>JAQJVL010000241.1:611779-1061779 GCA_035578905.1 Stictocephala bisonia | reverse complement strand
TTTTAACAAAATGGTGTAACCGGTTGGAAATAAATAAATAAATAAAATATACAACATTGGGGTAGACACTGTTTCAAAGATCGGAATATGGTAAAAAATTCCAGATTTTGGTAACAAAAAAGTTACATCTTAAAATGATTCATTGATAGTTAATACGTTTTGAAATGTTGGAGCAGTCAGCGCGATAGCAAAAAGCTAAATATAGGTATTCTTCCAAAAAAGGTAATTACTTACATACTTACACATCGGGTTTCCAATAACAACCACCACACACATCTGCAGCTGGGGGGAGGGGGGGAGGTATGCGCAACTATTTCACCTACTAGTGTTTTAATTCAAGCTACCTCCTACTTGTGTGTAGTATATTTGTTTGTATTAATAGACGTGTGTAGCTGTGTTTGGGATATTTTTATGATGGGTATTGGTGAGATGTTAAACGAGAAGATAAATCAGCGATAGTAAATATTAACAGTGTCGTTCCATTATTAACCAGTTAATTTTTATAATAACGATGTAAGCTTAATTCAATTACATAAAATCTAATTTCCCAATCAGTAAACATTTTAAAGATAATCAGAATTTAAAGAAATAATCTGGGCTTATCACACTTTATTCTTAGTTAAAATAACAATGAAAAATTCCTCATCAAAATCGGAATTCAGTATTTTATATTTTTATTCGGTTAGACAGTGGTTATTAACACGGTACCTACAATAAAAGACGGTAAGTACCACCACAACCACGCCATCTCACGTTCCTGCACCTGGGCGAAGAGGCAGCATAGTGGGGAAAACAACAAATAAACACAACAACACTTTTATTTCCGTGAAAGAAATTAAGGCTAATTTGTGGTAAATAGGTTGGTAAGCTTCCTTGTGATTGGTAGATTTATTAACAATTAGTTAGTAGAATAATCAATGCAGTCCGTGAGACGCCACCGTCTACAGCCACCGTACAATAGTTATCTCATCTAATAGGGGTATTAGGTCTGGTTTAAACTGTATCACATTTACACGGGACTACACTATTGCCCCATAATGGACCACAATAACAGCTGATAATTTGACACACAGAGTTTAAAATTTGATTATAAATCTATGATTGTGTATAAACGCTACAGTGCATCCTCGTCGTGATATATCAACCACGTGTTGTTTTAGTTACCATAGTTAGTGTACTGTGCAATTATAAACAACGGTTTCGAGGCCAGCCACACCCCTCCATATACAGGGTGGTCCCAAACTAAGTTCCAAAACATCAGGTTATGATTCGTTGGGTAAATATAAGTAAAAATGTTCCAATACATATAGGTCCGAATATGCTTCGTTTTCAATATGGCGGCCATTTTCGTATTTTCACTGAATTATTAGTAATTTCATAACCTCTTACAATACAGTGCTCAAATTTGGAATGAAAGTTATTTATTTAAGGTTGTGGTAATATTATTTCATTATAATCTTTATCATCAACATGGTGGCACTTAAAAACGTTTAATTGTAAATTACGCAAAAACGCGCGATCTTAGAAAAAATGTACATAATATAAAACAGTTGCCAAATGTAATAATACATCTAACAAGTTCCAATTGAATAAACTCAGTTTATAAATAAAAGAGTAACACCAATTTAGGCATGTTCTGTTTCATTTTATTAGACATTAAATTGCTGGTTATGAATGAATTTCATATCAGCTGATAAAGTAAATATTAAACAGCAGATATTTTAGCATTTTTATTACAGATTAATCATTGTTGAGAAATTAGATTATGATAGGTTTTCACGTAGTTTAATTAGTTTCTTGTGCTTAATGGAACAACAACCAAAACCAGTAACGGAACAACAAATATTGTACTAGAACTCACAAAAAATATTCATATATCACAATATAATTTGTCAACAATGAGTAATCTGTTTTGAAAAGGATTAAATATCAGCTGTTTAATATTTACTTCATCAGCTGATATGAAATGCATTCAACACCAGCAATTCAACGTCTAATAAAATGAAGAAGAGCATACATCGTATTGCCTAAATTGGTGTTACTCCTTTATATATGAATTGATTTTATTCAATTGCAACTTGTTAAGATTTGTTATTACATTTGGCAACTTTTTTATGTCCTGTGCATTTTTTCTAAGATTGCGCGTTTTTGCGCAATTTATAATTAAACGTTTTTAAGTGTCACCATTTTGAAACTATTGAATATAATAAAACAATATTATCACAACCTTAAATAAAGCAGAACAAGTACCTTTGTTCCAAATTTGAGCACTGTGTTGTAAGGGATAATGAAATTATTAATAATTTAGTGAAAATACGAAAATGGCCGCCATATTGAAAACGAAGCATATTCGGACCTATATGTATTGGAACATTTTTACTTATTTTTACCCAACAAATCGTAACCTGAAGTTTTACAACTTAGTTTGGGAACACCCTGTATATAATACTTTTAAAAATAGAAAGTATTAGAATGAATGTGCATTGAACACCTCATTTTAGATCTTGGTCACAAAACTTTACATTACAGTAATTTGTTAAACTATTTATGTTTTTATGTATGATATGAAAACAAATTAGTGTCATTTATGTATGACTAGGGGACACCCCTGCACGCTTCGCGTGCCAACCCCGACGCTCGCTACGCTCGATACACCTCGGCCTTCGGCCTCGGCATGTAACTATTCAATACAAAAATCGGTATAATAACTATATAACGTAAAACTACAATATTACATTTCGGTACAGTATCTCACTCACACTAATTGCTTTGCCACCTATTTAGCCTATTTCAAGAGTGTTCATTTCATTTATTTTTGTTTAACAGCTGAAGATTAAACTCATAGTAAAATATTAAATATTATAATGTCAAACATTCAAAATAGACATGTTTATTTATTTAAAAAACAGCTGTTATTAATTTACTAAAATCAACCCAATGTTATCCTTATGGACCAATCTTTTAAGGGTGCTTTATACCCCTTAGGAGTACTTTATCAAGATGAAAATACTTTAGTTGTCCTATTTAAGTTCTAAAGAAACAGTGTACAAAATTTCAGCTCTCTACCTACATGGGACGTTGGAGAATTAGTGATGAGTGAGTCAATCAGTGAGGGCTTTGCTTTTATATATATAGATACATCAAAACGAATGTGATTTCAAATACTATCTATTAAACTAAAAGGTTGATTTCATAGTTGATTAGGTATTGAAACGCTCACTATAGTTTAAACATTCAAAATTCATCAAAAATAAATAAATTTTATCATCCCACTGAACAAAAACTAATATTTACACAAATTTATATTCATTTTAACATTTATGTATTAAAAATAAATACAAGATTATCTTCCAAAAATATTTAGAAAAAGAGAAATATCATTTTATCTAAATCAAAGCAAGTGATTTATCCATATTATTAAAGAGGCCTACCACATGGCAATGTTACTCAACTGACTGGAATCAGTTTTGCTGGTTAACGACCATTTCACTGCACTGCACCAATTTACCCTTTATTTTAAACCCCCACAGAAGTCATTTTTTAAAAATATACAGGACTATTTTTCAGGAAGCGTGATACAGTTTGAGTTGATCTCTGCAGCCCTATCCGTGATCAAGGGGGAAATATGCATCGACTACCCCTGGTAACTCGGGCAGAGTGGGGCGCCAAGAAGGCGAGGGCTGTGGTGGAGCTGAAGCACCCCGTGCAGTTCGTCGCCATTAGTTACGACACCAGCGTGAGGCCTTGTGACTACCAGGCGCAGTGCATTCGGCGCGTGCGTAGACTACAGGAGAAACACATGGACATGGGCCTCCTCGACATACACTACAAGTTGGTATAGTTAGTAACTATAGTATAACCAAAACAAAGATATCCTAACCTGTATGGGAATCATTGTTATATGTTCTTATCTTTATTTTATAATTTTAACTTTTTAATGCTTTATTATATGTCCAGAACATCATTTTACTTGGCCAAACTACAGTTCCGTTTCTGAATCAGACTCAAAGTAACGTTACGTCAGACTTGTCTAAAAAGTTTAAGTCAAGTCTAAAGAATTTAGTGACAGATTTTAACAAATTTATGCATAGATTAGGCAACTGAAGGGATATTTTTTTTTTTATTTATTTGTTGCGAAATTTGTATTGTTGTATAAAACGTCTGAAATTTTTTTAGAATCACATATAGCTACATAACTATTTGACTGCTGTATTTATTGTATGTATAAATGTATACATAGTATCTTTACATGTCTATTTTTATATATAAGCTTTTATTGTTTATGGAACTCGTTGCTTATTGGTTATGCCGTTGAAAAAAAAATTAGGGAAAACAGTTGAAGATTATTCCACATTAAATATAAAATAGTATAAATCATCACTCTACACAAATCTCTACACAAATAGCTGCGGTTCACAAATTTGTATGGCTGTGATTTCCTTGGACCACACAACACATTTAGCTCCTGACTTTGCACTAGATCCTGATCGTCCTGCTGTCCTGTGCAGCTTTATCATTGGTGGAGATGGTATGATCTATGAAGGAAGGGGTTGGCACTTTCAACCCTCCAAGAGGAAAACGACAATTATCCAGCCGAGGAAAACGCACGGCCGCAGAATTGATTTAGCATTTATCACAGACGACAACAATCCACGTAAGGATAATTAATTATTTTATTTATTCTCATTACACAAACCCTATTCAGGGTACAAAAGTCGTCAACCACCTATAAACTTAATCTATCTATAAACTTAATGATAATTAAGTATGATTTTGTAAGTTATGATAACAAGGCACAGTTGAACATTTCCAATACTCTCTTCAAAGATGTTTTTGATATTTTTACTGTTGTAGTAGGCCTAATTAAATCCATTACTTAACTTTAGTTATCAGACAGCCTATTACATATTTGTTAACCTTGAAAACGGTTTACAACAAAATCCAATAATTTCTTGTCAAAATTTGTTTTTTTTTTCTCAGAGGCAAACTTTACTTTCAGTACTAACGTTGCTAAGGGATAACCTTCCAAACCACTCAAGCAAATTTTAATTGGACCTCCCGGCATTCGAACTCGGCACCAAGTGCTTATAACGAGGTACCTACCACTAGACTAGCAAATTGCTTTGATTTTGATAGGGATCAAACTGAGAACCTATGAAGCTTGGTTACCAACTATGTTACCGACCTTTTTTTTCTCTGACTAGAGATCCACACCACCAACCTATAACGTTAACTATACTCCCGCCCTTTCATACACATATAACATATATATAGATTATATATATATATATATATATATATATATATATATATATATATATATATATATATATATATATATATATATATATATATATATATATACAGGGTGTCCCGTAAGTAACCAGCCAAACTTCTGGAGGTCATTCCTTGGGTTAAAACAAACAAAAAATTTCATGTGTACAAATCGTCTATCTCGCTCCATTATCCGGATATCTGTCTGTATGTGTTTTTTACTAAAAACTTAATATCTCAAAGGTTATTTAAGATAAAACCATGAAAATTGGTATGAATGTTGATCTTTACAGTATGCATTTACTATTTAAATTTCATTTTTTTACAACAATATGTTTTAAAATGGCGGCCATTTTAAATTTTTAAAGCCAAATATCTTAATAACCTTAAATTTTACTAAAAACTTGTAATTTACAAAAAAGTTTAAGAATTTATTTCTATAAATAATTATAGAAAACGATTTAAGATTGAACAACTATTAACTGAGAAATTACAATTTTATCAAATAAAAATATGCTTGATATTAATAAAATTGAAAACTTTAGTGTTCAAATTCGATAAAAATTGTAATTTCTCAGTTAATAGTTGTTCAATCTTAAAACTTTTTATATAATTATTTATAAAAATAAATTCTTAAACGTTTATGTAAATTACAAGTTTTTAGTAAAATTTAAGGTTATTAAGATATTTGGCTTTAAAAATTTAAAATGGCCGCCATTTTGAAAAATATTGTTGTAAAAAAATGAAATTTAAATAGTACATGCATACTGTAAGGATCAACATTCATACCAATTTCCATGGTTTTATCTTAAATAACCTTTGAGATATTAAGTTTTTAGTAAAAAACACATACAGACAGATAGCCGGATAATGGAGTGAGATAGACGATTTGTACACATGAAATTTTTTGTTTGTTTTAACCCAAGGAATGACCTCCAGAAGTTTGGCTGGTTGCTTACGGGACACCCTGTATATATAAATGAATACACTTTGAAAATCCTTTTATTACTACTGAATGGCCTACAGACCTACCATTGGAACAAATATGAAATATAATGATGTTTATATCTATCGGAAGAGGGCGTTCTATAATAATGGAAATGGTACATTCCTTTTGCTTAATTTGGTTAAAAATTTATATTATTTTTTGATATTTTAATCGCTATGGTACGGTTCAGTTAAGTTCATTTTGCTTAACATTTGACGTAGTCTTTATGTTAATGTTTGTAATTTATGTATTAAAATAATAGTACTAATTTAGGTATTGATCTTGTAATTTCAAAATATTTATATTGTAATGACTTAATGTTTTTACCTATTTTGAAATAAATTTGTTTAAGGTGCAAGGTTCCGACCGCCACATTTGATGGTCCCCCCAGGTGTACTCTGCATTCACTATGGAGTTAACCATGGGTTTATTCGCACATTTTATGACATTATTGAAGATAGGAGACCTGTAAAGCGGAAACCCAACCCTGATAAACATCTTGACAACAGTGTTCTCTAATTATGATAAAATATTGTACTGTAATAGTTAGGTATTTTATAAAAATAAATTTATATGTGTGTTTTGTATGGTTTTAAATAAATAGGTAAACTGATTTTTAACTTTGACTATAAACTTGGTAAATTGATTGTAGTATACAAGAAATATTGTCTGAATTGTATCATGTACATAAGAAACTATTAGTGCAGTGAAGAATATGGTCTAGAAACAATATTGAAGCGATGCATAATGTTTGAAGAGATAAGAGATAAAATACATTTGAGAGGAAGGATAAGAAGCACTTCATTATTAAAATACACGGAATCCTTTCTGTGAATGAATTGATAAGTTTTTGATTCTTTGAACAAAGAAAAATATTTACAGATAATTAAAACTATATACTTTCATTATCGCTGTTTTGTATTATGTTTGTTTAATCACACTGCATTAATTATCTCACAAAACACTCTGAAATGTGTATAGTATAAAATCCATAATTTATATGGTATTGTAAGATACATAATATACTTTCACCAAAAAACTGATCAGCATATTTTGATACATGAAAATAAGACATGTAGATAATATTTGGAGATTTCCAATGCTTTGAGTGTTTCGACAGGTATAACAAACTCTTCCCGTCTTCAGATCTACTTACTAACTTAGCCTACATCTAAAACAGTTTTTTTTCTTAACCTATACTAAATCAGAAAATACTCAATACTACATGCTTGATACTATAGATTACTTTTGAAAGTCAAAAGTGCTTAAAAAACTGTCACACATAACATATTTATACAAATATAATATACAATATGAAATAAAAAGAAATGCAAAATATGACATCAGTCAACAAAACACAGAGCAAGTTATTAAATAGAACAAATACTCAATGACATACAAAAATAAATGCAAAATAAGAAAAAATCAACAGAGCATAGATCACGTTATTAAACAGACAAAATATTCAATGAGACACGAAATAAATGCAAAAATATGAAAAATTCAACAAAACAGAGAGAAGGTTATTAAATAGACAAAATATTCAATTTATCCAACCAGCTTCCAATTCCACTGAGCGGGGGGGAGGGAGTCCTCGCACCACTACACTCACGAGATCAACTCACCACGACCGTATGAAAATAAGCTATACTAAGTACTAAAATGGTTATTAGACATTTGCGACTTGAAGTAATTCACTCTCAGCAATACTACTGCTACAGAGACATAATGTATTGATCTAAAGCTACATGTTACAGTTAGTTTGTAGTAATGAATTGAAGTAAATTTAGGAAAACCCCATTATGCTGGCTGGATTATTTTGATAAAAATCAGTAAACTAACATCAAACGTTTCCATATTTGAAATATAAACAGTGTGGAAGTGTTATTTGAAGATTCGAATGAAACAAATTGCGTACATTGTGCTCGTGTTGTAACAAAATCACCAACAATGGAAGATAAATATAAATTTTCTGTATTACGCGTATCAATGTATTGAAAATGTTGGTTTTTTTCATAAAATAACAGAAAAGGACCATCAGTATAATTGTTTGTCTTAATTTAGACATCCCTACTTACTAAATTAAATCACAAAGTAATATATAACCAAGAACAACAATCATTTAAACAAATAGCAAGAAGCATAAAGGTTTATATTAATTTAGAGCACTAGTGGATTTTATTTCCACCTCTTTTATAAAATGAAAATTAAAAGTTAAATGTGTTAATTTTGTTAAATTGTTCATTAATGAAAGATTGATCCATAAAAAGAGAGAAACTAAGGAATAAAAAACATGTTTATAAACTAGATACTTTATCTCATTATAAACTGTTTATAAACTAGAGATTTTTTCTCATTATAAACTGTTTATACACTAGATATTTTATCTCATTATAAACTGTTTATAAACTAGAGATTTTTTCTCATTATAAACTGTTTATACACTAGAGATTTTATCTCATTATAAACTGTTTATAAACTAGAGATTTTTTCTCATTATAAACTGTTTATACACTAGAGATTTTATCTCATTATAAACTGTTTATAAACTAGATATTTTATCTCATTATAAACTGTTTATAAACTAGAGATTTTATCTCATTATAAACTGTTTATAAACTAGAGATTTTATCTCATTATAAACTGTTTATAAACTAGATATTTTATCTCATTATAAACTGTTTATAAACTAGAGATTTTTTCTCATTATAAACTGTTTATACACTAGAGATTTTATCTCATTATAAACTGTTTATAAACTAGAGATTTTATCTCATTATAAACATGTTTATAAACTAGAGATTTTATCTCATTATTAACATGTTTATAAACTAGAGATTTTATCTCATTATAAACTGTTTATAAACTAGAGATTTTATCTCATTATAAACTGTTTATACACTAGAGATTTTATCTCATTATAAACTGTTTATACACTAGAGATTTTATCTCATTATAAACTGTTTATAAACTAGAGATTTTATCTCATTTTAAACATGTTTATAAACTAGAGATTTTATCTCATTATTAACATGTTTATAAACTAGAGATTTTATCTCATTATAAGCTGTTTATAAACTAGAGATTTTATCTCATTATAAACTGTTTATAAACTAGAGATTTTATCTCATTATAAACATATTTATAAACTAGAGATTTTATCTCATTATTAACATGTTTATAAACTAGAGATTTTATATCATTATAAACTGTTTATAAACTAGAGATTTTATCTCATTATAAACTGTTTATACACTAGAGATTTTATCTCATTATAAACTGTTTATACACTAGAGATTTTATCTCATTATAAACTGTTTATAAACTAGATATTTTATCTCATTATAAACTGTTTATAAACTAGATATTTTATCTCATTATAAACTGTTTATAAACTAGAGATTTTTTCTCATTATAAACTGTTTATACACTAGAGATTTTATCTCATTATAAACTGTTTATAAACTAGATATTTTATCTCATTATAAACTGTTTATAAACTAGAGATTTTATCTCATTATAAACTGTTTATAAACTAGAGATTTTATCTCATTATAAACTGTTTATAAACTAGATATTTTATCTCATTATAAACTGTTTATAAACTAGAGATTTTTTCTCATTATAAACTGTTTATACACTAGAGATTTTATCTCATTATAAACTGTTTATAAACTAGAGATTTTATCTCATTATAAACATGTTTATAAACTAGAGATTTTATCTCATTATTAACATGTTTATAAACTAGAGATTTTATCTCATTATAAACTGTTTATAAACTAGAGATTTTATCTCATTATAAACTGTTTATACACTAGAGATTTTATCTCATTATAAACTGTTTATACACTAGAGATTTTATCTCATTATAAACTGTTTATAAACTAGAGATTTTATCTCATTTTAAACATGTTTATAAACTAGAGATTTTATCTCATTATTAACATGTTTATAAACTAGAGATTTTATCTCATTATAAGCTGTTTATAAACTAGAGATTTTATCTCATTATAAACTGTTTATAAACTAGAGATTTTATCTCATTATAAACATATTTATAAACTAGAGATTTTATCTCATTATTAACATGTTTATAAACTAGAGATTTTATATCATTATAAACTGTTTATAAACTAGAGATTTTATCTCCTTATAAACATGTTTATAAACTAGAGATTTTATCTCATTATAAACGGTTTATAAACTAGAGATTTTATCTCATTATAAACTTTTTATAAACTAGAGATTTTATCTCATTATAAACATGTTTATAAACTAGAGATTTTATCTCATTATTAACATGTTTATAAACTAGAGATTTTATCTCATTATAAACTGTTTATAAACTAGAGATTTTATCTCATTATAAACTGTTTATAAACTAGAGATTTTTTCTCATTATAAACTGTTTATACACTAGAGATTTTACCTCATTATAAACTGTTTATAAACTAGAGATTTTATCTCATTATAAACATGTTTATAAACTAGAGATTTTATCTCATTATTAACATGTTTATAAACTAGAGATTTTATCTCATTATAAACTAGAGATTTTATCTCATTATAAACTGTTTATAAACTAGAGATTTTTTCTCATTATAAACTGTTTATACACTAGAGATTTTATCTCATTATAAACTGTTTATAAACTAGAGATTTTATCTCATTATAAACATGTTTATAAACTAGAGATTTTATCTCATTATTAACATGTTTATAAACTAGAGATTTTATCTCATTATAAACTGTTTATAAACTAGAGATTTTTTTCTCATTATAAACTGTTTATAAACTAGAGATTTTATCTCATTATAAACTGTTTATAAACTAGAGATTTTATCTCATTATAAACATGTTTATAAACTAGAGATTTTATCTCATTATTAACATGTTTATAAACTAGAGATTTTATCTCATTATAAACTGTTTATAAACTAGAGATTTTTTCTCATTATAAACTGTTTATACACTAGAGATTTTATCTCATTATAAACTGTTTATAAACTAGAGATTTTATCTCATTTTAAACTGTTTATAAACTAGAGATTTTATCTCATTATAAACATGTTTATAAACTAGAGATTTTATCTCATTATTAACATGTTTATAAACTAGAGATTTTATCTCATTATAAACTGTTTATAAACTAGAGATTTTATCTCATTATGCACTGTTTATAATCAACTAATGATTTCCAAATAAGTACGTTACTACTGATATATGTGGCTTTCATATCAAAATGATAACAGTTATCTGACCCTAACGTAAATTACATCAACACCATGCCTCAAGAGAACGATTGGTCTAAAAGTAACGTATAGCATATTGGATGTGAGTATTGAATTATATTTTATCTATCAGAAAATATAGACTAAATATTAGGAGGATAGTGGACATTATTTGTATGGGAATTGAAAGTAAAGAATATTTTATCAGATCTTAATGAAATAATGCATTTTCATAAAAAAAAAAAAAAAAAAAACACAGTTATATAAGTTTATTTAACTTTATATCTGTCCAAAATTTGTTAGAAAATGATGGCTTGAAAACTATAAATATTGAAAATATTTACTACATTATAATATTGCCTACTTAAACATATTAAGATGTTATGATGTACCTCTATTATTAAATAATATGGATCTTTCCCGTTAGTTTACTACCAAAACCATAACTTAGGATCATAGCCAAACCAAACCTAATATAACCTAACCAACCCTAACATAGCATAACAAAACATAACATAACCAAAACAAACCTAACATAACCTATCATAACCTAACCAAACCTAACATAACCTAACATAGCATACAAAACCTAACATAGCATAACAAAACATAACATAACCTAACAAAACCTAACATAGTATAACAAAGCCTAACATAGCATAACAAAACATAACATAACCAAAACAAATCTAACTAAACCTAACGTAACCTAAAAAAATCCTATCATAACCTAACCAAACCTAACATAGCATAACCAAACCTAATATAACAAAACATTACATAACATAATCGAACCTAACCAAATTAGTAGTAGTGAATTAACTGAAAAGGTCCAATAAAAGAAGTGATTATAGCTATTTACCGCTTATAAGCCACAATTTATTAAGAAAACAGCTAAACTTGCCAGTAGCCTTGACCGAAGGGTTCTGACGTCATCATAAGATAACGACGTCAAGAAACATGGCTGTTCCTTGGGTGGGTGAGGGGTCCCGTCCTTACATGGAGCCTAAGGTGCCGGATCGCTGGCGGTGGATCAGAAGTTACTAAGGAAGGTCACCAGATTAAGGGCTAGAGAGGCCCTTACCTCTAGCGTTGCCTGATAAAATCAGACGTCCTTAAAATCTATAAACTTTTCATACTATATTATAATATTTGTAAGCATAGATTATCTATATAGACTATTTAACTAATTTATGTAAAATATGTTCTTGAGTACACAATTGAATTAAAGTGTACTCAGGAAATCATGGACGAGAAAGGATTCAACATAGTCCTGCGGCCGGAATGGGGTGCCAAGAGGTGCAAGGGGTTCGAGACTCCCAATTATCCCTTAGAGACGATAGTCGTCTTCTACAATACAGACACAAGACGATGTTACGGGAAAGAAGACTGTTCCTTAGTGATGAGGCAGATTCAGCAAGTGCATCAGAAACTGGGCCTCTCTGACCTGCACTATAAGTAAGTTCAACAACAACACTGGCCAGTGTTGAGTAGGTAAGTTAGTGTTATTACATCAGTGCAAACCCTACACTGATGACGTAAGTGTACCTGTACCTGGTTTACATGTACGATCAAGAGTTTAAATTGAATACGCTGTACATTTATGCTTAATTAGATACACTACATCTGGCATTTTATGGCATATATAGAAGAATTTATTTATGGAACGTATAACTTCTTTGTAGGAAACATTCAGTTTGTATCAAATAAATGTAAAAATAATATTAATTTATTAATAATATTAATCTTATTAAATGTAAAACCAAAAGATTTATAATGACTTAAGTTTGTGCAATTTTTAACTTACATGTGTAACTTAATACTATATTATTAATATTGTTGGTGCATTTTTTATTTCAATCAATATACGTGGTAAAATGAAGTTTTGATGATGTAGTTTATTTGGATGATGAGTTTTGCAAATAAATGCTTAGTTTCTTAATTAGAATAATACACGCTTGTAAGATTAAAAAGTGGAATTAGCACATAATTCAACATAATCGTTTGTGTAAACGTTTGTGTTAGGCGGTGTTTCCGTGCTTGTAATAAACAACCGTTACAGCAATGCAGTTTGACAGTATAAAAAGTTTGTTTACATTTGTTATAAACTAGTCGATGCAAGAGGAGAATAAGATTATAGGCTGAGATCGGAATATATAAATAATTATAGTCATTAACAATTATATTCATATGCACCATAATTACAAACAAAAATAATACCAAATTTTTGGAATAATAGTTATTCAAAGTATGAAAACCTAAAAAATACATTTTAGAAAAAATGTAGGTCTAACATTGTTTCCATTATAAAAGGCTTTAGAGATGCTATCGGATGTTTCAGTAGAATATTCGTATATTTGTAATAATTTGAATAGAATATATAATGACAGAATAAACAAATTCATCAATTAGAATGCCAACAATTTATATGAAACAGTTTAGTTTACTTTAAGATAAATAATATTGAAATACGATAAAAAATCAATTTCAAAAAGTGAAGGAAACTAAAATACTGTTTTTAAAGCGAGCTATTTGTGAGGCAGCCAATGTTAAAGTGAATTCACCTTTCACATTTTAAACGTTAAAAGCTTTTTCAATTAAAAGATACCGACATTAATTGACATGAAAATATAGACTTTAATTGATTCAACAAAATTAAATGTATATTATTTTTACCGTTGTTAGTATAATAGCTTAAGTTTGATTATCAAACGTTCCCCGAAACATTAATTTTATGGTTTTTAACATAACATGAATAGTCGAAGTTTTCTTAAACTTTGTATGTCTGATTGGTTTAAAGCAAATGTTTGTTTCTTTAGCTTCCTGATTGGGGCTGACGGAAACGTTTATGAAGGACGCGGTTGGCATAGATTACCTTCCAAGTGTGTAAGAAACCACGACGATGATGAAAAAAATTATGCAATAGCTTACATTGGTGACTGGACAAGTAAGTAAAGTATTAAATTTGGTAAACTTACAGTAAATTAAGATACCTATTACTAAATATTAGGTACTAATGTGGGTTCTCTAAAGCGTTGCACCAAATAACACTTTAGTTATAGAAGTATTAGTAATGTGAAACAATTTAAAACCATCATTATTGTGAATAGTGTATAACCAAACTTATCTAGACAGTAAATATTGTCAATATGCAAGTTTTCTCTAATAAATAATTTAGTAGATGTAAATATACATCATCTAAATTGAAGTATATTCATCACAATCCTCTTTTGCCGTACGAAACTAAAAAACACAAACTCTGCGTGAGGATGTTCAATAAAATACGTAATTTTACAAATTATGCCTCATGGTTAACCAACTAATCTGGAAGAAAAACTACAGAGAAAATAGAAACAGGGGTCACTTTTCTAGGTGGCAGTGAATGCTTTATTGTCATTTATAAAAAGATGACAATTTATGTATATCATTTTACAATTGTAGTAATAATTACTACGTTTTTCCCTCAGTACTATTTGCTGTGGGGGGGGGGGTAAGGGAAGGACTGGCATGGTGCTGGAACTGCCATCATGGAAAACTGGAGAGATAACAACTCAACACACCAACTAGACACACATTTTGCGCACTATTGAATGTGGCCTCCGTTTCTTTCTACTATGTATTGAAACTAAAGTACTTTCTTTCACACTGACAAATAATAATTACAAATAATAATTAAATTTGTTAGATTTTTATTGTACTTGTATTAATTTCTACAAAGGTCTGTTGTAAATTTTCAGTTGAACCTCCTTCAATCGAAATGACAACGGCCTTTCTCAGGTGGTTGAATCTGGGGGTTAAAAGGGAGTTGATCATCTTTCCATATACACTAATCGAATTCAAGGAGAAACTCCCCCTTATTACAAATCCTTTTGAGGAAGCTGAAATCCAATGAATTTATGTAAAGTGTTTGATAGCCTGAACAAGTGGTGAAAACAAACATGAATATAAAACTAGTAAGATCAGTAAGGTTTGGTTTAATACTTTAGAAACAGAAGTGGGCCTATTATAGAACCCTGAGGTACTCCATGACGAAAGAGGTCCACGAAGTTAGATGTCATTCACTCAAGATGAAAGTTTACAAACAAGGATCTTAAACCAATCGGGCTCGTTGATGTTTCAGATGAGCGTTTGAAGATAGAAATGACGAACGCGTTCCTATCATGGGTACACTTGGGAATAAAGAAGAATAACATACGTGGAGGTTATAAACTCGTCGAGGAGTGGGAGCCGATTCCACTGATGAACAGGAAAAATACAACACCACGCAGGAAAAGAATTAAGTTAACTTATAATATCAGATCGAAGAATCCTTTTCACGATCAGGATGCTTACGATCCAGTGATAGCAAAGCAGTTCATTCCTGCGGCATTCTGGAAAACATGAAGTGAAGTAATACCTTTATTATAAACAATTAATTATAATTTCTACTTGTTATTTAGATTAATAAAGTATAATTTATACGATAATGTTTGTACTACATATACAAAAACAGTTGACGCTTTCAGTTTATAGAATGGTGGGAAACCAGATTTAAAATAAAGTCGATCTCTTTAGGGTTGTGTTTGTATTTTAACTAGCCAACATCACTTGCTTCGCTACGGAGTTATTCTCTGCACTCGCTTACATTTCCCTCCTTTGTTCTCCCTAAATATTTACTTTAAGAGTGCGAAGTGGTGCTATTATGTTCTAAAATAGGTGGGAAATGAATGTAGATAGATCGTCTGTTATAATAAAAACTCTCTGAATATAATTTTGCTCACTAACATTCTTAAGTAGGTTAAGTACAAGTTTCTATTTTGTATTAAACACTATGAATAATAAGCATTAAACATTTTAAGAAACTAACTATATTTCCTATAGTTTAAAATATAATCAAATAACTCAAATTATAAGACATTTTCGAAAACCTAACACACCTCGTCTCAAAGTTAAAGATCACTTCAGTCATAGTTAAAAGTCATATAGTCTTATTATTTACATAATAGTAATGAAATCTTTAAAAGGCAGATTAAAAATGCACATAAACTATAATATAATGTTATTGAAACAGTTAAACATTTAACTCAGTTATATACTGGATGTAATCATCTGTAGTGGAACAATGCCTAGAAATGGTATGGTAAAAAAAACTTTAAAAATTCCTTTTAACCACAGGAAAATTAATGCTCACAATAACTAGATGAATCAAGATAGAGCAGTAAAAAGCATTAAAGTATTTATACAGTATATAGCAACAGACTTGGGCCTTAAAAATATGGTGCCTGATTAGTACTTTGAACAACTTTAAACTGTCCAGAACCTACAGTTAAACTCACATAAATCAAAATAAATTTACAAACCCAGGCCAAACAGAATTAAATAAACAGAAATCTAGATAAATTAAGATACACAAAAACTAGAAAGCACTAGGAAAATGGAGTAGATAGTTTCAGATTACAGTACCAACACTATAACAAATCGACTAAAACTTGTATGAGAAATATTTGTAAAACAGACATAGGTCCTGATAATTCAAAAAATGCGCATATTCATAAATAATAAATAAAATTAGGAAAGGACCTATTTTAAGTATAATCACTCTCATTCCATTAAGAACAACGAACTCTCACAATCATTTTGTTTATTAAGCTCAGTATAAGATACAGCAAAAAATAAAAAAAATAAAACACACACACACACACACACACACACACACACACACACACACACACACACACACACACACACACACACACACACACACACACACACACACACACGCACGCACGCACACGCACGCACACGCACGCACGCACGCACGCACGCACGCACGCACACACACACACACACACACACACACACACACACACACACACACACACACACACACACACACACACACACGCACGCACGCGCACACACACACACACACACACACACACACACACACACACACACACACACACACACACACACACACACACACACACACACACACACACAAAGCACTAAGCTAGTTTTCAGACATGAATTTAAAACTTAAAACTAACAATTCCTTTAGTGTAGCCTTATGTTTGAATTTTTTTGTTAAATAAAACATGTTTGCTCTAAACTTTTATTTACTGCTGAATGATAACGCATCTATTAAAGAAAATATCTGCCTTTTAAACTCAATAATGCTAGGTTAGGTTAGGTTATTTCTATTATATGACAAATTAAAATACTCAGTTTAACCTCCTACACCGATATAATAATAAAATAAAAAATAAATAACTATTGAGTCGAAAAAGTTAAAAAAAATACTGTGTTAAAAGATACAAAGTTGTTAGTTTTAAAGTTAAAGTCATAAGGGTGGAAAAGCAGAGAAAGAAAGGGACTAGACCGTGAAGATAATCAGTTGACTTCAGACTGACATTTTCAACTTTCCAACCAGTCTTCCCACCCCTACTTACCCATCAACTCACCCTCTATTCCTTTCAATAGCTGAAAGCTCTTGTTCATATAGTAATAAGTTGAGAATTCCTTTGATTATTCTTAATTACATAAAAAATCTATATAAATAAACAATCCAGTATTTGTTTTAAAGAAACTGACGTAACTTGATATTCACTAGGATTAACATGCATACATTGGTACCAAGGTTTAAGAATAGAGTTAGCATTTGTCAGGTAAAAATAATTTGACAATATTTTTTAATTAAAAAGTGGCGATCATTTAAACATTTTGACTGACAACTACTTAAAACTTACAACACATTAAAAATTAATTATAGACAAAAAGGACAAGATTAAAATGATTACCTACTAAATGAGCTTAATAGGTCAAACTCCACTCATAAATACAGAGGAACACGTGGTTCTGGTAAGCAGTACCAAGCTGCACTCCTTACATGATTTTGTCATATTAGGCTTTGTTTGATTTGAGATAACATTTTTTGAATGGTAAATATTGTGTAATAATTTAAGCTTTTGAGAAACTGTTTGTTAAAATATTTATAAGATCATTCATTTCTAGTTGAAACATATTGTTAAAAAATTATTACGATTGTCATCCCCTAAACATTCCTATTATTTTTAATATCTACGCCAAGTTTTTGGAATATTAACCTCAATGGTTATTAAAAAAAAGGGCAGACAGAAGGACAAAAAAATTATAGGACCTATAATTGTAGGAACAGATTTTATACTTCTGACACAAAGAACCGTATTCTTAAGTTTGGGAACATAGCTCAAGGACAGCCTATATACATTGTTTTATTAACTGTGTCACACAAAATATCTATTACTTACACCCTTAGTAAATTCTATGAAGATTAATGGATTCCATTTAATAATTTGCTGGGAACAATCATAAAGATTGATACGGTCCTTATAGTCTAAAATGGATAAAGATATTGGACGAAACATCTGTGTAGGCCTCTGGAGTAATTGAATCGGTTTCATTCCAAACCCGTCCTGCGTTCCATCATTCCCAGTTTACAGCTATGAATCATTTGAAGTATCCTGGTCGAAGCAATATCTGGAGTTCAATTTGACGTTCAGACATGTCCAAGCAGTTGAACGTTCGTTATTCCACAATAAACGACTGTTCCCTGAGTTTAGCCAGTCTCTTTCAGCGAAAGTCGTCATCGAAGATTTTTCAAATCCATTGGTATAACACCGTATAATATTCAATAATATAATATTTAAACTTCTTGTTACTAACAATTTATAATTGATTTAAATTGTTAAATATACTTAGACAACTTATATTACAAAATATTTCACTATGTAATATTTTAAATATTTGACAAAGCATGAGTGATAGTAAATTGGAAATATTTTCGATTTTGAATTTTCTCAAAACTTATAGACGTGGTTTTTAAGTTACAATATCCAACCCCAACGAATTTTTATCTTTTCTGTCCACAATCGTCTGTGATGCATTATAATACATTATATTTTGACACTAATTTATTACATCTCTCAATCCAGTTTATAAAGAACATTGGTCAAATACATGTCCAAAACGTGTAAGCCTTATTGCTAGTTATCAATAAATGTTTCAACGCTATAAAAGATTATTGACTTAATTGGCTGTAATAACCCATTGGATATATTCCGTTAATTCACTACCATAACCATAACTTAGGTTAACCTAACATAACCAAACCAAATCTGACATAACATAACCAAACCTAACATAACATGGCCAAACCTAATATAACCTGACCAAACCTAACATAATCTAACCAAAGTAGTGGTAGTGAATTAATTACTGAAAACCCCGATCTGTAAAAGTTTTCCCTCTGGACATTATGAAGCACCTTGTTTTTAGTTTCGTATCAATATATTAGGATTTTTATTCGAAATGGAGAACGTATTTTATATTTATACCTTACAAGAAACTTTTTTAATGTACTCGTATTTCGTTAAAATAAATATTGAATAGCAATCAATAAAAACCAATACTGATAGGCAGAACAAAATAAATATACATTTATATTCATTTTATTTTAATAGTTTGCCTGAATATAACTCTCTCATATTTCGCAATACAAGAGGAAAATACAACTTGTTTAATCTAAAATTTAATATAAAAAACAGGGGATGTAAACCAAGGTTCATTTTTAAAGTCATGATATATGTTTTACTTTTAATTGTTTAATATTTTTAATTGTTTAACATATTAAAACAAATAACATAATTAGTTGTTTTAATATGTTTAATATAATCCAACCTTAAACATATTAGTATGTTTAAGGTTGGATATTCCAGATAAATGACAGTATATTTTAAACATTTATCAGCAGAGGCATCTTTCGAGCGAACGATCTCTTAACTTTTTCTAGCATTTATATATATGAATCATTAGTATTTCTAAAGAAAATATAAACCTTTTTCCTTTGCCCTCTCCAACCAGCCATATGCTTAGGAGTACACAGTCACGCTCATTAGCTATTCCTGGCCATTCGTCTTCTCATTTTGAAAAACAGGTTTATTATTCATGCGTCAAATTATTTAATAAACTGCCAAAAGGATTAAAAGGAGAACCCAATTTACCCAAATTTAAAAAAATTTTAAGGCACTTCTTATTGAAAAAGAATACTACAGTCTAGTGGAATATTTTAATGACAATATGTAGTTTGGTAACCAATTGTTTTTAATTATTAAATGTATTCGTAAGCTCATTTATTTCAATTTAATATAATGACGTTTGTTATGCAATTATATTGTCAACAACAATAAAGATATTTGATTTGATTTGATCAAATAGTAGCTCTCTTAATTGTAATGAAAACCACATCAAATCTTTCGTTTTACATGCCATCAATCGTGTGTGTTACATTTCATTTTAACCATATATTTTTATATACGTTTCAGCTACTGACATAAGCCATAACATCTAAGCAAACGTAAATATTAGTGTAATACATTTTAATTGCGTCAAGATACTATGTAGTTTAGGTGTTTAAGGATTTTAGTAAATTTTAGTGTAGAGAAAAGTAAAATCAATGGAAGGGAGCTTAGTTATGTGGTTTTCCGACCGTTACCATCCCGTCTGTTTACATTGACACTTGAATGGCCCATAACCCAAGTTCCATAACGACAATGGATTATTGACAAATCCTAATAAAATATTTTCCTCTCCTATTTTTATCACTTCTGTTTCTTACTATCACAGTTACTTACCATACCGGGTGTTCAACAAGTCTGGAAACCCCTTAATATTTATTATATTAGTAACACCGATCAATGAAACTGTAGGATTACTTCTTACTGTATTTACTGACTTTTTGACCATTTTAACTGTCTGTTTTTTTTTTTGGGAGATGTCCTGTCGAGGAAGTCTGAACAATATTATATGTAAGCATAGGTCGAGTCGTATTTCATTTTAAAGTTCATAATTTGAGAAAAATTTCGCCGCAAGCCCGACAAAAAACATTATGAGTTTGAAAATAGCAGCATCTCAAAGTTGGCCTCATTGGAAATTTGGCAGACTGCCATTTCCAAACGAATAGTCTTTTTTCAGCAGGGGTTGTGGCAATGTGTTCCTCTAACGATGATGATTTACTCTGACCTATGTTTACATTGAAGTTTTTTGCATACTTTCTCCACAATACATCCCTCCAAAGTGAAAAAAGACAGTTAAAATAGCAAAAAGTCAGTAACTATAGTGAGGACGTGTTCCTAGGGTTTCATTGTTCTGTGTATTGTTATATTGTTGTTGTTATATTTCATTGTTATATTTGAGACCCATCCCCCCACCAAAGCTGGGAAGCGTGCCAACTGGGGGATGGCTCAAAACGAGTAAAGCGATGGGATCACGGGTGGCAGTTGGAGGGTCCAAAATAAAACTCGGCAGCTGAGCGAAACTAATTTATTACCAAAAAAACCACTATTAACATAATCAAAAACGGCAGAAGGCCACGATATAAAATAGGCAGAAGGCCACAATATAAATTTTCACTTAAATAAATGACAAGATAACTAACATTAACAAATTAACACACAATAATAACAAACGCTATAAATACCACAAACTCTACAAATACCAAAATTAACAAATTAACAACTACCTGGCCTATCTGCAGCCTAGCCTGAGACACCCCAAAACGTAAGAAAAATTTAATAGGCCCCAACTAAAAGTGAAGAAAATTATAAAATTTTTGGTATCACCAATTACACCGGCAATTTGGCCCGCATCCCTTGATTCCACCGGGCCAGGGAGTAAGCCGGAATCCCTGGGCAGCTCCGAATTAAAAGTTAAGCAAAAGAACAATAATCCCCTTTTGGTGACTGTTTAAAAATTAAATAATTTAAAAGAAAATCTAACACGGTACCGTTCTATTAAAAATGCACTTCAAGACATCTATAATACAATTAACAACAACAAAAATAAATAACGATCACTAGGCCTAAACATTTAAATAAATAAATAACATAACTTAACAATGGGGACCTAACCAATATAAAATCTAAAAAAAATATAACAACCAAATACTAAGTAAACTAAATAACAATAAATATAGATATAAATAAATATTAACATCAAAAAAAAATCTTTGGGTATTTTAAAAGTTTTTCCCTCTTTAATAAAAAAAAAATTAAGTCCCCATGGCTGTGTTGCAAAAATCACTTTTCTGGGTTTTAGGCCTAGGCCACATAAAGTTCCACAGATTTTTTTTTCTTCTTTTTTCTTATATTTCACTGCCCTTTTCTTTTCTGTTTTTCTTTTTATAAATTAAAAATCCACATCAAAACCCCCAGCTCAGCCGCCGGGAACAAAAAAGAACACACTGACCTGAGGACTGAAGAATTATACCCAGAGCTGTAGAGAGGGTAGCGGGCGAAACCAGGCTCCCGCATGGTCCTCAGGCCAGGCGAGCAGTGCAGAAGATCGAAATTCCCCCCCGGACGGCAGGCTGAGGGCTGAAAGTCCCACTCGAGGACCCTGGACTGTAAGGCACAACACACAGCACATCAAATACAGTCCAGCCATCACAACAAAATATTACACATAACAACTAAAAATATGAAACCAGAGATAATAAAGCAATTAAAGTCAAAAAGGTAACAATGAGCACATGGCTCGAACCTAGGTTAAAACATCTAGACAAAGAATATAAATTTAACAAAACTCTGAAAACACAAGTAAGAACGATTAATATTATTTAAACAAAAGTATTTTCACCAAAAGGGTGATTAGATATTAAAACTTACAAAATGAACACTTACGTTTTAGTTTGTCTAGCCACTCATAACGAGATTCTGCAGGCAGCACAAGACAACTGACCAGACAGGCCAACCGGACTGAAGCTGCTGGAACACGGAACGAAACGGAACTGGGCCAACGGCTACCAAAGTACGCAAATCGCCGGGCAAAAGCGAATCTCAGGCAGCCTGGCAGACAAACGAAAAAACGAAACTGTACCGGTCCAAGACCCGGTACAACCTCCCTCTGCAAACCTCAACACACCCAGGCAGGGGAGAACACTCGGTACCTCAGGGAACCAAGAGAAGACGAAGACCTCCGAAGAGTGGTGTTCCAAGGACGTCCAAGAGAAACTAAGAGGGGAAACCCCTCGAACAGGGAGCAAACTACCCTGACTGTCGGGCCCGACAAGAAAGAAGAGAGAAAGAAGACTCTCTCAGAACAGCCACCTAGGGCGCAGAGGTGATCAATCTCTTTGCCCCAAGAAACCCCCAGGAACACCAACTCCTGGACCAACCGTTCCCCGGAAAGCCTTAAGCTGGGACACATGGGCTTTCCTAAACACCCTGCCTGACTGGGGATCAACCAGCAGAGCAGTCACCGGTGACAAAAACCTATCGATGCGGTGGGGACCAGACCACCGATAGCACAACTTTGCAGCTCTTCGTTCCGCGGCCGAACTGACCGGGTGAGCCTGACAAAGAACCAGATCTCCAACCTGAAAAGGGTTAGGAGTACGACCCTTATCATACCTCCTCCTCACTCTCTCTCTAGCACGTAGCAGGTTGCGCCGAGCAGCCCGCCACGTGGACACTACGTCAGTGGCACCTGGCGTAGGTAGAAGATCCTCTAACCTCCACAAGTTGGACAAAGGGTTGTTAGGAGGGTAGCCATGTAGAATCTCGAAGGGAGTGGCATTGTGACTCTCATGCTTGGAAGAATTAAAAGCAAGCTGGAGCCAAGAGAGACTCTCATCCCAGGTGTTCTGCTTCTCAGCATGGAAGGTAATAAGGGCAGACCGAAGATTGCGGTTGAACCGCTCTGCATGAGAAGGCTGTGGGTAATAAGGAGAGGTAGTCACATGCCTGATACCATTGCCAAAACAGAACCTACGAAACTCATGGGAGGTAAACTGGCTACCGTTGTCGGACACAAGAGTGGAAGGCACACCAAAGTGCTGGAAGAGTTGGGACTGGAGAGCACGGATGGTGAGCTTAGCCGTGGCACTCCGAAGTGGGAAAAGCCAAACGAACTTCGAGAAAGCATCCACACAAACAAGTAGGTAGGAGCTACCTGACTTGCTACGGGGAAAAGGACCCACGTAGTCGATGAACACCTTCTCAAAAGGACGCTCGGCCACCTCAGAAGATAACAACCCTAACCTTGCATTCTGACTAGGCTTGCTGAGAGAGCACAAGTGACAAGCCCGCACTCTGCCAGCAACATCCCGGTCCATGCCCTTCCAGATGAAGTACCTACGAATCTTAGCGATGGTCTTATGAATGCCAAGATGACCGCCCACAAGGGAAGAGTGATAATACTGAAAGACCATCGGTACTAGATGACTAGGCAGCACTACACGGGGTTCACCCCTCTGTCGAGGACGGCAACAGAGTACCCCTTTGGACAGAAAATAGGGAGGGTGGGCACCTCCCTCTTGAAGCTCACCTAAGATGACTGACAGCTCGGGATCTTTCTGCTGATGGGACAGTAGGTCGTCAAAAGCCAGAGGAAAATCCAGAAGAACAGCACCACACTGAGCAACAGCCTCAGTAGGTGGATCACTGGGTTCGTGGTACATGCGGGAAAGAGCATCCGCGATGACATTCTGGGTACCCCTAAGATGTTGAACTCGGAACTTAAAGGCAGAAATTTTGACCACCCAGCGACCAATTTTCCCGAGCTGTCGGGGATGGGCAAGAAGCCAAGACAGTGCCTGATTGTCCGTCTCCAGCAAGAACTCAGCGTGTTCCAAGAAACGCCGAAACTTGTCCGTACCAAAGACAACAGCCAGACACTCTAACTCATAGATGGAAGAAGCTTTCCTTTCCTGGTGAGACAACGTCCTCGAAGCAAAAGCGATGGGCTGCCTGACCCCATCAAACTCCTGAGAAAGAACAGCAGCAATGGCGGAGGAGGAGGCATCAGTCTGAAGAATAAATTCTCTGCTGAAATCAGGCATACGCAGGACAGGAGGTTGCATGATAGCCTCCTTGAGAGCATCAAAGGCAGTCTGCTGAGCTTGGCCCCACACAAAAGGGACACCTTTCTTTCGCAGCTCGTTCAACGGGGCAGCAAGCTCGGCCACGTTAGGGATGAAGCGACGGTAAAAATTCACCATCCCCACAAAACGGGCAATCCCCTTGGCATCTCTGGGAGGAGGAAAATCCCGAATGCCCTGGGTCCTCGCAGGATCAATGCAGACGCCTCGAGAAGATATAAGATGACCCAGAAAAGAAATCTCAGGACGAGCAAAAGTGACTTTCTCTGGATTGACGGTAAGGCCAGCTGATTTAAGGCGACTAAGAACTTCCTCCAGATGTTGCATGTGTTCCCCGAAAGTCTCACTGTAGACAAGAAGATCGTCCAGGTAATTGAAAACAAACTTGAACTTCACATCATGGAAGATGGAATCAAGCAGACGAGTAAGAGTCTGGGCACCCACAGCAAGACCCATAGGAACCCTAGTGAACTGGTAAAGATTCCAGGGAACACAGAAGCTAGTCATAGGCCGTGATTCCTTCTTCAATGGAATCTGATGGTAGGCCTGGTTCAAATCGAAAACACTGAAAAACTTAGCCTTACCGAACCAATCAAACGCAGAATGCAAATCAGGCAGAGGTACCGAGTCAATAGCGACCTTAGCGTTGAGCCTCCGATAATCCATCACAAGCCTAGACTTACCATTAGGCTTGGGCACAAGAAAAGCTGGACTGGCATAAGCAGAACGAGACGGTTCAATCACACCCTTGCTCAGAAGATCCTCAATCATAGCCCTCATAACCTCCATCTTTGGGGGAGCAAGTTTGTACGGATGACTTCTAACTGGCTGAGAATCGGTGAGGTGGATCTCATACTCCAGAAGAGAAGTGACCCCAAGCTCAGCCGTAAGCACATCAGGAAACCGCAAACACAGCCTCCTAATGGCCTCCGCCTGCTCAGGGGGGAGATGACCAACCGGATCCACCTTGGGTTGTTCGGGCTCACAACCCACCTCTCTGACTGCAGGAGGGCAGTCAGAATCACCTACTAGAGGCACCAAAACTCGCCGATTAAACTTAAAAAACATCTGGCGCTTCTGGAGGTCAAGCACCATACCACTTTTAGAAATAAAGTCTGCCCCTAGGATACAAGAAACCGCCAGGTCCTTGGCAACAAGAAAACCCCACCTCCAGGAAAATCCTTCAATTTTAAAATGTAATGACGCCTTTAGAAGTATGGGTAGAGGAGTTTGGGATGCCGTCCAGCAAGTAATAGAAGAAGGCTCGGTGTGCCTGACAAGTCCTAAGGCGTCAAGGGACTCAAAAAGAGAAAGGCTGATGATACTGCATGCCGAACCAGAATCAAGAAGGGCTCGACACACCGTACCACCAAAAGAAACAAAAACGCCAGGACACACCGAGGTGACCGCCCTAAGTCCCAGGGAAGCCATGCCAGCAAGGCCCGAAAAATCCCCGACACTCCTGCTATGGGCACGTGTCAGAGGCAAATGGCCACGGTCAGTCGCAACAACGCGGGGAGCTACTGTGGAGGCAACCCCCCGCGCTGAGCGTTTCCCGCCCCACGACCTCGAGCACGTGGACAGTCACGTCGAATGTGACCAGGTTGGCCACAAGCAAAACACACAACCGGAGGCCGAGAACCACGACCCCCCACTGGCTGACTCACACCTACAGACATAGCCGGTCGACGGGTGGGGAGAGCACGATGACTCTCAGAATCCCTCCCTTGCTGGTCTGAGAACTGCACGCTGCGCGAAACAATGCACAGCTGATGCAGCTCCCGAAAAGTCGAAGGAACACCAGCAAAAACCAATCTGCACCGTTCTTCTGGAGAAATGCCATCCAGGATGACACGAACGGTGTCAGCTTCAGAAAGGGTGAGGCGCAACGCTTGACGAGCTTCCTTGACTGAAGAGACATAGGCTGCCAGAGACTCGCCCCTACCCTGCGACCGATAAAATCTGTCCATGACCATCCTCTCCCTGAGTCGAATGGGAAGAAACGATGAAAGTAACTCTCGATGGAACGAGTCCACCGAGGCATCACTGGCCAAGACAGAACTCAGCAACTCCCCAACGGGACCTCTACAATAAGGGAAAACCAGACGAAGCAAGTCCCCAGCCTGCATGCCGGGCATCTCACTAAGTCTGAGAAAGGCCACCAGAAACTTAAGAAGCTCCTCAGGATCCATCCCATCGATCACAGGGAGATTCTGGATCATGGGCGTGAGAGGGTTAGGCAGCTTGTGGTAGCTCAGCTGCAGAAGAGCAGGTGAACCCAAAGAAGCAGTAGGAACGGCAGCTGGAGCCGAACCACAAGCAACCTCAACGGAAACGCCTGCAGGCTCAGAAGGAACCTCAGGCACAGTGAGAGCCGTTGTCTCAGCCTGCGGCCTCGACACGTTAGGCGAAAGCGCAAAAGCAGGCCGCCGACCCAGACCCGTAGGAGTCGTGGAACCGGAGAGTGCCTGAAAAATCTCATCCAGCCTAGACACACTCTCCAAGATCCACGCCCTATCCGATGGTTCCAACCCCGGCGCCCGGTTGACCAGCCTTAAACGGGCAAGCAGATGCCCCAGACGTGCAAGGCGGCAGGCCCGGTCACGACCTACTGGAGGTTCCAACTGCAAATCCTCTAACACCCCTTCCCAATCTTCCACCTTACGTTTACAAACAGACAACTCCTCACCAACCTCCAGTAGATCAGACCAATCCACCGCCGTACCCGCGGACAACTGCTCCCGCAGCAACCTCCGGAGATTCAAAACATCACCCTCCGGAGTCACACCCCGCGACCTCAACTCAAAAATTAATTCCTCCTTGACTAGGAGCGCAACATTCTGCAGATAGGCCATCTCTAACGCAACAATTCTCAACAATATACACAAAAAACGACAACTCCAGGGTCCAAGACGAACTAAACCCTCAGCCTACCGAGCCACTGCCGACCACTCCAATCCACCCATGAAACCCATTCAACAAAGTAACCAAGCGGATTGCCTAAGTTTTTTTTTTTTTTTTTTTTTTTTTTTTTTTTTTTTTTTTTTTTTTTTTTAGTTAAATTATTTATTAGGATTTTCTAATTGTTTTGCTTTTTAAATAATTTTTATTTACTATTTTTTTTTTTTTTTTTTTATACAATACCAAGACACCTTGACGGTAGGTCGGCCAACCATGACCTACTAACAGGCAAACACCCACCGTCAACAAACAAGAGATTTTTTTTTTTTTTTTTTTTTTTTTTTTTTTTTTTTTTAGGCAACCACGCTCTGCTACCAATTGAGACCCATCCCCCCACCAAAGCTGGGAAGCGTGCCAACTGGGGGATGGCTCAAAACGAGTAAAGCGATGGGATCACGGGTGGCAGTTGGAGGGTCCAAAATAAAACTCGGCAGCTGAGCGAAACTAATTTATTACCAAAAAAACCACTATTAACATAATCAAAAACGGCAGAAGGCCACGATATAAAATAGGCAGAAGGCCACAATATAAATTTTCACTTAAATAAATGACAAGATAACTAACATTAACAAATTAACACACAATAATAACAAACGCTATAAATACCACAAACTCTACAAATACCAAAATTAACAAATTAACAACTACCTGGCCTATCTGCAGCCTAGCCTGAGACACCCCAAAACGTAAGAAAAATTTAATAGGCCCCAACTAAAAGTGAAGAAAATTATAAAATTTTTGGTATCACCAATTACACCGGCAATTTGGCCCGCATCCCTTGATTCCACCGGGCCAGGGAGTAAGCCGGAATCCCTGGGCAGCTCCGAATTAAAAGTTAAGCAAAAGAACAATAATCCCCTTTTGGTGACTGTTTAAAAATTAAATAATTTAAAAGAAAATCTAACACGGTACCGTTCTATTAAAAATGCACTTCAAGACATCTATAATACAATTAATAACAACAAAAATAAATAACGATCACTAGGCCTAAACATTTAAATAAATAAATAACATAACTTAACAATGGGGACCTAACCAATATAAAATCTAAAAAAAATATAACAACCAAATACTAAGTAAACTAAATAACAATAAATATAGATATAAATAAATATTAACATCAAAAAAAAATCTTTGGGTATTTTAAAAGTTTTTCCCTCTTTAATAAAAAAAAAATTAAGTCCCCATGGCTGTGTTGCAAAAATCACTTTTCTGGGTTTTAGGCCTAGGCCACATAAAGTTCCACAGATTTTTTTTTCTTCTTTTTTCTTATATTTCACTGCCCTTTTCTTTTCTGTTTTTCTTTTTATAAATTAAAAATCCACATCAAAACCCCCAGCTCAGCCGCCGGGAACAAAAAAGAACACACTGACCTGAGGACTGAAGAATTATACCCAGAGCTGTAGAGAGGGTAGCGGGCGAAACCAGGCTCCCGCATGGTCCTCAGGCCAGGTGAGCAGTGCAGAAGATCGAAATTCCCCCCCGGACGGCAGGCTGAGGGCTGAAAGTCCCACTCGAGGACCCTGGACTGTAAGGCACAACACACAGCACATCAAATACAGTCCAGCCATCACAACAAAATATTACACATAACAACTAAAAATATGAAACCAGAGATAATAAAGCAATTAAAGTCAAAAAGGTAACAATGAGCACATGGCTCGAACCTAGGTTAAAACATCTAGACAAAGAATATAAATTTAACAAAACTCTGAAAACACAAGTAAGAACGATTAATATTATTTAAACAAAAGTATTTTCACCAAAAGGGTGATTAGATATTAAAACTTACAAAATGAACACTTACGTTTTAGTTTGTCTAGCCACTCATAACGAGATTCTGCAGGCAGCACAAGACAACTGACCAGACAGGCCAACCGGACTGAAGCTGCTGGAACACGGAACGAAACGGAACTGGGCCAACGGCTACCAAAGTACGCAAATCGCCGGGCAAAAGCGAATCTCAGGCAGCCTGGCAGACAAACGAAAAAACGAAACTGTACCGGTCCAAGACCCGGTACATATTGTAAATATTAAGAGGTTTCCAGACTTTTTGAACACCCAGTATAGTAGTTAATTGCTGTTCATTTTATTAATGAAACAAAGAACAATCAGAATGATTTACGACAACTAAAATCTGTAACACACTCCATAACATTTATGTATTATTATCTCTAAGTACATATTTAAATGATTATTGTTAGTGATATTTGTAACACACAATCTTGAGAATATTTTTATTTAGCCTTTAATGTCGTTTTAATAGATGGATTTTTAAGGAGTCTTTTTATACTGTAATTTTAAGGCAATTGATGATACTGAGATTGGTATTATTAAGAATAAAATGATTATTTAATGACATCAAAATTAATCAGTGCAAGTAATAATACAATAAAAATTGACACATATTTTTATACGATTGTTTGAGAAATGAAATAGAATATGTTAAAAACAGAATACGTCTTTTGAGTTAGTATTTGCGAGAAGGACCTAACATTTTTCATTGCCATCTTCCGGTAATGTAGGAGTAAATTGTCTTCCTGTTGAAAGCCAATCTATTTCAATTGGACGACAATAAAGATAGATTGGTCCGCAGCTCAGTCGACTCACACGCATTGGGCGGGAAATCGTTGTTGTTTCACACAGTATCTCCTCATTATTGTGGATCTTCTTACTGGAAGGGATTAAAATTGTATTGCATTAAAGAAATAAAAAACATTTCAATAAATATCAATTTTTCTAAAGTTTATAGAGTTAGGCAGCGTACACGACTAAATAAATGTTTACATTTGTCAATAATTACACACATGTGGTAACATGAACTTTTATTTATTTTTTTGATTTTTTTCAAAATATTTCATCTGATAATTTTAACATATCTATTTTAAATTAAAAATACATTCGAAAATTATGTTTGATGATTACAATTTGGTTTCTCTAAGTGTATCATATAGTGCATATGGTTATATTCTGATTATACAAATTTTGGAGTAGATTTCACAAAATATAATATTGGTCCTAACATCGGGAATTTTCAAAATGTTAATGTAGATATTTGAAAACTACTTTTTATGAGGATGTACTATTCCCTGAAGTACATCACTATATTTTAACTAGTTAAATTGCAATAACGAATTTTGATGTACTAATGAACCCAAAAACATACTTTTGGTTGGTAGACTAGTTTCAAAATCGTACAGGATAAATAGTTCTTATTAGGAAACGCCTATCCATACAATACCACGGTACGTGTATGGATAGGCGGGTTTGTCAATACCACTGTACGTGTATGGGTGGGTGGGTGGGTCTCTAAATAAATTTGTATCTTTGGCGAATCCATAAGTTTTACTTAATTGAAAATTTTCCATACACAAATAGTGGCATTGAACCCCCACACTTACAGCGGTATGAACCACTGTATGTGTGGTTGATTATCGCAAAATAAAAATTAAAAAGACCTGGAGTTTTTGATTCTTCTCATACTATCAAAACAGCCCCTCTTTGAATAGCATTATATAAAAGACCACATTTATTTTGTTATATTGTAATCATGATAATAACATTGTAACTAACCAAGGGTTTGATTTAATATTGATATATAATAAATGCCTGAACATATCTAAAAATAAACAATTACATGTGTATCAGATTAAGCTTAAAACTACTAAAAAATTAAAATTAAACCATTCATAAAAAAAGTTTTTTTAATAAAAAGAGTATTTACCTTAATGTGGAAATGGTTTTCAAAGACTCAGCACATTAATGGAAATATTTATTATTGCTAAATATCTTAAACATAAACAAGATTTAAGTTTTTATAAATATTTATATGAGGTAGAGCTCAAAGTTTTTTTTTTTTTTAAAGAAGAGGCCGACCTCCTTCTTAACCTTACTCTGCCCATCCCTCTTAGACTATTGATCTGTACGAGGAACTTATTCAGACAGATTAAGGGGGCGAACCAGTACAGTAGAAGGTGAATATTACTTATAAATATTTCCAGTCTAGGCCGGATTAGAACCAGCGCTATCTCTAACCCAAGCTCAAAGTAAGTCCTGACGCTTTAGACCGCTCGGCCACCGGCTCGCCCAACAATAAACGCGTTAATGAGCTGTCCAACTCATTAATGCGTTACGCTTACACAGGACTAATTCTCCTTATTTACTCAATAAAATGTCGAGTACTAACATTTTAACCACCGGAATCAGCAAAATTTAAAGTCATTTTATTTATGGAGGAGATATTAAGAGAAATTCTTTTGCCAATCACTAGATCTGTAGTGAAAAAATGTTTAAACTAAATTTACATTATGTTTAATTACTATTCAAACGACCAAACCATACACAAACCTTCATTACAATTTTTCATTTAGTAAGTACACGTTTTAATCATAAAAAAAAGGAAATACATCTTATTTGACCGATGTACGTGTATGGGTGAATGTATTCACGATTCCATGATTTCTATAGGATGGATATCTATAGAATACATACATATAGGATATCTATAGGTATGTTTTATGAATACCACTGGTAGAACTCATAGTGGTGATCAAGCAGAACTGAGTTTCATACTTTTTTGTAAGCTAAACAAATTAATGACTTTTCCAATCCCAGGCTATTAGTCTAATTAGTAAAATTTGGTAACAAAGGCTACACTTAAATTAAGAAATATTTTTACCCATTAAATTTCACATGTAATAAAATTTATGATTTTCAGATGAAAATTGTGCTATTAAATGAAAGTATTTGTATACATAATCAGTGAAACTTTTGTCTAGCGTCAAGGTTATCCATTTTAAATTTTCTTCATAACGTTAGGTGTAAAAGTTTTAATTTTATTCATAACTTCTTTGAACATAATTATTTGTTTCGTATACAATTATTGACCAGACCATATGTTTTTTTAGTTATAATATGGCTGCTCTTCTCATATATAAGTAAAAGTTATTTATTGTTAATATTGTTTACTATAGGCTTACTAAATATTGAGGTTTTTTGTTTTTGTGAATAATTATGTTTACCAATTATTCATAATGTTTACTTTAACTCAATATTTACTATGATTTTTAATGTGCGCGCCTTTTGTGATTCGGAGTTTTAATAAATTACATATAACAATTAAATTTATGAATAAAACAATATTATGTTATGTCTTTAGCGTGACAGGTAGACAAGCAAGTAACTACATATTTGATATTCCTCAAACATTATGTGTTATGTTGCAAAGTACAAATACATAATGAAACATATTTGACACAAGTCCCAGGTTAAAAGTCTGTTAATACAACTCATTATTAAGGTGGCGAGAATGGTTTTTACAAAGTTCACAGCTTGTAGATTGGCTTCAGAGAGTTTAATTACAAAGTTATAATGAGAACAAGTTTTGTCAGGAGACTAATGTTTTTATATGTCACCTGGATCACAGTTACCACCAAGGTTCACTCTACACCTTTATGGCGCAGGATCCAATAATAATTTATATTAAGTAAGTCATTTGTTTAGTTAAATTTACTGAAAAAATTTAACTTCATCTTATTTTTTACTATTTAATATATTTTATATTGTATATTAAAGGTTTTGCAGTTAGGTATGTTTGACAGTTAGGTATGTTTTACAGTTAGGTATGTTTGACAGTTAGGTATGTTTTACAGTTAGGTATGTTTTACAGTTAGGTATGTTTGACAGTTAGGTATGTTTGACAGTTAGGTATGTTTGACAGTTAGGTATGTTTGACAGTTAGGTATGTTTGACAGTTAGGTATGTTTTACAGTTAGGTATGTTTGACAGTTAGGTATGTTTGACAGTTAGGTATGTTTGACAGTTAGGTATGTTTTGCAGTTAGGTATGTTTGACAGTTAGGTATGTTCGACAGTTAGGTATGTTTGACAGTTAGGTATGTTTTACAGTTAGGTATGTTTGACAGTTTGGTATGTTTGACAGTTAGGTATGTTTGACAGTTAGGTATGTTTGACAGTTAGGTATGTTTTACAGTTAGGTATGTTTGACAGTTAGGTATGTTTGACAGTTAGGTATGTTTTACAGCTAGGTATGTTTTACAGTTAGGTATGTTTTACAGTTAGGTATGTTTTACAGTTAGGTATTTTTTACAGTTAGGTATGTTTTACAGTTAGGTATGTTTGACAGTTAGGTATGTTTTACAGTTAGGTATGTTTGACAGTTAAGTATGTTTGACAGTTAGGTATGTTTTACAGTTAGGTATGTTTGAAAGTTAGGTATGTTTGACAGTTAGGTATGTTTGACAGTTAGGTATGTTTTACAGTTAGGTATGTTTGACAGTTAGGTATGTTTGACAGTTAGGTATGTTTTGCAGTTAGATATGTTTGACAGTTAGGTATGTTTTACAGTTAGGTATGTTTGACAGTTAGGTATGTTTGACAGTTAGGTATGTTTGACAGTTAGGTATGTTTTACAGTTAGGTATGTTTGACAGTTAGGTATGTTTGACAGTTAGGTATGTTTGACAGTTAGGTATGTTTGACAGTTAGGTATGTTTGACAGTTAGGTATGTTTTGCAGTTAGGTATGTTTGACAGTTAGGTATGTTCGACAGTTAGGTATGTTTGACAGTTAGGTATGTTTTACAGTTAGGTATGTTTGACAGTTAGGTATGTTTTACAGTTAGGTATGTTTGACAGTTAGGTATGTTTGACAGTTAGGTATGTTTTACAGCTAGGTATGTTTTACAGTTAGGTATGTTTTACAGTTAGGTATGTTTTACAGTTAGGTATTTTTTACAGTTAGGTATGTTTTACAGTTAGGTATGTTTGACAGTTAGGTATGTTTTACAGTTAGGTATGTTTTACAGTTAGGTATGTTTTACAGTTAGGTATGTTTTACAGTTAGGTATGTTTTACAGTTAGGTATGTTTTGCAGTTAGGTATGTTTTACAGTTAGGTATGTTTGACAGTTAGGTATGTTTTACAGTTAGGTATGTTTTACAGTTAGGTATGTTTTACAGTTAGGTATGTTTTACAACGAATTACATTATTTACGGCGTTATTTATTTATTAAAAATCTCATATTGTAAATATTCTCCGTTTACCTTTAGTATTTGAGTCCTAATTTGAATAAATAAAATACCAAACTTTCCTATACTTTATAAGTCTTTGATATAGAAACGATAATTAATAAATACATTTATTGTCTCTATCTCGAAAGACGTATTTTTTATTTATATCTGATGACAATTTGTTGATTCAAACTTTTGCTTGTTGACTTAGTCGAATTACAAAACATAACGAACGCAGGAAGAACACAACTTTATAGCTAACATTTCAATGCACTCAGTTGTTGCGACTCTGTTTTACTTAACTGAAGGACATTTTGATAGTTTTAAAGTCACTTTGTGTTAGGACGCGGGCAGTCAACCGGAACAGTCTTTGTTTCAAACATCACATTTCCGGGTTTGGCTTTTGTAATAACATTTACTGTACTGTCCTCTCTTGATTCACAAAGCGTAATCAAAAACACTTTCATGAAAAGTCCTATTGTGTCCTATTATGAAAAGAAATTCATTAAACTATCTTGACTATGCACTTTAGTATACATGGCGATTAAAAGTAAGTTGCAAACCCCCCATTAACGGTTTTTTTGTTTTTTTTTGTTTTTTTTTTAACTTAAGATATATGAAATCTATTTACACAAATCTTACTAGATTTCAAACGTTTGGCCCTAAGGGGAAAGGGGATGGTAGTTCACTAAATATTTTCCAACAGCACATACAGTTTTGTAACATATCATTTCAAAGGTTAGCCAATAAAAAAATATAATACAAGTTTTGAAATCGGATATTTGCACCCTAAAAAAGTGCAGCCCAAACACAACTGAGCTTCATTGTGATTCTTAGCGTTGGGAAAAATACTTAAATTATTTAAAGAAATTTATTTCAAATACTATTTAAAGATCTGTAACCTTATTTGTATTTTTATTAGCTAACCCAAGACATTTTACATATTATTTCACATATTACAGGACTATAAGTGCAGTTTAAAATGTTTCAATTACTCCCCTCCCCCTTTCCCCTGATGGAAAACATGTGAGGCATTTTTGTAGAGTGGTTCGTTTTCAAATCTTAAGTACAATTTTTATTGGCTAACTACGGCCTTTAAAATGACGTGTTATAAGACAATAAGTGCTGTTTGAAAATATTAAGCCACCCCTTTTCACCTAAGGCTCAACAATTTAAAAACTATCATAATCAGTGTAACACTTTGTATGTTGTAAGATTACCACAAACATACTTCACATATCTAAAATAACAAAAAAGTTAAGGATGTACTTTTCAATCACCTTCTATATACAATAATAACTTTACATAAAGATTGGAGTTTCTCAATATTCAGTTCCTCTGAAGAGTTTTAAAAACTTTGTTTTAGCAATTTTCAAACAATTTCCTGAACTGACACGTTTTGAACCTATTTCCGTCATCTATTTAGTAATTTATCTTTGCATAATGCATCCAAATATTCCAAACAATATTTTATTAATTTTAATCACAATTTATTTCCTTTGAAAATTATTTTACGTCTGAGTCGATCTTTTTATTATCTAAGTAAATCTAACATTATTTACTGAATAAAATAAATGCTTTGGTGTAAAACATGTTCAAGTTTATAAATACAAAAATGTTATCGATAAATATATTTAAGTATTTAAATTGATAAAGGAAGTAATGAAAAATGTATGACACCTACATAGGAAAGCTAATGCAAGGGATAAATAATTTATTTTCATTTTCTACCCTTTTTAAGGATAGCTTCAGGTTCTCGTTAAAGTTCATTGAAGCAATAAATTTGATTTACTACCCCTCATAACGTGCAGTGAGTGCTTCTTTATGTAAGACCTTATTGTCAAAGAACATAGATGCTATGTAGGGTGTGTTCACCTTTTGTTGCACAGCCTACGCACTGGTTTCACTGGGTAGTGACTAATACGATAGGGGTGACTGAGTTTTTTAATGTTCGGAAAACTATCTCTTCTGTTTTACATTAATAATCATCCACTGACTCTTTAATTAAAAATAATAATTTTGGACTTTTTCCTATACAATTTTCTTGCAATAATGTGTATCTCTCTTGCTTGCCTTACACGCTTTTCGAAAGCTTTTTGTAAAGTTTTAGAAAGCTTACGAGTAAATTATTTCGTAAATGTTTCGCACTTTACTGTACACTAACTTTTAGTTTGCAAACTGTTAAAATTACTTAAATTGTTTATGACATATGAATTCTTGACTTAAATCTATGGCTTTTAGCCTAGTTGGGAAAAAGGTGTTGATATTTTAAATTTACAATCACAAAAAATAATTAGATATTCTTAGCATATAAATTAATTTGCAATTAACTAGATCAATCAAATAAAATCAGGTGAAACGCCAACGTAACGATTATTGTGTTATAAACTAAGGTATTATATATGATAGTATGATACCTAATAATTGAAATAGTTGTAATTAACATATGCTGCCCTACAACAACAAAAATAAAAAATAAAACAAAATAATAGTCAACGTTCCACTTACAAACAACAGCAATACCTTTCTGCACCTTATGTGCGTAACGTATGCTTAATATGTGTGGAAGAATATTTTTAAATAGTCAGTGAAAAGGGGAGCTTTTGTTGACCGTATGCACTAAACTAAATGATCTACTGGTCGACTTTATCGAATTCCATAGCCAAATCAAGAAATACCGCATCTGTCCTAGTAACAGAGTCCAATTCTGAGAAGACAAATGTTGTGAAATTTAGCATATTCCATGATACAGGCCGACCAAGTAGAAATTAATGTTAAATCGGAAAAAAATAATATTGTTGCATAGGGGTAAATAAATATTTATGGATCGCTATTTAAAAAATAACAACTAAAAAAACAACACTACTGGTCTGAAACTGATAGTTTGAAAAGTTAGCCACTTTTGAAAGTAGGTGTCATTTTCATGTTTGAGGATTGATACAAGATTGAAGGCAAAGGATAAACAAAACATTTAGAGGCTTGTAAAAGATATCGGAACTCCCTTAAATAAATATACTTGCGAGGGATGTGTTTGAAAATGGCTGAGATTGAAAATACACCATATTTCTTAAAATTATTTATTTTATAATTGTAGTAAAAACATTCACAACGTTTGATTATTACTAAGGTAACTAAATCACTCTTTTTAGTTATTTTTCTTGTTTCTCAAAAAACTCTAGATTTGTTTAATTTTATTTAATTTCAAGCATTTATAGCTTGATTAATTCCATACAACTTTTAAAAACATTAAAAAACCTTCGTTCTTCATCTTATTTCTTAATACCACACTAGCAAAATGTTTCCCTCATGATTTCCCAAGAGATGTGGCATGCCAGTTTTATGAGTCTAAATGGACATCTGACAAACCCCTGGAGGGATGAGATGTGATGCCGATTGCCTCCACCATGTAACATATTGAGGTTTAACTGATAACAAAAACGTCAGGATTTTTAATGAAACAAAAAACAATTCTTTTACTATTCCATTTAAAGAATTTAAGTGTAAATATTTCTATATAAATTTAATTTAACTACCTCAACTAAGAGGCTCGCAAAATAATTCAGCTTTAAGGGATTTAAATATATATATATATATATATATATATATATATATATATATATATATATATATATTTATTTATATAGAGCACAAAATTAATTACAAGGAAAAATACTGATAATGTGTATGTTTATAGATGTGAGCAATTGAAAAATATATATAGATGAACACATAATTTTTAATAAAAAAATACTTATATTTCTTTTTATGCAAGTATATAATTTCGGATATTTTAGTACTTTATTCGTTTATATACTTATATAAGATACTTGACATTAAGTCATTTTAATATTAAACTCGATTACATAGATCGAAGATGTACCATTTAAGTCATCTACAGTAAAAACAATGTCACATTTTTCTCAAGCTTTGCAAACACATTTACTGAAAATATACTCAGGCACCTAAAATGATTTAAACTACTAGTATAAGGTACATACTTGTCTAATTCAGTTATATAATAAGTCTAAGTAGCACAATTCTTATTATATACATATTATATACATATTATATACATATTATATCTTTCCTTTTAATTTAATTAAGAAAGGAAAGAAGTAAAGCTCTGCAAAACACGAGCTGTTCGCCAGGTGAACAAATCTCTTGGACAATCTAATCAAGAGAAACATGATCCTAGATTTACTGTGCAGTTCCATCCAAGAATACCAACCTCAAGGCTATATAAACAAGAATATTATTTCACATTAATTGTGATTTTCCAACTAAGTATTATTTTCCTTTTTTTTACTCCAGTCCACGTTCGAGAACTTTAACTCTCCAAAAGACGTGCTACACGTCATATGATGAAATCTACTTGAGACAATCTATCAAGAAACACTGGCTTAGGTTTTTCGTTGGCTTAGACTTTCGTTGTTTTTGCTTTAGTCATTTACCTCAACAACCCTGTATGACCGGGGATTACTTAACATAATACCAACGGCTGCAAAATGATTCCTATTGTTTGTTGTAACATTTAATTAGGTAAATCAATTAAATATTTATTCTTTAAAGAAAATACTTTCTTGTTTTACATTCAATATTACCAAAAAACACCTCAAAGAATTATGTTTAAATTGGAGAAAAAAGAGAATTTTTGAACGAATTATTTTAAACTTGACAAGGATTTTTGTGAATTTCATACTAAATAAAATAGTCAGAAACAAGCATGAGCTTAATGTATAGAATAAGATAGTTTCTGAGGAAAACTAGACCATTTAAAAAATATATTTGTGTAAGACGTGTTTGTTTAAACACTTTTTTTCATTTTATTACTGTATTGTGGTGTCACTTATATTACTTGTGTTATATTTAGGTATGGTTTGAATACAGAGGAAACACTTTTCGAACACACTCACATTGTTTATTTTTAACGTAGTCGATAAAGTTGGTTTGTTACAATATTGAGGATATAGTTATTAGTTATTTACTATTGATAGATATTGCTACATCGTTTAATAGTTTTAATTATTCAACAATTAATACGTTTATATTGCAGATAAAGGATTAAAAGAATTAACTTTGTTGTTCACATAATTATAGTTATACCATTTTAACCACACATTTTAGAAACTAATACTTAACTGTGGCAACCACTTAAATATTTATTTATTTATAAGTTATTATTTTGCAATACCAACTCAATAAAAATAAAATTATAATAATAACAAAAAAAGTAACTAAATGTAAGTAAGAACAGAAAATCACTTGCTTAATATACGGTACATCAAAACCTAATCAAAAACACGATCTGCAATAAATTAATATGAAAATAAAAGTAAAACAAAGAAAAAGTATAAAAAACAATAAGTACAATAACAAGACTGTAACAATAAGACTAGAAAAAACTACATTGATTATATTATTTGTTTGGTTACAATAAAAAGGTCAAATTTTATTTCTTACCATTTTAATAACCTTTTTACATTTCTTAAAGTGAAAGTTATCTTTGTTGATAGAAATATCCTAAAAATCCTAAGTTACAATCACATATAATTGAGAATTTCCGTGCATTTTGCCACACAATAGCTAATAATTAAGCCACCATTTTCCGTGCTTTTTTTCAGTTCACCTAGCAAAAAGAAAGGATAACAATGATATTAAGACAGTATGTCCATTGTTGACGTGAACTCACCCCAAGTGATTTGTGGGTAATTAGTCTTTTATTCGCCTATTTTTATGGAGGGGAGGGGGTGAGGAAAATTTTTCACCTTCTATATAATATTTTAATGTAAGCAACTGAATATGAGAAAAAAGGTTTTAGGCACTTATTTTCTTACGTAAGTAAATCTCATTTAATTACTCCTGTGCAATAGTTGTTCAAATTTATTAGTATTTAATTTTATGATTAACTCTCATACAGATTAGTGAAATATTTTCTCATCTTATGAAGTACAACAGACTAAATACGTGTTTAATGAGGAAAATTAGGCACTCATTTAGATAAATAAAGTGTTGTTAGGTTTATGTTTTTTTCAAATTGTATAAAAATAAAATAAATAATACAATAGGGAACAAATAAACATATGTAGAAAAAGCCAACTAGTGTCATTTTTCCACCATTATAAAATTAAGTTTGTTGACTAAAGACATTCAGTTGTTATTTTTAGCAAAGAGTCAATTGAGCTTCATTATTTTTATAGTTCAAATTACTTTGATTTTAGCACCTTTTAAAATACATTTTGTTTTTTATTTCTAACACTTGACTTAAAAACGGTTTTTAATATGAATGTATGATTTCTTTTAACTTTCCTAAACCATTGCCTATAAAAAATAATGTAATTGTAGCTCATTAATTAGAACGAAATAAATAACAATGTTGACTATGGTTAGATTTAAAAATAACTTTGTTTAATGATTTATTAAAAAATCGCATCAAAAGTTCATCTTCAGACTACACTATAATTTTTGTACTATTTTTTCTAACTAATTAGTATGTATTAGTATTGTCTGAACGAACTATATATACACGTAGAACAAATTAGGCAAGATAGAACTTTAGTAGTATGCTCATTATTATGTTTATTTATGACAACTTTAAATGTCTTCTCTGATTTATTTTGAGGAATATACTAGTATGCAAAATGAATCAGGTCTACGTAGCACAGCCCCATTACCTCCGTAGGGTGGTCCCTCTGACGTCACTTAATAACGAACTCCAGGGAAATCACCTCATGCCTCGCCTGTAGCTACTATCAGTAGACAAGAGTCTAGGAATTTGGCTCATTTATATTGGAGATAATGAGAACTAACCGTAAAACTAGTGAACTACACAGGTTTAATCAAACTTAGTTAATTAATAAAATTTATTACACATGAACTGTATTGTAATGAACTGATTGTATAATGTATAAAAAGACATTTTCAAAATAACCTATTCAAAGTTTTCTCCTAAAGGATAATTTGTATACTTGTATTGTTGAAAATAAATTGTTAAAATTAACTTTTAAAAATAGTATTACAAAAATACCTATTTTTTTGGCTTGCCCTTTAATTGTAGTCTGCGAAACCGCGTGGCAAATTAATCGATTGTTTATTGTACAAGATTAATATATTAATATATTATAATATAATAAATAATACAATACTTTATACAGAGTGAGTTTTATGTCCTGGCACACCTGGATATAATTTTAACGGCCCGAGATATCTATGTGAAACCTTGACCCTACCTATTATAACATATTTTGTTAAATTTTCAAGTTGTTGAAAATTTTGCCCCCCTTTTCTAAAGGGGGTAAAGGGGGACAACTAAACATTTTCAAATACAAACCCCTATCATGTGACCCCTCATTTTAAAGGGAATAAAAAAAAGAAATCCAATAATGCAAACTAGAGGTCTATACGTTTATTTTAACAGATTTTATGACAAATTTATAATAATAAAATCAGTAACTGTCTTGTCCTTTTTTATGTCCTGGCACACCTGGATATAATTTAAACGGCCCGAGATATCTATGTGAAACCTTGACCCTACCTATTATAACATATTCTCTTAATGTTTCAAGTTGTTGAAAATTTTGCCCCCCTTTTCTAAAGGGGGGTAAGGGGGGCAACTAAACATTTTCAAATACAAACCCCTATCATGTGACCCCTCATTTTAAAGGGAATAAAAAATGAAATCCAATAATGCAAACTAGAGGTCTCTACGTTTATTTAACAGATTTTATGACAAATTTATAATAATAAAATCAGTAACTGTCTTGTCCTTTTTTATGTCCTGGCACACCTGGATATAATTTAAACGGCCCGAGATATCTATGTGAAACCTTGACCCTACCTATTATAACATATTCTCTTAATGTTTCAAGTTGTTGAAAATTTTGCCCCCCTTTTCTAAAGGGGGGTAAGGGGGGCAACTAAACATTTTCAAATACAAACCCCTATCATGTGACCCCTCATTTTAAAGGGAATAAAAAATGAAATCCAATAATGCAAACTAGAGGTCTCTACGTTTATTTAACAGATTTTATGACAAATTTATAATAATAAAATCAGTAACTGTCTTGTCCTTTTTATGTCCTGGCACACCTGGATATAATTTAAACGGCCCGAGATATCTATGTGAAACCTTGACCCAACCTATTATAACATATTCTCTTAATGTTTCAAGTTGTTGAAAATTTTGCCCCCCTTTTCTAAAGGGGGGTAAGGGGGGGCAACTAAACATTTTCAAATACAAACCCCTATCATGTGACCCCTCATTTTAAAGGGAATAAAAAATGAAATCCAATAAAGCAAACTAGAGGTCTCTACGTTTATTTAACAGATTTTATGACAAATTTATAATATTAAAATCAGTAACTGTCTTGTCCTTTTTTATGTCCTGGCACACCTGGATATAATTTAAACGGCCCGAGATATCTATGTGAAACCTTGACCCTACCTATTATAACATATTCTCTTAATGTTTCAAGTTGTTGAAAATTTTGCCCCCCTTTTCTAAAGGGGGGTAAAGGGGGGCAACTAAACATTTTCAAATACAAACCCCTATCATTTGACCCCTCATTTTAAAGGGAATAAAAAATGAAATCCAATAATGCAAACTAGAGGTCTCTACGTTTATTTAACAGATTTTATGACAAATTTATAATAATAAAATCAGTAACTGTCTTGTCCTTTTTTATGTCCTGGCACACCTGGATATAATTTAAACGGCCCGAGATATCTATGTGAAACCTTGACCCTACCTATTATAACATATTCTCTTAATGTTTCAAGTTGTTGAAAATTTTGCCTCCCTTTTCTAAAGGGGGGTAAAGGGGGGCAACTAAACATTTTCAAATACAAACCCCTATCATGTGACCCCTCATTTTAAAGGGAATAAAAAATGAAATCCAATAATACAAACTAGAGGTCTCTACGTTTATTTTAACAGATTTTATGACAAATTTATAATAATAAAATCAGTAACTGTCTTGTCCTTTTTATGTCCTGGCACACCTGGATATAATTTAAACGGCCCGAGATATCTATGTGAAACCTTGACCCTACCTATTATAACATATTCTCTTAATGTTTCAAGTTGTTGAAAATTTTGCCCCCCTTTTCTAAAGGGGGGTAAAGGGGGGCAACTAAACATTTTCAAATACAAACCCCTATCATTTGACCCCTCATTTTAAAGGGAATAAAAAATGAAATCCAATAATGCAAACTAGAGGTCTCTACGTTTATTTAACAGATTTTATGACAAATTTATAATAATAAAATCAGTAACTGTCTTGTCCTTTTTTATGTCCTGGCACACCTGGATATAATTTAAACGGCCCGAGATATCTATGTGAAACCTTGACCCTACCTATTATAACATATTCTCTTAATGTTTCAAGTTGTTGAAAATTTTGCCCCCCTTTTCTAAAGGGGGGTAAAGGGGGGCAACTAAACATTTTCAAATACAAACCCCTATCATGTGACCCCTCATTTTAAAGGGAATAAAACATGAAATCCAATAATACAAACTAGAGGTCTCTACGTTTATTTTAACAGATTTTATGACAAATTTATAATAATAAAATCAGTAACTGTCTTGTCCTTTTTTATGTCCTGGCACACCTGGATATAATTTAAACGGCCCGAGATATCTATGTGAAACCTTGACCCTACCTATTATAACATATTCTCTTAATGTTTCAAGTTGTTGAAAATTTTGCCCCCCTTTTCTAAAGGGGGGTAAAGGGGGGCAACTAAACATTTTCAAATACAAACCCCTATCATGTGACCCCTCATTTTAAAGGGAATAAAAAATGAAATCCAATAATGCAAACTAGAGGTCTCTACGTTTATTTTAACAGATTTTATGACAAATTTATAATAATAAAATCAGTAACTGTCTTGTCCTGTTTATCGTAACATGAGTCAACATGCTTTGGAATTTCCCTTGTTCTTATCTTACCGGTTGCAACAATCTACTGTTGACTCTCTCTTAACTAATCACTTGCATTTCATCATAGATATTATTGGATTTCTTTTTTATTCCCTTTAAAATGAGGGTTCACATGATAGGGGGTTGTATTTGAAAATGTTTAGTTGCCCCCCTTTACCCCTCTTTAGAAAAGGGGGGCAAGATTTTCAACAACTTGAAAAATTAAGAAAATATGTTATAATAGGTAGGGTCAAGGTTTCACATAGATATCTCGGGCCGTTAAAATTATATCCAGGTGTGCCAGGACATAAAACTCACAATGTATATTGATCCACAAATGATTGGAATTAGTTAGCAATTAAGAACAAGTTGAACGGAGATGGAGCAAGTATACTCGATAAAGATAACAGGGTGGTAGATGGTGTTGCCACATATTATATACTGTTATGATCTGACTACATTATGAAGTTGATCAATGTTATAATTCTAAAAAATAAACTGTTCATTAAGGTAATTTTGTAATCAAACAATTAAATTAAATCAAAAACAAACTATAGGGCAATTCGATTACAAAGTAATATTTCTTAACTACTTAGGTTCATCAACTAATAATATATTTAAATTTACAATATATTGAATAAATATACATAAAATAGAATTTATTTTGTATAAATAAACAACAAAATCGATAGGATTTTAATTTGTCAAATAATAGGAACTTTTAAAGGTGGTATTTATAACTAACTCATTTTTCAAAATATTTATTCACACTTTTTGATTTGTATGCATCAATATACTGGTAATAATTTTGACCCTCTTTTAGAATTTTAGAATCTCAGCCTCCAAAGAATGAGAAACTATGTACAATTTCCACAGCAGGCTGGTCATTCTTATTTTTAAGCTTTTTATATTAAATAATTTCCTTTTTGCCCTCTCCATATCGAGCGTTGATTTTTCTTTTTCGTGATTTTTCTTCTTAATCATGTAAACACCGACCACAGTTAATTTCTAAAGTCACAATTTGTCTTCTTCTAAAATTCTTTTTGACTGTGGACTTCCTAGTATTTGATTTGAAAGGTAATAATATAACTTATTCCTTTTTTTATAAAATAATAGAAGAGGAATATTTTGGACGTTTTTTACCAAGATGTACTACTTATATTAGTGCCGGTGTTAGCTTACAAAAGATTAATTATTTGCTAATGTATTCGTAACATTATATTCTCCATTAATAGAATATTATGTGTTGGTTCCTCTGTTCTGATAATGGTTAACTTAGTTTAGTTAAATAAATCACCATAATATTTGGATAGTTTTGTTTATTTTGTGATTTTCACATGTTTTGTATAGTTAATAATATACCTATGTAATCAGTATGTTTAGTATTTTATTTAATGTTTTTGTATTTTAAAGTTAAGTTGTAAAGTTATTGTGTGGACCATAACCTCATCAAAGGTCTTAAGTTACTCTCATAAAGAAAACTATAACTATTCCCAATATTTTTTAAAAAATTTTACATTTATAGATGGTTACAAATTGTTATTATAAATCATTACCCAAAACCATTATCTCTTGTACAATATGATAGGGGAGTTTATCCTCAAGGGATGTAGCTACTTCGCTTCTAACTGACAAACTTAACCCCTGGAAGGCTTTGGGTAGCTTTCATTATTCCATACTGGCTTCCTCTCTACAACTAAGAGAATTAGGTTTGTCTATCTTTGTCTAATCTGAGAACGATTGATTTATTAACGAATAAGTAACTTAGATATTTTATCAGTAATATTCACCTTGTACTGTACTGAGTCGTCCCCTCACTCTGTCTGAATAAGTAACTTAGATACTTTATCAGTAATAATCACCTTGTACTGTACTGAGTCGTCCCCTCACTCTGTCTGAATAAGTAACTTAGATACTTTATTAGTAATATTCACCTTGTACTGTACTGAGTCGTCCCCTCACTCTGTCTGAATAAGTAACTTAGATATTTTATCAGTAATATTCACCTTGTACTGTACTGAGTCGTCCCCTCACTCTGTCTGAATAAGTAACTTAGATATTTTATCAGTAATATTCACCTTGTACTGTACTGAGTCGTCCCCTCACTCTGTCTGAATAAGTAACTTAGATACTTTATTAGTAATATTCACCTTGTACTGTACTGAGTCGTCCCCTCACTCTGTCTGAATAAGTAACTTAGATATTTTATCAGTAATATTCACCTTGTACTGTACTGAGTCGTCCCCTCACTCTGTCTGAATAAGTAACTTAGATACTTTATCAGTAATATTCAGCTTGTACTGTACTGAGTCGTCTCCTCACTCTGTCTGAATAAGTAACTTAGATACTTTATTAGTAATATTCACCTTGTACTGTACTGAGTCGTCCCCTCACTCTGTCTGAATAAGTAACTTAGATACTTTATCAGTAATATTCACCTTGTACTGTACTGAGTCGTCCCCTCACTCTGTCTGAATAAGTAACTTAGATACTTTATCAGTAATATTCACCTTGTACTGTACCAAGTCGTCCCCTCACTCTGTCTGAATAAGTAACTTAGATACTTTATTAGTAATATTCACCTTGTACTGTACTGAGTCGTCCCCAGTATAAAAATTGAAGGGTATAAAATCACAGCAATTAAAACTACATAGATAAATAATAGTACCTTGTAACGTAGTTAAGTCGTTGTTGAGAAAAGCAAATACAAACTGGGAACGTTCAAAGTTAAGAGCTGTTATATTCACATTTCCTCCATCGCCCTACAAATGAATAGGAACGGAAATGACTGCATTTCTGGTACATAACAACATTCGTGTACATAACACAAGAACACCTGAGGTTGTAGGTCACTATTTTACATTATTCTAAATAGCTTAATATATATATATATACAAGAAAATTGATAGAAAAAACATACAACAATTTAATAATAATTTCTATTAATTATTATTAATTAATAATAATAATAATATTACCACGGTACGTGTATGGGTGGGAATACTGCGGTACGTGTATGGATGGGTGGGTGGGTTTATACCACAGTACGTGTATGGGCGGGCGGGTGGGTTTATACCACAGTACGTGTATGGGTGGGCGGGTGAGTTAATACTGTGGTACGTGTATGGGTGGGTGGGTGCTTTAATGATTATAATGTTTTGAATATCATATATTGTATATTGATATACCAGAGAAAAGGGTCTTCTATTCTAGTTACGTATAAATCTAATAAGGGAAAGGAGATCACCTCTGTACGCTTCGCGTGCCAACCCTGTTACTCGCTGCACTCGTGACACCTTGGCCTTTGGTCTGGGCATGTGACTCTTTACTTAACTCATTTACTAGTGATTGAACTGTATTAAGTAAATTCTTAATATGTAGATTTACTAATAGTACCTCAGCCTATTTACTGTCATATTATAAACACCCAATGTTATTACTTAGCCTACTTTTAAAGTTTGTAAATTTAACAGCTAGTGATTAGTTAAAAAAAAAAAAAAAACTCCATTAGATTACCTTAGAAACTTTAAAAGGCAGCGGGGCAAAGCCCTATAATAAATAAAACTAAGTTTCTCCCTAACATATTCAATATTATAACAATCGTTATTTAAATTGGAACAGTTGTTACCTTTTGACTAATTTAAGTATCTCTATTGACTAATTGTTTAACTTATAGAAACACAGTGCAATAGTAAATAATTTATTAAACAGTCTTTGAATCTATAAAATTCTGTATATTCAACATTCGGAATGACTCTAACGATTTTTAAAAGATTGTATTATTTGAGTTATAAAAGAGTTAAAGAATTGTAAAACTTGGAAGCTTAGCTTTGTAGTGGTCTCAAAAGAGCGTATTGATTTGAGGTATATAAAAGGTCATTCTGAGCAGTTGGCTCAAGAAATATGTCATTTGAAATCAAATCAGTGAATATAAATTGCTTTGTCATCTTTTTTCCTCTTTTATCAGCCCATTTTCGTGAAACACAAATATATCTTGTCAATATATTTTTTTATCATGTTCTAGTTCACCAGAGTTACAGAAATCTCCTAAACTAACTTTAGCTTTTAAAAAAGAAAAGTTAATATTTTTATCTATTCTTTTGTTTATATTATTAACTTTATTGTGATTTTGTTATTAAATTATTAAATTATTGTTGTATTTGCTTTATATCTATTCGTTGTTTATATTATTAATGTTATTGTTATTCTGGTATATTGGAATTATTTTTTTGTATTCGCTTTTTATTTATTCAATTTGTTTATACAGTATTGTTATTTTAGATGCATATATTTTTTGTTTGAGGCGTGAATTTGTTAACAAGTAGCTTAGTTTAATTTCCTGAATTAACTTATTTGATTGTTGTGTTTGCTGTTACTTTATTTAGTTCATAGTGTTAATTTGATTTATAGTTTATGGTTTTTGTATTTTTCATGAAGACCCATAATGGACACATTATTTAGTATTAATGCTTTCATTGCATTTGGGTTCAACCTGTAATGAAGCAAGTAAATAAAATAAAATAAAAATAAAATAGCTTTTAAGTTCATTACATATCAGGAAGTGGGTCGTTCTGATTTATTTTACAGACATTTTGATAAAAAGTCTGATGATACGAATTTTTGAAAAACAAAAAAACGTATTTACTGTTAATATACTATCAAACATAAATTACCTCGTTACAACCTGGTTTTCCTTGTTTAAGCAGCGTTAAACAACACCATTAAAGTAATCCCTGTACATATTGGTTAATGTTTTGCGTAGCTTTAATTATTATAAGGTAATTAATTACACTTATCCTTCGAATGTTTTCAATCCACACTATTTTGTTAAGGAGATTAAAACGTCTGTTGCAATGAATAAACCTAAATCAATGACACTATGAGAGGTCGCTCTAGTTCGAGAAATCGCTGCTGCAAATTAATTTACCACTCATAATTAACAATTCTATTAACCTCTAATTAATTTTGCACTAAGCGGTTGTTCTACATGGCGTATTAAACTATTCTAATCAGCAACAAAGATACCTCTCTACATTTAGATTTACATTAGATAACCCACTTCCATGTAGCTTTAATTAGTGAGCTAGTCATTTTTGGATATTTAATAACAACATCTATTACCTAATACAATAGTTAATTTGCAACTTATATCACACAATAATTATTATTTTTAGTTATTTTTACTGCATGTGGTAATAAACTCAAAACGTAAAGAAAAGAATAAGTCTTTTGTAGAAACATTTATTTCACTGAAAAAACAAAAACCGACTTCAAAGACACTTTAGTTAGTAACCTACTGGGTCACGTTTGGGAGGCTTGGTTTGTTGAGCAGAATACAAACACAGGAAACCACTGCGGCATAATTCAGGTTTTGTGTACAAATGGAATTATTTTAATTAATTGAGGAATTAAATGTTACATGCCTTTGTGTATGTTGAAATATTTGTGTGTGTAAATTAATATACAATTACTAAGGAAATTTAATAATAAATATTATAATATCACTAAATAACAGTTTATATATGTGACACAACATAATAGATTGTATTGAAAGAGGACACTGTCAAACATTTTAGCCACTTAATCCTTAAAAATGAACTTAATTTAGAACTTTTTTTATATAGATCGAAATAGATATTAATATTAAATTATTCATTAGCACTTCAATTTTACGACAATGTATTTTTTCTCTTTGTAAAATTGAACACCAATTGATTTTCTTATTAAAATCATAAAACAAACTTAAGGAAAATGGTTATTAAGTTGATTAAATTAGCTTTTACACTATACAATGTACATCATATTACAAACAAATACTCGTGCCCACAAAAGACACGTTATATAAAGAATAGGATAGAGAGTGGTTGTAAAAATCTAAAAATATAACTAAAAAGATAAAACTAAATCTATAAAATGAAATAACTTTTGAATATGGTAAACTATACAATACTAGATACATTTATCATAATACATTGTGAGTTATATGTAAACAAACCTCACTTATCTAAGGTGATAACAAAGAGTAGTCATTGACTCTTTTGACCATTAAAATAATGTAATTCGAACATAAAAACACAATTAAACATAATTCAATGCAATAAAAGTGATAAACCAAACTCTCCAAACGAACAAACTTGTTTAAAGCACGGAACGTCTGTTAAGTAATTAATTGGATGCCCTGGTAGAGGTAATTAATAGGATGTTCTGGTAGAGGTAATTAATTGGGAATCAAATACAATTAATACAATACTAAGTAAACTCATATTTTGATGATTTGTGTAATATATATTCACTATATAATAATTTATAAAGTAATATAAATTTATATATAAAACAAAGTCCAGCAGGCGGAACAAAATCCATCTTCATGAATATTTGAAAAACTTTCAAAAACTTTTCAATTCATTCGAATTAAATAAATTAAACATGTTAATAATTTTTTAAAATTAAAATAAGTTTTATTTCATAAAAACGTTAGAGAGTTTTTTTAAAGACCATGAAGATGGACTTAAGTGCTAAAATATGTCCTGAAACTACACAGAAACGGGTCGTCAGTCAATTTGTTACTACACTAGCCCTGAAATTAAACGCTATATAATTTCAATAAATAAATTTACTCAAACATACAGAACACTCCAGCAAAAGTATCATTGAAAACATGAATGGAAATTAAGGGAATATAACCAGCGACGCGAAATGATTTAATGAGTTATGTCCGTGAGCGCCGGATTAAATTTGTTTATGACTTCAGAAGTAGCAAAAGGCGTCAAAGGTGTTAATTTTCAGTTGGAATTATTCACTTGAGATAGCAAATAATCTGACTTCCTAAAGGTGTTAACAACTACTTATACGAAAAGAGATTTCCTCTTTTCTTAGACAAGAAGAAACTTTCAAAAACATATTTCTTTGTCTTTAAAGTATTAGTTATGTTCTATGAGCAAAGTGGAAATGTACCTAGTAACGATGGAATTTTTACAATTCTAAGTTAAGAATCCACAAACATATGTTTCAAACTGCAAGGACCTTTCTTGACTTATTATAAGAGAACTTATAAGTGCTTAGCACCAACCGTTATTAATAATTTATCAGATTCCATAAAACAAATTAATAAAATTATTAGCTTTAAAAAGGAAATCAAGAAGTGGGGGTTTTCACAAAACTATTTGGATAGTGTAATACAAGCAAACTAAGATTAAGGTTTCAATAAAAAAATAAAATATTGTGTTTAAATAAAAATAATAAGATTTACCGGATTAAATAAGTTAACTTACTTAAAACTCCTAAAAAGAAAATGTTCCTTTTAGTTATTTTAGAGTATTATCATAAGTGTATTGATTTTAGCACTTCACAATTGTGTTGGTAATCTGTTCTGGTAATAAAAGTTATTGTAAATGTTGAGGGAACCTCAAAACAGGTAATGCTTTACTATGAAGCCCTAAATTTACTAACCACAATTATGATTAGTTAGGAATATGTTTTACATGTAAGGCAATATTTTGTTGTTGTTGTGAGATTATACATGAGTATTTAAGTGCAAATCCATAAAAGGAAGAGCAAAAGACATTTACAAGAAACGAATTTTAAAACTCTGTACTTGTAATGTAAATTGTATGATACGGGAAATCAATTATTTCTTTCTTTCTAGATACTCGTGTATTCGCACGCAAAATAAAATAATTAGCGTGTTTAACAATAACTAAGAGAGTCTATCATCAAACGAACGATTTTTACAAATACTATATACCTACACACATGGAATTGAGAATTAGATTGCTTTTATCAATACGTACAGATAAAATTTAACAGTATGTATCAAAAATTGTATCAGTGAAGACAATATTATGTTTAATTTATTAAAATTACATTTTTTCACAACTTTAAATGTACGGTGACATTTAAGTCAAATAACATTTCTGGAACTGCAGAAGTGATTCTGGGAGGGGATCTAGATCCTTTTGGGCACCAATTTAAGAAGGGTCTGGATCCACCAACAGGTGAATTAACTGCCATTCTAGCCCTTTCTAGAAGAACTGGATAGGTCTCGCGGGATTTATATACGCATATGGATTGCTATGACAACTGGATTTCATACATAAATGCTTACTAAGTTATCACTACATTATTAATAACTGATTTAAAATAGGTTGTATGTTTATTTATTTGACTTTGCACTCGACATTGTATTAAGCACTAAAAAATATGAGCAAAATAGCATACACTAACTATTTATAAATTAATTGATTTACTAAAGTCAACCATTTCAATTATTAAGTGACTGGTTCTACATGTTGTTAGATTGTAAATAGAATGCAAGCGCTATTAATGTTAGGCTGATCAGATTCAATCTAGGCACTATACGTTATACGTAAATAACATCTTTAACATATAACATTGTTAGTTGGTATTAAAAAATTAAGCTAGATTTATATTTAAAATTTGTTTCTTGTTATGAAAATAACCATCATTTGGATGACTGGAGTCAAATACTGTAGAGTTCAAAATATTTAATAAATACGAAACTTCATATAAATAAAGATTAACCCTACAATTGGATTGATACCCTCATTTCCATAACTTACTATATCATCTATAACTATAAATATAAAAACAAAATACTGTTCTCACAAATCAGTTCCTGAAACACTTGGGTATTTAAGGTTTTAGACCATGAAACTTGGCTAAAATATTCTTTATATGTTATCGATATATCGATATATCGATGTGTACTTAGAAAGGATTTTAAAATATTCTCTCTCAAAGAGCTAAAATAATGTTGATAATAAATAATCCCCATCATTAACAAACAGAGCATGGGGTGTGATAGCTTTGGACGCTGGAGCGTGCAGTTTGACATAAGTGATTATTTTTTAACAACGCAAGCGTCAAGGTGAAAAAATAACAAAATTACACGAGTGATGAGATTAGCCCATGAATTGTGCAGGGGTGTCTCCTAGGTTTACTATAGAGTGACGTAACACTGCCATGACATCCGGCAAGACAAGTCAATTACGAGTCGCCACTATCTATTAGTGGTTAGGGGTGTGTTTATGACAGCATTTTCTACGACAATGGCAAATTGTAACAATAATTTCCAACACAATGCGATGCTATTAAAACACATGTAAACCAATTGTAAGTTTTATTAGTAATTGAATTAATAAATATTAATTTAAGAAGAGTACAACAATTTAATTCGACTAATTATAATGAACCAAGTTAATAGAAGTCACAGGATACCTTTGAACTATTTTTACAACAATGTTTTGGTAATTAAAAAAATGTATACCACAATAATTTAAGAAGTATTAGTTTAATTTATGCACATAATATTTAATTTCACTAAATTAATGTATGAATCAACAATCCAAATCCCAATAAAGTTATATCACAGTTAGTCGAGATGGTCCATCAGGCTTTCTCTACTTTCTCCCACCACCCTCCTATTATGATGCACTTTACATTAGTGCCTATCAATAAGTCGATGATCTACATTATTAAAATAATGTGACGCATTCTGGTCACTATGATTGTTAGTTTATCTAAAAAAATAACAATCGCTTCAGTTATACATTGCGCTTCAGTTATACATACATCACATATATTTGCGTTAGTTACAAAAAGTTTAGTACAACAAACGTATTTATTCAGGAATTTTCGTATTATATAGCCTACAGTTGTTGTATGGGCGAATAAAGAAAATAATTTAAACTGAACTTAAAATTAATAATTCCTTCTCTATAAAATCATTGACTAGAAATTACTACAATAATTGTAATAAGTGTATTACACTGTATTGAATTTCCATTATCTAGATAGGTTTGGTATTCAGCAATAATCAATATAGTCTATATATTAATCAACAGGCAATATTAAAAATATACATGTCTTTTTTTTAAACAAAACATCCAGCCAGAGTCCACGTGGTTTACTGAGGATCCAATATGACCATGGTTAATGTTACAGCAACTTTTTAAGCATTTTCAACTTATTGATTTTTTGTAAGTTTTTAAAATCTCTTTAAAATTTAAAACTGCAATATTTGATCCATCTTGATTAATTTACGAGAAACACAATTTATAAATATTTTATTTCCAAACAATGTTTAGTAATTTACAATTTTTTTATTTCGTAATTTTTAAATTGTCTTTTGTGTTCATAAAATAGTTCTGTGTTGGATTATGTATTTTATGTCACAGTTATTAAATATTGTAAATAAAATACATAAATGTAAATTTATAATCATAAATGTAAATTAATCACTAAAACCTAAGGTCTTATATTGAATTATCATACACATTTTACATAGTATTGTTAATGTTGATTACATAGTACCAAATTTGATCAACTGTTTGTTTTAATATGTAAATTAAATACACTATTATTTTAGGTGTTAGAATCACTAAAAGGAATACTGAGAATTTCCATATTACAAATAGTCCATATTTTATACTACACACAACTATATATGTACTAAAAACTCAACATAAATAAAAATAACCATGTGGATGTTGTAATATTACCCTTTTGTTTTGGTTTATTGTCATCTTGTTTGAAAAATTAAAACGATGTAACGCCAGTAATTTCATTTTATTTTCACTGAGCCTTTTAGTTCGACAGGCACAGTTAAAATTAACATCAAAGACACTTTCGTTAGCAATCTTCCGTCCCTTGTTTAGGAGAGTTCTTTCCGCGGGGCGAATATAAATAAACCAGCTTATGTGGCTCTAGGAAAAGAGAATTTGTATTTTACGATATTATATAAATGTACTGAATTATTTTGTGGGATCTTTTCCATTAATTCACTACCATAACCATAACTTAGGTTAACCTAATATAACCAAACTAAATCTGACATAACATAAATAAACCTAACATAACCCGATCAAACTTCAAATAACCTAACCTAACATAACCTTACCAAAGTAGTGGTAGTGACGCAAAAGGTCCCGTTTGTGTGCTTAGTAAAAGTTTGAAAATAAAAATAAATGGTGCATTGTATTTATTTACAAATGATAAATGAAATATCTGTTTTCATCACTCTTGAAGATATTTCAGTAAAATTACGGTCGGGTATACACAGATGCAGTAATCGAAGCCATCCAAGAGAAATTCTTATCATGTGTGCTGTGAAAGTTTCTTGAGCTAGGTGAAGTGGAATTGTGTATAGCACTTAGTTTATCAACCTCATTAGCTCGTCTTTGAATCACTTGATACATTTTTGGAGAGTGCTTCTTGGCTGAATTTGTTAAATAGAGGTTATTTATCAAAAGACGTACAGAGTATACCTCTGTATACTCTCAAGATATCAATTAATTTGGAGTGTGTGATCCAGTGGACGGATGTGCCAGCATTGAAAACAGCCTTCACCACCTAGATAATACAATTACTATCATTATGCAATATTTTGTTGTTGTTGTGAGATTATACATGAGTATTTAAGTGCAAATCCATAAAAGGAAGAGCAAAAGACATTTACAAGAAACGAATTTTAAAACTCTGTACTTGTAATGTAAATTGTATGATACGGGAAATCAATTATTTCTTTCTTTCTAGATACTCGTGTTAATATAAGTATTCGCACGCAAAATAAAATAATTAGCGTGTTTAACAATAACTAAGAGAGTCTATCATCAAACGAACGATTTTTACAAATATTATATACCTACATACATGGAATTGAGAATTAGACTGCTTTTATCAATACGTACAGATAAAATTTAAATGTACGGTGACATTTAAGTAGAATAACATTTCTGGAACTGCAGAAGTGATTCTGGGAGGGGATCTAGATCCTTCTGGGCGCCAATTTAAGAAGGGTCTGGATCCACAAACAGGCAAATTAACTGCCTATCTAGCCCTTTCTAGAAGAACTGGATAGGCCTCGCGGGATTTATATACGCATATGGATTGATATGACAACTGGATTTCATACATAAATGCTTACTAAGTGATACATAATCACCACTACATTATTAATAACTGATTTAAAATAGGTTGTATGTTTATTTATTTGACTTTGCACTCGACATTGTATTAAGCACTAAAAAATATGAGCAAAATAGCATACACTAACTATTTATAAATTAATTGATTTACTAAAGTCAACCATTTCAATTATTAAGTGACTGGTTCTACATGTTGTTAGATTGTAAATAGAATGCAAGCGCTATTAATGTTAGGCTGATCAGATTCAATCTAGGCACTATACGTTATACGTAAATAACATCTTTAACATATAACATTGTTAGTTGGTATTAAAAAATTAAGCTAGTTTTATATTTAAAATTTGTTTCTTGTTATGAAAATAACCATTATTCGGATGATTTGAGTCAAATACTGTAGAGTTCAAAATATTTAATAAATACGAAACTTCATGTAAATAAAGATTAACCCTACAATTGGATTGATACCCTCATTTCCATAACTTACTATATCATCTATAACTATAAATATAAAAACAAAACACTGTTCTCACAAATCAGTTCCTGAAACACTTGGGTATTTAAGGTTTTAGACCATGAAACTTGGCTAAAATATTCTTTATATGTTATCGAATGTGTACTTAGAAAGGGTTTTAAAATATTCTCTCTCAAAGAGCTAAAATAATGTTGATAATAAATAATCCCCATCATTAACAAACAGAGCATGGGGTGTGATAGCGTCCAAAGCTGGAAGGTGCAGTTTGACATAAGTGATTATTTTTTAACAACGCAAGCGTCAAGGTGAAAAAATAACAAAATTACACGAGTGATGAGGTTGGTCCGTGGATTGTGCTGGGGTATCTCCTAGGTTTTCTATAGAGTGACGTAACACTGCCATGACATCCGGCAAGACAAGTCAATTACGAGCCGCCACTATCTATTAGTGGTTAGGGGTGTGTTTATGACAGCATTTTCTATGACAATGGCAAATTGTAACAATGATTTCCAACACGATTCGATGCTATTAAAACACATGTAAACCAATTGTAAGTTTTATTAGTAATTGAATTAATAAATATTAATTTAAGAAGAGTACAACAATTTAATTCGACTAATTATAATGAACCAAGTTAATAGAAGTCACAGGATACCTTTGAACTATTTTTACAACAATGTTTTGGTAATTAAGCCTTCGGGGATAGCAAACAATGCTTTGATCTTCTGATATTAGCGATGTTCATAGGATCGAAACTATAGCACTGGTATCCATCAAAACCACTGTATTTATGTAATCATGCTTAGAATACCAAGAGTTTTACAATAATAACGAAATAAAGGAAAAGCAAATTGTACAATTTTTGTCCAATGAGTGCAATGTATTGTTCACTAAAATGTCCAAAAGAGATTACATATAAATTATTTCATATATCATTTATTTGATTGTTAATACAAAAAAAGAATAAATATTAGACCATTCTTTGAATAAAAACATTTTTTTACAAAACGATTAATTTTTTTTATTGTTTGCTCATTTCTTGATAAATATGGAATATAGAGGGAACCACCCGGTTTCCTCGATTTTTTTCAACTAGTGAACCCCACGAACACGAATCCATAGAAATTTTTACCTGAAATACCATTTTTGACAAAAAATTTAAAAAAAACTAAGAAAAAACGATGTTTACATAAAACGTATGTAGTTTTGTCTCTTAAAAACGAATATAACGTCTATTCCTTCCCCATTATTTATTAACAATATATTACATACAACTAAAAGGTATATTGTTATGTTTTCACGGTCATTTATTGTAACATTAAAAATATAAAATAGCAATGTATTTAACCTAACATTTATACGCCTAAAATATTTCTGACGTGTCCCAAAGGAAACTATAAATACATTGGATGCATGCTCATACATCTAAGTACAAATTTATGACGCCTTCATAATATATAGCACTAAGATTAGCAACCTCTTTGAGACCTGGGGTGACATAGCTTGTAACATGTTAATCCAAAGTTGAACCGAACAGATTTTAGGTGGGTGACACTCTGAAAACTTATACTTACAACTAAGTCAATTTAGTAATCACAGTTGAAAACAATAACAAATTTAACAAAACAAACATCTTAGTTCAAATGTTTTTGTTTGACTTTTTTTAGAACCTAGTCTTAAGCGGTCGGTGTCATTATTAGAATCTATATTTTCCGGTGACAACTGCGTCGAGATGCTATCTACATTATTTACAAGATAACCAGACGTTTCGCCCATGCTGTGATGTGGAATCATCGGTGGTATCTCTGAGACTGAGATCATCTGCTAGGTCAGTTAAGGGCGTTCAGACTGACGTATCACCCTCTAAGTTACCAAATCATCAAGAACATTAAAGTTTATATGTTAATATTATACTAGGTTTTTAAGTAATCGATAAAAAGTAGTCAATTTTGTTGGTCCATACAAAATACGTAGAGAAACCGCCAATCTTCGCTGAATGTTAATTTCAGGGTTAATTGTAAGAAAGTGGTTGGTGGTCCTAAGTTCACCCCTTTGTAAATATTTTCATAATGTTAAAAAATAAAGACATATATTACTTCTAACGTAGATATTCCCACTCTGAATACAGTACGTGGTACTAAACGATGAACATTTTTTCGTGGGTTTTGCTCCCCCACTCTCAGATGTAAGATACCTATTTAAAGGCACGCCTCCTGGAATCGTGCGAGTTAGGTAATATGCAATTAGTCCTCCATTTTATCAACGAAACCATCAATTAACAATTTTCATTTAAGTCCCTTTTAATACATCGATTACTAAAATATTATGAACCCTCGTAGTTTTTGCACTCCTTCAATGAATAAACAAATTTTTCAACTTGAAGAGCTCAGGAAACCTTGTAAGTGTAATCAGATTCAATGTTAAAAAAATGTATACCACAATAATTTAAAAAGTATTAGTTTAATTTATGCACGTAATATTTAATTTTACTAAATTAATGTATGAATCAACAATCCAATTCCCAATAAAGTTATATTACAGTTACTCGAGGTGGTCTATCAGGCTTTCTCCACTTTCTCCCACCACCCTCCTATTATGACGCACTTTACATTATTGCCTATCAATAAGTGGATGACCTACATTATTAAAATAATGTGACGCATTCTGTTCACTATGATTATTAGTTTATTTAAAAAAAATAACAATCGCTTCAGTTAAATGTTTTTGCGTTAGTTACAAAAAGTTTATTACAACAAACATATTTATTCAGGCATTTTCGTATTATATAGGCTACAGTTGTTGTATGGGCGAATAAAGAAAATAATTTAAACTGAACTTAAAATTAATAATTCCTTCTCTATAAAACCATTGACTAGAAATTACTACAATAATTGTAATAAGTGTATTACACTGTATTGAATTTCCATTATCTAGATAGGGTTGGTATTCAGCAATAATCAATATAGTCTATATATTAATCAACAGGCAATATTAAAAATATACATGTCTTTTTTTTAAACAAAACATCCAGCCAGAGTCCACGTGGTTTACTGAGGATCCAATATGTCCACGGTTAATGTTACATCAACTTTTTAAGCATTTTCAACTAATTGATTTTTTGTAAGTTTTTAAAATATCTTTAAAATTTAAAACTGCAATGTTTGATCCATCTTGATTAATTTACGAGAAACACAATTTGTAAATATTTTATTTCCAAACAATGTTTAGTAATTTACAATTATTTTATTTCGTAATTTTTAAAACGTCTTTTGTGTTCATAAAATAGTTCTGTGTTGGATTATGTATTTTATGTCACAGTTATTAAATATTGTAAATAAAATACATAAATGTAAATTTATAATCATAAATGTAAATTAATCACTAAAACCTAAGGTCTATATTGAATTATCATACACATTTTACATAGTATTGTTAATGTCCTTAATTTGATCAACTGTTTGTTTTAATATGTAAATTAAATACACTATTATTTTAGGTGTTAGAATCACTAAAAGGAATACTGAGAATTTCCATATTACAAATAGTCCATATTTTATACTACACACAACTATATATGTACTAAAAACTCAACATAAATAAAAATAACCATGTGGATGTTGTAATATTACCCTTTTGTTTTGGTTTATTGTCATCTTGTCTGAAAAATTAAAACAATGTAACGCCAGTAATTTCATTTTATTTTCACTGAGCCTTCTAGTTCGACAGGCACATTTAAAATTAATATCAAAGACACTTTCGTTAGTAATCTTCCGTCCCTTGTTTAGGAGAGTTCTTTCCACGGGGCGAATATAAATAAACCAGCTTATATGGCTCTAGAAAAAGAGAATTTGTATTTTACAATATTATATAAATGTACTGAATTATTTTGTGGGATCTTTTCCGTTAATTCACTACCATAACCATAACTTAGGTTAACCTAATATAACCAAACTAAATCTGACATAACATAAATAAACCTAACATAACCTGATAAAACTTCACATAACCTAACCTAACATAACCTTACCAAAGTAGTGGTAGTGACGCAAAAGGTCCCGTTTGTGTGCTTAGTAAAAGTTTGAAAATAAAAATAAATTGTGCATTGTATTTATTTACAAATGATAAATGAAATATCTGTTTTCATCACTCTTGAAGATATTTCAGTAAAATTACGGTCGGGTATACACAGATGCAGTAATCGAAGCCATCCAAGAGAAATTCTTATCATGTGTGCTGTGAAAGTTTCTTGAGCTAGGTGAAGTGGAATTGTGTATAGCACTTAGTTTATCAACCTCATTAGCTCGTCTTTGAATCACTTGATACATTTTTGGAGAGTGCTTCTTGGCTGAATTGGTTAAATAGAGGTTATTTATCAAAAGACGTACAGAGTATACCTCTGTATACTCTCAAGATATCAATTAATTTGGAGTGTGTGATCCAGTGGACGGATGTGCCAGCATTGAAAACAGCCTTCACCACCTAGATAATACAATTACTATTATCGGAGGTTTCTAAAGATGCTGAAAGAAGCATATACTTCTTCACACAACCATCTTAGCCCAATTTATCGGGTGTTGTGTGTTTTAGCTTTAGGGTTGTTTGGAAAGTTACGAGTTCAGTTGGCCAGTGGGAGGTTGGTAGGACTGTAAGGGTGAGTGGTATCCCTTAACAGACCTTTTAATAAAATTAACTTGTGTAATACATGGATTATATATAGTTATGTCTCACTTTTATCTATTGTTGGATCACTTTTTATATAGACAGATTGAATTAAGCTAAAAAAATTTCATTCAATTCTTTAACAGAGTATACAAATACAAAGTTAGTGGAGTGGAATGATTTAATAATGAATTAAACGCGCGAGTCAGTCTGAACTCATTTAAGGTCTGTCAGTGGTGTTGCAGTCATTCTGGGTTGAACATATTGCAATGAGTTTTAAAGTAACTAATTCATTACTTGCAGTGGTGTTTGCAGGTTGCACAAGCTGGAATAATTCACACGACTATGATTTGTATTTCATATGGTAAAACTACCAATTGTTAAAAGTAATTTTTAGTTCAAAGTATTTTAATAATTTTCGGGTAAGCTGTCATCCAACAATTAATTAATTTACTGAAATAATCACAGGCATGAAAACAATTGAACTAAAAGACTTTTAATAAAATGACTGGCCTAATTATTGTTAACGGTTTTGTGGTACAATAAAGAAATTTGATATTTTAACCCTCATGTATCTGTAATAGTGTATGAACATACAATTGTAATGAGTACATCAGAAATGTCACGGGAGCTCCCACCGTATAGTTTTTGTTTTTTTAATAAAAATCTTCCCCTGCCAGTTCAGATGGGCCTGCAAGCCTGTGTGTGAACTTTAATTAACGAGTGAAGTACCGACCGTTGGCTCAGTGAGGATTCGAACCTTGGACCTCGTCGTCCGCAGTCCGAAGCCTTAGCCACCACGCCGGAGTTGTGCTTTAACGTGATAATTCGTATGAAAAAATAAACAGTTCTAAAATCTAAAATGTTATTCTATTTAATTGCAATAAAATGAATTACATCCTTATTAATAACAAAATAAAACTTAATAAAAATAGACGTGGTAACCAAGTATACCATTCATATCCATTGCTTGAGGTGTTAGGTTCGTCTGCACACGAAGTCCCCCAAGGATGCACCTGCATCGTGACGCAATTATCTACGACGTCAGTAGCGAATCCTGGTAGCAAACGCTGGAACTACGTCGGGACTCAAAGTGCTTACCACAAAACCCTGTACAAAAACAATGTTCAGTCCTTGCTGACCAATTCACGATTGGTATTCGTTTTACTTTTTACTTCTTCTTTAATAAATTAATATTTTATAAAAATATAACAATTCACCTAACCGAAACGAATGTCTTATCTGTTTGTTGTATAATAATTATTGTTGTATATAATCCCAGCTTCATGTGCTAAAGGTTCTCAGTTCGATCCCAATCAGAGTCGTAACATTTTGAGAAGGATCAGCTGATAATAACCGGCCTTTCATTTGTCATTGGGCTATTAATTAATGACACTTTCTAAGGAATAGTTGGCCTTAGTTTGTAACAATGACTACATTCGTGCATCTACACTCATCACACTCATTCGAAATCCATATTCGCCCATATCTTGATGATCGGCATCTTATGAATAAATAAAAAATAAATAAAAATAAAATAAAAAAATAAATAATATGATGAAAAAAGCGTAAAGGGTACAATATATTACACTTACAATACGTCAGCGTCTTATCGTTATAAAAATACAAAGCACACTAGATGGACTCATAATGAGAATGTTGTCTTTGGAGTCCATTATTACAGTCTCCTATTGTTAACAGTAGTGATATGAGATTCATTTTTAGGGCATTGTGTAACAATCAACCTTACAGAGACAGGTTGTTAATATTGATTAAATAATTTTCCACGCATGATAGTTGTTTGAACATTTCTATCATGCATTATTATATACTAGGGCATACCCCAGCACGCCACTTTATTTTTAGTATCATTCATTTATATTTTTATACTTATTTGTTTATTGAAATAGTTAAGTAAATAATTATACTTAATACTCTTATATTAATGCTATCGACTTGATAATAATTTTGTTTATAAAATGTTTGTTAACAGATTAAATTAAGTTTCGTGAGATATCCTTGCGAATCTAACTTAAGACCTTTCAATGTCATCTATGTAAAGTTGTCTATGAACTTTAAGTAGATGACATTTAAATGAACAGTAAAAGTAAGATTTATCTCTATTTAAATTTATTAACGTTTAAGATATAGTTCTTTAAATCCAAATCAATAATTATTACGGAATTTTTATATTGATAATTAATAACATGATTACTGCCATTAGTGATAGTGAAATTTAAAGTTGTATTAAAATTATTTATTTAAATTATAAAGGTGTGGTAGCACTCTCATTGAGTCTTAAATGTGGTAAATATTTTAGTAATACTCTTTGCAGGTTTAGAAGACAGAAATTGTATTGACAGAACACCTGTATAATTGACAAAAAGAGGGGGTGGTCACACATGAAATAAAGAGGCCATAGACATACAGGCCATAAAGAGGATGTGCTTTTGCAATCCAGGACAATTCAATCCTGCGAAGTGATATTACAGCTGGAGCGACCGTAAAAGGATCCCAATAATGGTTATGTATGTGACACACTCATTCGAGAATACATTCACAGTATTTGTAACAATCCAGGTGTGTGATTGTTCTTGCTAGTTTTTTGTAGGATGATTGCTCGTTTAGGCACTTATATTTTAAGGGAAGGATTATAAATATAGTCTTTATCATGAAAATACGTTTCATTTATGATAAGAAACTCCTGAATTGTAACTTTCATTAAATTAAATGCATTACAGCAATATTGTAAACACATAACAGCTATAAACGAATATTTTAAAACTGAACACGTGATTTAAATTAAACATGTAAGTTACATAAAATGGTCTTCCTTCCTTATCTTTTATAACCTGTTATATTTAAGCTTAAATTCTTTAACAGTATTGAAAAAGTGATTTTTAAACACATTTTATGATGCTATACTAGTTAATATGATAACCATGTATTGAAAAATGTGCATTAAAGGTTTTAAAAAGGTTTTAAGTTATAAAATGTACCATTGTATTGTAAAATCTACCTTTTAATCCAGTACACATAGGGAAAAAAAGTTATGACAAATCTTATACTTTCGACGGAAACAAGGGTATAACGACAATCAGCTGACATTTTGCTAACACGCAGATTAAGTTTTTGTCAATATTACACATTCAATAGGTTGCTGATTTCAAAAATACATGACACGAATGTCTCAAATACAGATTTAGGAAATTAAATAAATGTTATTACAAATATATTTTATACAGAATGCTAAATATGAATGTTTAATCACGGTTAGTAGTATAATGGTGTATTCCTACATTTTGTGCCCAGTAATTATGATAGTTATTTAGTTATTGTCACGTACTTCAATACAGTTGTAATAGGATAAATTTTTATTTAATACTTTTAATGAATAAGTAACATATTGATTTTAAAATTTTAATAACAATAATAGTAGTTTTATGCAAGCTTCAAACAGTTCTTCTTGATTTCAAAGTTAGTTCTGTGCAGATACTCGTATTTTGGACCATTTTACTGTTCGTTCTCAATTTTGAACCAGTTTTCGTAGCAATCCACCATTGATTTTCCCCATCAATCCATCCCTTATTTTCAACTCTACAATAAAGAATCCAACACCTTGTAGAATTCGTAGTTAGTCTAGACTTTAATTTAAACTCCTGATTATGAAATTCATTTCTTAACAACTTCTTAATCAAAGCAATTTCAAAAACTGTTTATCAGCTTCATTCTCCTGAGATTTATAATTTACATCTTATAAATTTGTGTGAAATGTTTACTACTCCAGAATTTTACATTATTTTTATTTTAAGATGGTATAATTAAAATAGTTTGTCCAAAAAAACTTAAAATGATTCTAATACCTAAAAAAGTACAAATTTAAATTCAATGCGCATGCCCATAATTGAAAACGAAATTAGAATAAAATATTAGTACTTTAATTAAAAACGATAATTTTTAATGATGGCAAAGTTATATAAAATTTGATATACATATATATATATATATATATACATACATATATATATACCGAACATTTTATAACATTCCTATTTATAAAATAAACGTGCAGTATACTAACTATATTTTTTTTATAAACTACCTGTCAATAGTAATGGAAATGGAATGAAAATGGTTTTAACATTAAATAAAAATATATCCAAAATAGGTTTTATTCACTTACAAGCCTATTTATTTTAATTGTTTATTTATTCAATAGTAAGTCATAATGTGTAGTCCTAATATAGAAGAAATACGATATAAATGAGTTTCCCCTTATTTTTTATCTATGCTCTAATTTACATCTAGATAGCTAAATACACACAGTTTTCTTATTCTTCACAGCAAAGTTTTAATAAAAATGTATTTTTTTGATTCCAATTGATTAATTATTGTTTCCAATAAGAAAAATAAACTATTCAACAGTCAAATTAAACTCCTTTAGTGTAAAATGGTTTAGTTGTTTTTAAAATACTCAATAAAAATACGATCACTTGAAAATACGATCAGTTGGACACAAATGTATTAAATAAAAGGTTTTTATATATTGTATTATTGTTACGACGAGAAGAAGACAAATATACTGTCTTGATAGTCAGGAGACCAACATCCCACGAGAGTCGCTTAAGACCATTTATAACTTTTAACGATATTCACGTGGCTCCCTTGTAAAGCTGAGGTAGAGGGATGTCCAATCATTACATTACAGCATTCATACATTCGATTACATAATTCAATACCTACCCTGTGATATTTAATATACATCTATAATTTCTTTGTTAAACATTATGTTGCTTCCTAGTAGAATACAGTTGAATATGTAAGCCATAAACTAGAATTGTACAAAGTGTTTCTATTAAATAATCGATATTGGTTGGAATATCTTCATTATTTCACGTCAGTAGTATATAAATATATAACGAAATTCAACGAAAACAAAGGCCCACTCACGGTTCATTATTAAGAACCTGATTTATATGTGAAATAATACGAAAAAAAGAATATTAGAAGAACATTGATATAGTAATGGATTAAGATATTTTATCTGCTTTTTATTCATTATATATACTGTATATATGTTAGAACTTAGGCCGGTGTCATAATTAGAATCTATATTTTCCGGTGATAACCACGTCAATGTGCAATCTTCAATATTTACAAGATAACCAGACGTTTTGTCCATACTGTGATGTGGTATCCTTATTGACCAATTAAATATCTAGTATAATATTAAAAAATAAACTTAAATGTTCTTGATGATTTGGTAACTTAGAGGGTGATATGTCAGTCTGAACGCCCTTAACTGACCTGGCAGATGATCTCAGTCTCTGAGATACCACCGAGGATTCTACATCATAGTATGTGTGAAACTTCTGGTTATCTTGAAAATATTGTAGATACATAGCACCTTGACGCGGCTGTCACCGGAAAATGTAGATTCTAGTTATGATTTTCACAATAATTGAAAAATGCCCAATACAAATTATTTGTAGTTTTATAAATGTTAAAAGTTATATTTTATTGAAAAGGATTACGAAGGAAACAAATTGAACAAATAATGTTGTCTTTACAGGGTCATTTTTAAGTCAGCTATCCCTAATACGTTTCACAATTTCAAAAATTATAATGATGTTGGGCTACTACTACACGATTACATTTTTGAGCATACACGCCAAAACTACTCCTCACAATGAAATGCAAAACTTACACTTTTTATACGTTGTTGTTTTGATTTCACGCTGTTGTAAACAAACTGTGCACAAAAATGTTCATTGATAGAACATTTTTTAGTTCTAAGTACGTTTTTGAAAATTTAAGTAACATCGTTTACCTCAGGAAAATCACGATTTATTCCGGAAAAGCTTAATTTGTGCAACTTAAACTTTATTTTCTTACCGAAACGTTGATCGAATTATGTAATGCAATGTGAAAGTGAGGTTAAGTTACTTAAATGTGCACTGTTAGATATACTTACAGTCCAAGATACATACTGTTGCGACCGTTTCAAATTGGATTACATTTATGTAAGTGGGTTAGATGCGTCAGGCCGTTTTGTAAGTGATCGAATTCCACCTAAATAGCAGAGCAACGTTGGTTGATTGATTGGATTTGCGGTACTGGCATGTACTCAAAGGTGTAATAGCAGCAACTAATTGTTGGAATATCGATTGATAAACAAATAATTATGCTTAATGAGTACAGTAACTTGTATACTGGTTGATGCTATTTTAGTTGTAAAAGTCGTAAATAACATAGGTTTTGAGATCATTCTTTAATAATTATTTGAAAATTGTTCAACCAATGCAATGTTCGAAAGACCTTTTATACATTGAGGCTGGTGGAATAGAAAATTTCTGTTTGAACAAATAAAACGGAGGCGTACTACAAAGTAAAAGAACTTGGTTACCTTAGTGCATTGATTGCTAGCAATTCATTGTTCCCAAGAGAGCGAGAAGAAAATCTAGTCACTAAATTCCCAGGATATAACGAACGAGAGGTGAGCCAACCAGTAAATGTTAAGGAGTTTGTAAACAGTCGATCCTGATTTCTTATGCCAAACTTATTCAGTAGAGTAATTAAGAAAATTGAATTAATTGTTTAAACACATATAAACTTCGTATTTTATAATTCAAGCAAATAAACATATAAATGTATAATTACTTTTACAGAATGGTTATTAAAAATAAAAAGGTTTTCTATTGATGAATTGAAAATTGTTTGTGGTAGTATATTAAATAAAACATATTGTTGATTGTTATAAGTTTATTATAAATTAACATAAACTAAGTTTGTTATTGGGACAAAGCAACCCTATACAGAAAGAAAGTACTTTGCAAGATAACTCATTCTTATATTATTATTTAAATTGTTTTCATTAATTAAGGAAATCATAGTGTGTAAGCAATTAAAAAAAATACATAAATTCGTTTCAGTGAGTCATAGTATGTGGAAAACAAGTAAATACATTTTCTGTCCAGTAACATATCAAGATTTGTACGTTCTACGTAATGTAGAAACATGTTACGTTATACAAAATATTGATGTTCCAACGAAAAAATAGTTTATAAAATTACTAAAAATCTACATAATTTTATATCCACTGACAAAAACATTTTAAATATTATAAGATGTTAAATATAATTATAAATAGTCTCTCGCCAATTATGTGTTATTTTGTAAGAAACTGCTGCCAATATCACAAAATGATAAGTCAAATACCTATTTTGATAGATATATATTAATATGTCTATCGATGTTTCATTTAACTTAAGCAGCCTAACCATAGAGAGCCTTAAAATTACTTTTCCTCTGATTTGTTGATGACAAAACGTAAATTTAAACTAACAAATAATCTAAGGTATGTGATGTTTTGGTGTGTGGGGAGATCTGTTCCTATAAAACATTTTCTCGTTTTAAAGCTGAGATATTTTTCAAGACATCTTTTAACGTAGTTGGTAAGAGTTAACATGAATTAATGTGCCTTAATCTTGGCTTGATAAAAGAAATTGCCTTACTTATGGTTACAGTAATATTTCTAGATAATATTCACGTAATTTAAACAATCTGGGAAAAAAGATATTTTGCTTTTTACTTAAATTAAGTACATTTTAGGTGAGTAAACAGACTGATAAACCTGTCAGTATTCGCCTTCACAGTTTGCTAAACACAATGTTTACATATGACAGCCTCTGGTACCCCCCATATGTTTCAATTTCCGAAGTTCAATGACTCGTATAAATGGACTCCCGTCAGTAATAATCACCCAGCTTTTCTAATCATAACGTTTGGAGACATGAGTTGAACTGAGTTTAAATTACATAAATGTGAAATAAAAGTGTCCAGTACTTAAATTTGAGGACAATTTAGTATTTATTGTCCCTGATTAATTTAATGTCATCGTGTAAAATAATAAGATCTAAAATGGCAATTTAAGAGTTACATCGTTACTTTCACTGTGTTTGCAAATCATGGTTAAACGATAGTTTAAAGCTGTGAGTGGAGGAAGTGCGGGCATTTAAATCCCTTTAAGCCATTAAAGGGATTTAAATTTAAAACCATTAACGACTAATAACCATCGTTGTGATAACCTAGTGACGAGCTTTCCGCATTCCAATCAAGGTCGCGGCCTTCCCCCCTCCCCGACCTCAATCTCCTACCTGAAATTTTGTAACAATACGAAGTATCATGTACTTTGCAGGCGCCGAGCGCCTCCCTTGAGTATTGACAAATGTATTTACGAAAATACTGTACATTTTTGACGTTACATATGAATCTAGTGGGGTTAACAGATAAATGTCTTTATTATTCATTGTAATACGGTTTTTTATGCTGAGAGGATAGTTATTAAACGGATTAGAAAAGTTAACGTGAAATTCATCTCAACCCAATTGATTTACAATATAGCCATAATCCAAAGCAGGCGGATGACTGTACAAGTGTAAATGTGAATTAATTTAAATTTATGTTTAATTTAATTTAACATTTAATTTAATGTTCTAACGTCAAAAATTAAATGTCTGCCTCAAAACACGGTTATGTGGTTAGTTGGTTATATTTTAACTATTACATAAATTAATCGAAGAAGAATAAGAAAAATTAAAGAGTGACCTGTTAGTTATCCTTCTATTATAAATACTTTGATCTAATATCATATTAACATTTATTTCATGAACTTTTAATTGGTAGACGTTGTCTATAATTTTAATATAATACATGTTTTGTGTTGTCTTTAATATAATAAAGTACAATTTTAAGTAGATTTGTTCAATACAAAACCTTTTAAGTGATGGCTATGTCAACATAAAAATGAATATCAAAGTTGTAATATTCTAAACGTTGACAACATTACAATACGATACGGTTCTCCAGTTAAAAATATTAATAATCGTGACCACAATATTAAAAATTGAATAGTTTATTATACATCATATAACGTTATAACACTTTCTTGATGCCTAATGTCGTACTAACAATATACAAATTGATGGAGTAAATCACATTTACTTACTACACTAAGCTAACTTTGTGTAGGCCTTAAGGGGATTTGCCTGTCATTGCTTATAGTACGTTAATCTAAGGAGAAAGGAGCCTTAAGGCAGTTTGAGAGTCTCTCAGAATAATATTGTTCCACCTCTGTTAAACTCTAATCAATATATCGGTGTGCACAACAAATATAAAAGATTTTATATTTCATAATTTATAATTACATTAATATTTTATACAGTGTATAGTTTATTTATGTGTATTCAATGTAATAAAAATTTAAATAAAGATTTTGTGGATACAATATTGAATTGTTATAAGTTTCATCCATTTCTTCAGTTGGAAAATATATTTACTAAAAAATTGTTGTGTATCTTGCTAGTTTGCTGGATTAGCACTTCTATCTAACTGACAGAGAATCAGTTCTAAAATTTAAAGAGCAATCTGTTATATACAAAATATCATTAATTCCAAGAAAGGTTTGGACCATTCTCCCTTATCACGTGCGAAAATGTTTGACGTTATATTTAAATTTGTATTGGCCTTAAATCATAAACATTTTCAAAGACTTTTAATAAAATACTTCTTATATTATTTTATACTTAATAATATACTCGGTTTTACAGATAACACCACTATACTCAGACGGTTTACCCCCAAGAGCTCACGTGTCACCAATTTAGAGACCTGACATTTAACGTCGATCGTTGAAGTGGGAGAAAAAGGACCTTGTTGACAATACATCACCCTTGTATTGTGTTCAAGAAGACACTTGTGTGGTTTCAAGAACGCGTGTCTTCTGGAAAAGTGGCTTTCTTAGAAATACTTGCTTTTTAACAATCAAATTAAAACCAAAATGGAAGTGAAGCATTTATTAAAATAGTTATATTTTTTCTAACACTAAGTTTTAAAAAAATTTAATGTATCAAAACGAATACTTCGTTCTAAGAATGAAACTAATGTCTATATAGATGTGGTAAATAAAACGTTGTTTATTGTTAATTTATATATAATATTTAAGGTTCTATTAACGTCTTCATAATAATGAAAACTTAAAAGACGAATGTATTAAAATATATCAGTTAAATTTTAAACTCTTTGAAGTCAACTTTTAAAAAGAAATACAAAAGGTCATCAACCCCCTTTCCCAAAGACAAATAAAAAAACGAACAATTAAATGTTGTATTTAAATCTTGCAGGATTACTGTTTCATGTTCTAATGAGCCAAACTTAGTTGTGCCCCTTTTCTTATTCAGGAGCAGTACCAGCGATAAATCTACGTTAACGCCACCCCGGACAGGCAGACCGTCAGATAGTGGCCGGTCCATTGTGTGGGGGTGTATACCAGCGGAGATTGCTGATGCTCTTTGTTATCACGCGTGGCCACACACTGCTTTATCTAGGCATACAAGTTTAACGCAAATCTAACATTTCTTTTAAGGATATGTTAATATAGGCTTTGTTAGGTCATATTTTATTTGTAACCGGACTTTTTACTGGTGAAAACACAAACTTATTTCAACACCTCTTATACAAGGTGTCTCGAAAGTAAAGTGCCAAATTTCGGAAAATGTTTAAATAAGTCAAAATAAAGAGAAAATCCTGTGTAATTTTTTTTCCAAATACGCTTCGTTTATTAGGTATCCACCATTTTGTTTTTTTCACAAAGGAATGTTCATCTCCATGTTGGCTCAACAGATCTTTATGAAACTAGCTATGCATGTTAAAATAATAAAGGAATAATTTTAGGAAAACAATAAACTTGATTCAATTTAATATTCCAAAATGGCGGCCATTTTTCAATAATTAAATATGCCTTTGGAAGATTATTTATTGACCACGCACCTTATTAACTCTGCCATCTGTAGAGGATATGTACTGTTATTTCTGTTGGAAATCAATCGAGTTATATGTCTCTTGTAGTACAGACATGCAGATGGGATACTGCTGCAAACCAACCTCAGGTTAAACACCAATTTTATAAAATTCGCATCTTCCCATGAAATGAAAAGTTATGTCACCAATTCTTATTTTTAAAAGTGTATTTCATCAAAACATAGAGAATAAGATACAGAAGTCACTTTTTTATGGCCGTAGTGAACGCATCAATGGTGGTCATAGGTATATTACATCATTATACACCAGTATTTATAAATGCTGCTAAAATTTAGGATTTGGGGTTAATAAAGGAGGGACTGACAAGGTGCTGACTTTGACATCGCATCGCAAACTTCAGATTGGCTCACTATCGAACGGTTAATAAAGGAGGACTGACAAAGTGCTGACTTTGACATCGCATCGCAAACTCGATACATCAGATCGGCTCACTATCGAACGGTTAATAAAGGAGGGACTGACAAGGGGCTGACTTTGACATCGCATCGCAAACTCGATACACCAGGTTGGCTCACTATCGGACGGTTAATAAAGGAGGGACTGACAAGGTGCTGACTTTGACATCGCATCGCAAACTTTAGGTTGGCTCACTATCGGACGGTTAATAAAGGAGGGACTGACAAGGTGCTGACTTTGACATCGCATCGCAAACTTTAGGTTGGCTCACTATCGGACGGTTAATAAAGGAGGGACTGACAAGGTGCTGACTTTGACATCGCATCGCAAACTCGATACATCAGATTGGCTCACTATCGAATGGTTAATAAAGGAGGACTGACAAAGTGCTGACTTTGACATCGCATCGCAAACTTCAGATCGGCTCACTATCGAACGGTTAATAAAGGAGGGACTGACAAGGTGCTGACTTTGACATCGCATCGCAAACTTTAGGTTGGCTCACTATCGAACGGTTAATAAAGGAGGGACTGACAAGGTGCTGACTTTGACATCGCATCGCAAACTTTAGGTTGGCTCACTATCGGACGGTTAATAAAGGAGGGACTGACAAGGTGCTGACTTTGACATCGCATCGCAAACTTTAGGTTGGCTCACTATCGGACGGTTAATAAAGGAGGGACTGACAAGGTGCTGACTTTGACATCGCATCGCAAACTTCAGATTGGCTCACTATCGAACGGTTAATAAAGGAGGACTGACAAGGTGCTGACTTTGACATCGCATCGCAAACTCGATACATCAGATCGGCTCACTATCGAACGGTTAATAAAGGAGGGACTGACAAGGTGCTGACTTTGACATCGCATCGCAAACTCGATACACCAGGTTGGCTCACTATCGGACGGTTAATAAAGGAGGACTGACAAGGTGCTGACTTTGACATCGCATCGCAAACCGATACACCAGGTTGGCTCACTATCGAACGGTTAATAAAGGAGGACTGACAAGGTGCTGACTTTGACATCGCATCGCAAACTCGATACACCAGGTTGGCTCACTATCGGACGGTTAATAAAGGAGGGACTGACAAGGTGCTGACTTTGACATCGCATCGCAAACTTTAGGTTGGCTCACTATCGAACGGTTAATAAAGGAGGACTGACAAGGTGCTGACTTTGACATCGCATCGCAAACTCGATACACCAGGTTGGCTCACTATCGAACGGTTAATAAAGGAGGACTGACAAGGTGCTGACTTTGACATCGCATCGCAAACTCGATACACCAGGTTGGCTCACTATCGGACGGTTAATAAAGGAGGGACTGACAAGGTGCTGACTTTGACATCGCATCGCAAACTCCAGGTTGGCTCACTATCGGACGGTTAATAAAGGAGGGACTGACAAGGTGCTGACTTTGACATCGCATCGCAAACTCGATACATCAGATCGGCTCACTATCGGACGGTTAATAAAGGAGGGACTGACAAGGTGCTGACTTTGACATCGCATCGCAAACTCGATACACCAGGTTGGCTCACTATCGGACGTAATTACTGTTTTTCACTTCTCTTTGGTTAAAATAAAATTTCATTAATTTTTGTATTATTTTTACCTCTAATGAATTGCTATTATTATTTAAAATGTAAAATATGGTTTTATCTTTTTTATTATTAATACATTTATTTAATATACGTAAATAAATTCTTGAAAATTCAATATTTTTAAATATACAATTTATATTTATGTCAATATGCCTATTGTTTACTATCTCATGTATCATACCTTCAGTTGTGTTTATCTTCTTAGGGCTAATCTACACTTTATTTATAACCGGTTCATTACTCCCCATAAACTGTTACGTTAGTGCACGTATTTAGGATACTATTAAAGAGTTAATCTGTAACTCTTTTAAATATCCAAAACTGTACCTCAGCATTTACTAACAAAATAATTAATACAATAATGTAAGATATAACATCATTTCTAGCATTAGAACTGTAGACAAATGATGCAAAAAGTAAATATTTATTTAAGGAAAATTTAAAATAAAGGTCATTCTTTTGATTACGTTTTATTTTAAATTAAACCTTAGACTTGTATAATTAATAATTTTATACGTAAAACTCAACAGCACTAAAAACACTTCATTAATAATTACAGAAAATAGGTAATTAATATTAAAAATTACAAACAAACTACTTTGATATGAATATATCCTATTTTAGCTCAGTATTAAATTATATGGTTTATTTATACATTTTATGAATATAAAGGTTAGCTTAAAATATTATAAAATATATTTATTGCTATGAATATTTCCGATTATGGTGTTGCCGATCGAATTGAAAGAAAAAAAAATAATTATCTGTGTATTTACAAGCCCTTGCATTTCAATTCTGTGAAGTGGCATTACAGATTGAAGGAGCGTTAAGGACTTCAAGTAAGGGCTTTGTCTTTGGGATTTTGAAGGAGAATAAATTTAAAGGGAAATTTTGTAGGTGTTAAGACAGAAATAAAGCACTTGTTAACCCTTGGAGAGTAAGGCTCTTCTTTGTTACACGCGCCATTTTGTATTCTTTGTAACCTGGGCCATTTTGACCCGGACTTAAAAAATTGTGAACAAAATTAACCTTTTATCCAAAATAGACATTTCAGTATAAAATATAAAATACTTCTTTACCTACAGGTTTATTTCCATGTTAAGTAGTTTTAATAAATAGGGCTTTGGTGTAGTAAAAACCTTAGAGGTACAAAATAGTGTAAAAATGTAATTAAAGTAAAATAAAATGAACAAAACTCACAATAATGTTATGTTTGCACAAAAAAATTCTAAAAACATCATAGCCTTTTGGTATTAAACAAGCAAAACCTCTTCAAAAAAGATTGTTTACACATAAAAAGTTTGAAATTAAAGGTTTCAAAATTTATCATACAATTTTAAAGTTTTTTTTTACTTTTCGTCATAGGAACACAGAATTAATTTTTTACATGTTGCCAGCACACAGCTTGAGGATACTTTACCCCTGTTTCCTCTGAAGTATGGTAAAACTACATTTTGCACTACATTTTTGTCTTTCTGTTCTTTGAACTGGGACAAATGTGGGATCGTTTACATTTAGCGTTTGTACTTGCAGCTTGCGGGCGAGATCTACATTTTTACGTGAGGTTAACGCACTAAAATGTAGTTTATTGTAGACCAGTGGGTGGAACGGGTAAATGAAGTTCTGTGTGAGTTGACAACGCTAACTCTAACACGCCTAATTTGAATGCCTTATTACATTAATTTGTTTAATTTTTAGTATTTTTAGGAATCCTAAAGGCATTTTTAAATGTGAAACACAAAAATAAATAAAGATATATTCTTATTTGGAATTTTTTCATTTAATGGCACAGACCACAACTGGTTTCGTGTAGATAAATGTATTTCATTCTAACATTCAGTAGGCTATTCTAAATGATACAGCAAAATATGAGTGTATTTTTGGTCATGACAACAGATACTATATTTAATTTACAATATGATACATCAGTTACATGATATATCGATATTTCTCTTTGGATATTTTCGTTAGATCGATATTTCTCTTTCGATATTATCGTTAAATCGATATTTTGTTTCCGATATAGTGATGTCGGTATATCGATATGTTGAAAATATTTGCCATCCCTACTTACAGTGTAAGCCTGAGTCAAAATGCCCGAAGATGACATTATTTTAATACTGTTGGAAAATAAAAAAGATTAATCAAAAACTGCTCATAATTGGGTTCATTAAGTCAAAAAATGAATTTACAGTGCATGTCCCCCATTGCCGTCTTTAAGTATTTTGGATGAATTTACTGAAAACAAAGAAAAACGCTAGGGTCATTTTGACCCATCTTACAGTCGGAGGGTTAATCAATAAAACATAGTTTAATTCCAGTACTGTCTAGTGTACATTTTAATTATTTAATAAAATTTGCCGTTTTATAAATGTTTAAATTTAAATGGCAGATTGTATTGTATTGGAGATAAATGAGATATACTACTGATTTATAGCTAAATAGTTAGAAATAAATTGTAATATTGACATATTTATCTATTAACATGACAAATGTGTCAATATTACCCTTTTTCCCGCCTTCCACCAACGAACCATGATGGGTAATTTCAATGGCGGCCCAGTTACCAGTTATGCTATGTCTAGTGGAAGGGATGGTCCTAGCTTGGAGGCAGGTGCAGCGTTCTTGTAAGATTTGGCTGTTTTTTGTTTTTTGTTTTGTTAGGGTGATTTTTTCTTCATTTTCAGGATTTGTTATTGTCATTTAGTTTTTTGCTGTATTTATATATTTTAATGTACAACATGTAATAGTTTAAGTTTGCAAAACGTATTGTGACGAGACCTGTTCTTCAGGCATTTCTTTAAATTATTTTGAATAATAATGTGTGTTAGGCTACTTGAAAATGAAGGAGTTTCTGAACTCTCGAAACATCGTGTGGTTATAAAACACCGACTCAGTGGAAAAGTCATATACAATTTTAGGACTTTTAAAATTATTATCATTAAATACTTATTTAAACCTTTACTGGTCGATCATAGTTTATTCTAATTTAATTAGACTACAGTTAGTTATACTAATTTTGTAAAGCAGTCAACATTTCAAAATTATAGTATTGCTTCCTATCTCAAACATGTGAAGTACACGTTTATACTATTACGCTGTTTAAAGACATGCTTGACTAGTGTGGTGTGAAGTGAGTTTGGGGTAGTTTATATCAGTTAATTGGGCATCAATTATTGCCACGTGGAAGTAATCGTGGTACACTCTCAACTCTTGAATATTTTTAGAAATTTTTATTATAAAGCTTCTAATGTTGTAGACAAAAATGTCGACCTCAGTCAACAAATATAATAATGGATTAATTTTCTTGTTTTTATTAGATTTCAAAACAGTACCAAACGTTAAATTTCTTCTATACAAATCATCCACCAACTTCTTTCCCAATATCTTTTTCATTTTAAATATACTACTATCCAGGTCAAACCCTGCCTCATTTACAATATCCAAGTCCTGAGGATTCAGTGTTTAACATCTTCCACAACATTGTCCCTATAACTGTACTTATTTTACTACTGACGTTCACTGTTATACTATAGAATTTTATAAATATTACCAGAATAATTAAAACCACCTCAGTGAGCCTGACGTAAACGGGGTAGACGACGTGAATAGACAGAATATCTACGATCGTTAACTATATAGATAACGGCGTGGAACTTGTAAAGTTACAGATGTGAATAAAAGCAACTTTCTATTGTCAATATGTATTTCACTTTTTAGTATGACTTTAAAAAATACTTCCATACCCAGTGTAACACTTTTCCTATACAAGGTGTCTTAAAGTTAGATAAATATTAAAAACAACTTATAATGTCTACATTACTATTGATCAAAAGAAATAAATCTACTTTTTTATTATTTTATACCGTTCTACGCTACGATGTTGGCTTAAAGAAACTTACCAAGTAGAAACGAGAACAGAAAGCTTACAAATTCCTTAACATTTACTGGTTCGCTTGGTTCTTGTTATCTTTAAAGAGTTTAGTGTCTGGATTTTCTTATCTCCTCTCTCCCGGGGAAACTGAATTGCTGGCAATCAATGCGAACTGCTGTACCTCGTTTCTTTTATTGCCTCTCCTGAATCCTGCGTAATTTTTTATCAATATCGGATTTTCTGGCTCTAGATTAGAATTTTTATATGCTTTAGTAAATTAATACTCATTGACAATATTTTATTAGGACAGTTAACAAAAATGTATAACCAACATTTGTAAAGTATACAAATATTTTACCAATTGCTGTAATTATTAGAATGAAATTGTGAAATTTTTTAATGCAATAATCCTCCAAAAACATTGTATGAATATACAACTTACTGTACTCCTTGCCATCATGGTAGCTCAGTGGCTAAGGCTTTTGACTACGGAGGGTAATTTCCAAGGTTCGAGTCCCCACTGAGCCAACGGTCGGTACTTCACTCGTTGAATAAAGTTGACGCACAGGCCTGTAGGCCCATGTCAACTGGCAAGTGGAGTTATTAGTATAATAGCGTTTGAAGATCAATTAGTTTAATAGTGCATGTTTAGGTACATATAAATATAATGTTCAGCTATAAAATGAGAAGTTAAGTCGACCGTGGGCCGTGTGCTTAAGTAAAAAACACGCAAGACACGAGTTATACATAAATTATGTTTCTTTTGCCATAAAGCTCATGGGCTAAACCATGCATAGTGAATAATTCACTAAAGATAATTTTGTATTTGTAACTTGGGGTTGAACAGAAAAATAAGGAAATCGTAGCTTTATTATACATATTTTTTTGATGAAGAAAGCTTTCTAAAGTTTGGCCCGTGAGTAAATACTCTTAAAGAACTTGGTCCTCTCACTTTTTTTCTACATTCCAGTAACTGTAACAGAAGGCCTGACATATCATTATAGACAGTACAATATTATAGTTATGTTTACTTATTGTTTTTTTTTACCATTGATATTTATTTGTTTTGATAAATATATAGAATATACTAAACAATATAATTTATGAGGAGACTGCCCAACAAACAAATTATAGTAATGAAATATATTACATATTGCTGAGGTTCTTTACGAATTAATATACGCCGATAATGTAAACAAGATCTGTACAATGAGTAATTAAAATGGTTCAAGTCATAAAATAATTTTGCGCATGTAAAAAATAAATAATATTGGTTTATACGCCCAAACATATAGGGTATTAATTAACTGGGCATATATACATATGTAATATAATATTTGTTCAAAGTTTTATATATAAAGAACATCGTTAAAAAGTTAGAAAAGTAATGATTTCACTAGTTTTCTAAAGTTCTAAATTTTAAAAATAAAAAATGTCGATCCTCATGATGAAACACTGGTTATGATACGTTTATTTACAAAAAATAAAGAAATTAGTTGAGCATTAATATGAAATATATGCTTTTTGTAAGAATAACTTATTTACTATCAATTATGGTTCTCTATCATTGTAACAGTACAATTAATTAATGTAACATTGTGTTTTTCTTTAGAGAAACCCTTTGAAAAATAATTATTGTTATAAATTACTGTCTATCAAGACCATTGCTTTTCAATAAATATGATGCTTTTTTTATTTACACTAATTTCAATATAATATTCACAATAATTATGACAATCATGCCCTATCAATAAATAAATTATGGAAGATAAACCATAATTTCTTATAACATTTAATCAAGATGAAATCAGATAAATATTAATGTTGTTTCATTTCACCCCTAAACCAAACAATAAAACATTTAAAACATGCACACGTATCGTAATGATTACTCCTGTTGTGATTATGATATGGCCTATTGTCACACACCATACTTGTGTATTTTTAATATTTTTAAAGTATTATATAAGTGACTAAATTTATTGTTTTAGACATATAACTATTCGTAGATCAAACGTTATTCATAAAATAATATATATAGAAACTAAAAAAATAAACTAACTATATAGTATATAGGATCCCTTCTAATTTGATTTAAAAAACCAGTTTTAAATCTACGTTCCTAGCATGGTTATTCACTCTCTTGTTAAACTGTTGTTGATGGTGACAACGAAATGAAAGAAGTAAAGATCCCTAAAACACTGCAGCTGGCTGTGCTAAGGATAAGCCAGGATAGCAACTCTTCAACTAATCTAATCAGGAAACACGACCTGAGATTTAGTTTGGACTTTCGGCAACCCCCTTACCCCTGTAAGGGTTGGCGGGACGTGGAACGTCACTGTTCTACATCTGGCCCTCATTAAAGTTGTGTTATAGCAAGTCTTGTCAAAACAACTGTTGTATCATTACAAACCTTTAACTAAGTTCGTTTATAAGGTTTTATTTTTAGATGATCTTAACTACCTTTAATTAATGATAGACCATTAATTAATTTTCATCAGCATAATCAATTGACTACATAGTAGTTTTTTACTTTTTACAAAAATGTTTAATTTTTTTAGGTGAAAGTGAATCTAACAAAATCCATCTTAAATCTCTAAAACTTTTAACATTATAGCTATAAAAAATTTTTAATTAGAGGTCGTTACGATACAAACTAATGAAGAACCTTGTAAGTGACTAACCCATGTGGAAATAAAATAAAGAACTAGACTTTTTATTCAAAGTTTAAGCCTCGTGAGGAAATTTTCTAAACAAAACTTTATACAATACGAAATCCAGGAATATTTAAATTTTCTTCCCTCTCCCAGTAGGGCATTTTTAAATGCAAACTCTACAGCCTGATTTCCCTTAAGTAAACTCCAACTTATCTGGAATGGAAATTGACCAAGAGTAAACTATTAATTAAATTATAGTGTTTTATTTATTATAAAATAGTACACAAGAATTTACTTGGAAAAGTACGTCTAAAACAAGTTTCAGGGAGTCCATAAATAACTACATTTGAATTATGACGCATGTTTATTAGTAAGCCTGTACTGACTTTGTTGTTTTAAATCTCATGTGATATTTATATGGTGCTTAAAAATGATTGTGGCAATTGCTTTTAAAAAACCTACTTGAAATGTATAAAAAATCACATTTTAAAAATGTTCAAAATACTTTAACAAAGAGTAACATTGAGAACTTAGAACAAAGTTAATAGAAATAATCATTTAGGTGGTGTGGATGTGCTTACAAAGTTAATAGAAATAATAATATAGGTGGTGTGGATGTGCTTGCAAAGTTAATAGAAATAATCATTTAGGTGGTGTAGATGTGCTTGCAAAGTTAATAGAAATAATCATTTAGGTGGTGAGGATGTGCTTGCAAAGTTAATAGAAATAATAATTTAAGTGGTGTGGATGTGCTTGCAAAGTTAATAGAAATAATCACTTAGGTGGTGTGGATGTGCTTGCACAGTTAATAGAAATAATCATTTAGGTGGTGTGGATGTGCTTGAAAAGATAATAGAAATAATCATTTAGGTGGTGTGCATGTGCTTGCAAAGTTAGTAGAAATAATCATTTAGGTGGTGTGGATGTGCTTGTAAAGTTAATAGAAATAATAATTTAGGTGGTGTGGATGTGCTTGCAAAGTCAATAGAAATAATCACTTAGGTGGTGTGGATGTGCTTGCAAAGTTAATAGAAATAATCATTTAGGTGGTGTGCATGTACTTGCAAAGTTAATAGAAATAATCATTTAGGTGGTGTGGATGTGCTTGTAAAGTTAATAGAAATAATAATTTAGGTGGTGTGGATGTGCTTGCAAAGTTAATAGAAATAATCATTTAGGTGATGTGGATGTGCTTGCAAAGTTAATAGAAATAATCATTTAGGTGATGTGGAAGTGCTTGCAAAGTTAATAGAAATAATCATTTAGGTGGTGTGGATGTGCTTACAAAGTTAATAGAAATAATCATTTAGGTGGTGTGGATGTTGCAAAGTTCACAGCTTGTAGATTAGCTTATAATGAAGTAAGTTTTGTCAACAGACTAAAGCTTTAGCGTTTCCTGGATCACAGCAACTTTGTGGAGGAATTTATTTAATTTGAAAAATAATAATATCACTACACAAAGCGTGCTTTCTCATATGAATGGTCTCTTTAGGAGGGTCTACATTTAAGTTATACTCATTATTACTTGTTTTATTACAGGGTGTCTTAAAAGTCCCACCCCCCCTATTAACTTTCTTATGAATACAGATAAAGTGATTTACTTCTGGGAATGTTTATATGACCAACTAAGGAGTTTTTTTATGTATGCAAATATTTTACACCCCCTCTCAAAAGGGGGTAGTTTGGGGGTAAGTCAAAATTTGTAAATAGGAACCCCTATCAAATGACACATCATTTTAAAGGTAATATTAAAAGAAGAAGAATGGCGGAAACTAGAGGTCTCTAACATTAGTCTATCAAATTTGGTGGCAGTTTAAAGTTGGAATTATTTCATAAAACCCCCGCAGCTTATGTTACATTTAAAATTGTTGTAAGGCAGACAAAACATTCACCCACCAGTTAGTTTTGAGAACTGATGACACCTAATCGTCAAGCATGTTATTACAAGAATCAACAAACACCAAAAACCACAAATAACATAGCATTTATTTGGTTTTGGTTTGTCTGACCAAAGTCCCAGGTTGCCCTACTGGACTTTGGTCAGACAAACCAAAACCAAATAAATGCTATGTTATTTGTGGTTTTTGGTGTTTGTTGATTCTTGTAATAACATGCTTGACGATTAGGTGTCATCAGTTCTCAAAACTAACTGGTGGGTGAATGTTTTGTCTGCCTTACAACAATTTTAAATGTAACATAAGCTGCGGGGGTTTTATGAAATAATTCCAACTTTAAACTGCCACCAAATTTGATAGACTAATGTTAGAGACCTCTAGTTTCCGCCATTCTTCTTCTTTTAATATTACCTTTAAAATGATGTGTCATTTGATAGGGGTTCCTATTTACAAATTTTGACTTACCCCCAAACTACCCCCTTTTGAGAGGGGGTGTAAAAATTTTGCATACATAAAAAAACTCCTTAGTTGGTCATATAAACATTCCCAGAAGTAAATCACTTTATCTGTATTCATAAGAAAGTTAATAGGGGGGGGGGGTGGGACTTTTAAGACACCCTGTATATGTTTTTATAGTCCACATTTAATAAGTTACCTTATAATTTTAGGCTTTAATTTTTAGAAATTTAAATTTAAGTTTAAAATTGCTACAATACTAAATTTGCAGACATACTCAGTGGCCTCTTAGATATTATTGACAAGTACAAGGAGTAAAAGCAAGAAAATTGTTCAATACTTGCATATGTGAATGTAAATAATAATTATTAATTAAATAAATTTATTAGTTTAAGAAGGAACACTCAATTCATGAATATATATTATTTAAGAATTTTAAAAATTTATTTCAGCTAATGTTTCTGAAGTAAATTTAAGTCTGTATAAGGAAACAGATTAATTAAAACTACAAATGTAATTTTTTATCTATAGTTATACAGTAGGCCTATATAATACAACTAAAACGAGACAAAGAAGAAAACTTCAGTTCAAAAACTGATCCATCTATTTCCAACATTATCAATTTATTAGGACTCTGCGTCTATAATAACTACTACTAAAATAATGAAGACTTATATACAAGTTTCTGGTAAAACTATGGGATACATTCTAATTCCAATGATTATTAACATTATTATGGATTCATTTGAATAAATAACATTTAGTAAATAGTCTGTAATCCGTAATTAATTTAGCTTCGTTAAGTTGATGACGTCCGTATTACGATTTTTTATTTTATTTAACAAATATGACCAATACACAATAAATAAAGAGGACACCGGAGAACTTCCATATCTAAACATATTAGTAACTGAAACGGAGCATAGTAAACTTGAAATTTCTTTATATAAAAATAAATAAATAGAAGAACACAAATAAAAATAAAAAACGTTAAATGAACAGTATCTAAATTATTTTTCAATTAGCTTTGGACATGGGGAAATTGTAGAGTTTATTAAAAAAGTTTCCTTATTTAATTTTCAATAGAAGACAAAAATCACAAAAAATAGGAAATGTACATTTAAATAAATGTCAAAGTATATAAATGCACAAAACTAAGAGAGAAAATAAATAAAAGAAAACATAAAATATAGAAAATAACGAAACAAAAATAAACCTATTACAATTGCAGTTATACTCTACGTTCCAGACAAAACTGAAAAAAGCATAAATTAAACATTCAATTAAGTGTTATTTCACCAGGAGGCTATCGTAGTAAATTATTTAAATAAAAACAATAAAACGAAAATCGTTCAAGAAAAACTATGATTGCAATAAAACAAAACGTCAAAAACCTGTAATGGTAAGAATAAAAGAGCATATTATAATATTATTATTGAAGAAAATGACTTCTTATTACCGAGTAGTTTCAATGATACAATTTGTAAAATATTTCATGTATAACATCATTAAGAAAACAAAGATAGACATTTTTTATCAGGGAATTTTCCTTCTAGAATTATATTTTTTTAAGTTATAGACGAGAAAAGTACAAAGAACTCAGTCTAAAAAAAGTTTACGTTTAAACTTTTCGCGCCTTAACTAGAAGTTAAAACTTCCTCTCAGGTTAGAGTCAATGCTATTGAACTATTGTTGACACATTTTTGCAAACATCTGTCTATCCTCTCAAAACGGCCATTCCAAAATTCTGACTCGACAATAACGAACATTTAATGTATGTAATTAAATAAAATGTTTTCTTTAAAAACATCATATTTCTCCCAACGATCCAAATGAATAAACAAAAATAATTATTTTACAAGAAATTCTAGTGTTACAAAATTCGTACGTTAAACTAACAAAATCCCTTTTTTAGGGCCTTTTTAAGAGAAGGCATGATATATCTGTATTACTGTACCGTATATGGGTGGGTGGGTGAGTCAATATCACTGTACGTGTATGGGAGGGCGGGTGGGTCTATATCACTGTACATATATGTGTGATCGGTAACCATATCGATCATGTTATCAATAAAATTTCGTTTGATTTGTCTGCCATGAGACAATTATGACAGATTTGTAGTTTGAAAACATTGACCTGCCCATACATGTACTGTGGTACTGACCCACCCACCCACCCATACACGTACTGTGGTACTGACACACCCACTCAACCATACGTACGTACTGTGGTACTGTCACGCCATACAGGCTCAGTAGTATTGACCCACTCGCCCACCCATACAAGCACGGTGTTACTGACCCACCAGCCCACCCATACAGGCAAGGTTTTACTGACTCACGCGTCCTCCCATACAAGCACGGTGTTTCTGAACCACCAGCCTACCCATACAGGCTCAGTGGTACTGACCCACCCGCCCACCCATACAAGCACGGTGTTACTGACCCACCCGCCCACCCATACATGTACAGTTGTATTAACCCACCCGCCCACCCATACATGTACAGTAGTTATAACCGATCTTCGTTTGTGATTCTCAAATAAGCTTTAAACATTTGAATAACTACTATTTCAGATTAAATTCCGAAATGGTTTATACCATTAGCTAAGTATACTGTACGACTCTACATACCGCTTCATTTTATTGCCATGTTGCAAAGTGTTTATAATCTGGTAGGCTACTAAAGCTTAAAGTATAAGATAACGATTAAGTTTATTATAATCTTATTAAAATTCAGAAAACAATTTGAAAAATGAAAAATATTCGTTGTCTTAAGTAAAGAGGGCACCGGCACCGGAAATGAACGTACGTTAGTGAGTGCTTTTCTTTAACGATCGTTAGTGGAGTAATTTCCGGTTCAAGACATCCCATCCACATCTTATTTTCAAGTAATATTTTACTCTTTGTTGCTAAATATACTTTTATGGTAATAAAGTGGAATTTCATTAAATTTATTTATCATGTAATAAGAAAATCACTACCATAACCATAACTTAGGTTAACCTAGAATAACCAAAGCAAACCTAACATAACCTGACCAAACCTAACATAATATAAATAAAAAAAAACCTAACATAACCAAACCTAACATAACCTAACCTAACCTAACCTAACCTAAACAAACCTAATATAACATAACCAAAGTAGTAGTGGTGAATTAACGGAAAAGGTCCGAAATTCGTTTATGAAAAATACTTATCAAAACTCTAACAATATATTTTGTAGAATATAAGGTAAATAAAATATAATTAAATTATTTAAGATTACACAAATTTGTATAGTAAAGACGATGGGTCAAAAATTGTTTCAACAGAATACAACTATAAAATAATGTATATTATTTAAAGAAAATTATATAAAAAAGTGTAATGTTGAGCTAAACAGTTTTATACGGTATATTACTCACAAATAAAGGTTATTTTAACTTTATAAGGTTGGCAGTGCTGAACCTTTTATTGTAAGGAAGCTCAACGTACATTACAGAGCGATGGAATGGCACGTTATTCATCCGAAGAATGCACAAGTCGTCATTACAACCCTTCCCAGAGAACGTCACACGGAATCCAATTGGCTTTTAGAGTATGTCATGATTTGGAACACACAAATGTAGGCTTGTGCTAATCGAAAACAACCCTCTTGAATCGCCCAGAAAGTTTTAAGTGGACTGTAAGTTATATTTTAAAATGACATAACCGTAATGTAAAACATAAGAAATATTGGCACATGCCTGAACGTTAACAGTTAGATGAAAATACTACTGTATATTATAAGACGATAATTGAAACATATTAGTTTTACTACTTCAAAAACGTGCTTTTTAACATTTAAAATACACATGAATAACACACAACACAAATTTATTACAATGTAAGTACAAAATGTACAAATATTATTTTGGTCGACTCCGTTTAACAACGTTTACCTACCATGGATAAAAAGTTTTCAAAAAGGAATTCAGTAGAAAAAATCTGGTATTTAAGAAAATATTTACAATATAGTCACCAATTAAAATAAAATTCACATTCTTTGAATACTGGTCAGCTGAAGTGAAATTGGCCAGTATTTTTCGTTGATGAAGTCATAGATACGTACAGTATTCATTCGTTGTTATGTTTGAACAAGTCGATTTTTACCAACATCGATAATTTGAAATGATATATTAATATTGTGAAACAGATTATGTAAAATGTTGTTACAATTAGTTTTGTGTTAAATTTAGTGATTTCTTACAAACAATCAAAATTAAAATACATATTTTGAATATCATATAAAAGTTGTAAAAATTTTATTTTGAATCCTCTTTATTTCTTGCCTAAAATATGAAAGGTTTTATGTTAAAATGTTAAGATTTACTATATAAATAATTTTCTGCGGTTTTGCATTTCATATAAGCGATTACTGTTAAAAGTTCCTTGAAAGATTGTGCAAAAAAGTTCCATCTTTTCAAAAATGTACAATATTTAATATTGTAAATTTTATTCATGTGCTACAATGTATAAATAGTACTAAGCACAACTATCCACATCAATAACAGACAAATTTATAGAAATAATTTTACATTACCTTAAATGAAATCTAAAACTAATAAATTTTATATTTATGAAATAATAAAGATATATTAAGCTTTAGGGGACAATAAGTTAACTTATAAGGAAAAAGAATTTCCAAACATACCTAAAAATGTAAGAAGTCTTTTATGAATATTTTGGCCTTATCATGCCTTGTAAAATATTGATGATAACCTACCCATCAGTACACACATGATCCCCACTGCACGTAAATTATGTACTCCCAGCTCCGTAGGTAAATTTGTTATTGTATTACATTCGAAATAGTATATTTCAAACACAGAAATAATAATAAAATATATAAAAGTGTTAAACACTAAATGGAAAGTAGATGAAGAAGTATTTTGATACTTTTTTAATTCAGGGAGCAATTCAGCTGTGACAGACTGAAAAAATTAATTACTCGTATAAAGTTAATGGCAAAGTAAAATTATTTCTTATCCCAGACAATATTAATATAATGCCAAAACAATTGCGTAAAAAATATGTTGAAAATAAGTTACTGTAACAATAATTGTAGCCAAAGTATTTTCAGATAAACCAATATATTGGAGATAAAATGAAAATCTGAGGACTAAAATCGTTTTAAAACTATAAGAGTAAACGTAATTACGCCTTAAATCCAATATCTCGTCTGTTCCTGTTCATTGTTCCAACTCGCTGTTTTTCATTTTATTAAAAGGGTGGAAACATTTTGAATATCTTTATCGATTAAAATAAAAGACAATACTAATTAAAAATACTAAAAAAACACATTTTAGTAGTAGAAAATATTGGATTAAGATATGAAAAAGGATCATGTACAATACCTGAAGTGGTTTACTATATTTTATGGCTTTATATTGTAAGTGCCATCATTCTAATATAAAAAATACAGTTATTATATTAATGTCAATATAAATTACAAACATGTGAAACGTCACAAAACACAATTAATTTTAACTAAAAGAAACAATAAAAATTAATTTATTTTCAACAATTTAAGTTCTTCGGTGAGTCCCCCTAGTCAGAGCATCATATACATGGTTTATCATTACCAATCTCATTAATATTTTTACTTTGTAGTACTTATTTCAATTTCTGCATCGAATGTTACGTTAATAATATTTTTACGTGATGAATTTGGTTAAAATAAGGCATAATGGTCCATTCGTTTACATGAAGAAATAATAACGCGTTAAAAAATCGTTGAGCATTTTAGAAACCTCATTTCCTATTACACAAAAATATAATTTTTGTATAATCGATCAGTATTATTTTATAACAAAATAGTTAACAGTATGTTCAACTACACGCTATATATACACGCTTGAGTAAAATACTGAAGGTTCAGTGGGTTTTGTGATGTAACATTTTTTCCAGTTTACTGGTTTCCCCTATAAACGTTTATGACGTAACTGACCAAGTACTGTTGTAATTTCCCTAGAGCGCGCCATTTAATGACGTCAGAAGGGCTGCCTGTCCTGAGGGCGAGGGGGTTACTATACGCCTATACTCGTCAACGATATTACTAAAGGGTAAAGTTAAAGCAATCCGCCCACTACAAATGAGCTACTTTTATATTTTGCACAAATTGTCTTACGTCATCGGTTATTTAGCATAATGCTGCAAAATTTATCTCAATCAGATTAAAGAAAATGTTTAATAATTTATCACTGCTCGTGTATAGGTGGGTAAGTACCACTATTCCTATTTAGAGGTGGATGACGTGTATGAATTAGTGTGAAGGTTTTTGAGCAAACTACGTCATGTTTTGGGGAGCCGGTGATCGAGCGGATTAAGGCGTTAGGACTTTGAGCTTTGGTTAGAGATAGCGCTGGTTCGAATCCGGCCTAGACTGGACGATTTATCAGTAATATTCACCTTCTACTGTACTGGTTTGCCCCCTTTCTCTGACTGAATAAGTTCCTTGATCAGATCAATAGTCTATGGAGGAATGGGCAGAGTAAGGTTAAGAAGGGATCGGCATCTCCTTAAAAAAAAGGAGAGTAGACTGATGATATTTGTATTGACCTTAAATAATCACCATCGTTTTTTTCGATACAAAGACATCGGCGTTGGCTAATTAAAAGGGAAGATGCAGACCCACTGAACCTATGAGAGTGATCTTTCTGGATTTGCGTGATACAATATTCAAACTTGTTTAAGTGTATTAAGTGTAAGATGTTTATCTATACGTTATAGGATGCATTTATGATATGTAACTGGTGATATCATTAGAAACTCGCCTAGGTTACCTTGCCCAAGTTGGTAAACAGAGATTCAGATAAACCACAGCTTGTAACAACGATCACTTTACCTTATATTAAAAAAAAAAAATAAATAAATAAAAATTATCACAATCAAAATCAATACTCTGTATGTATCTATAGAGTCAAACTGATGTCAAAATATTTATACAATCATATGATGAAATAACATTTCAACAGAAGGAATTCTCGTAGTTGTAAACTTAATTATTATTTGTTTATTATTATAAATTAAGAAATATTTGTATTAATGTTTACAGTCTATCCATAATTTTTCTTCATTCCACTACCACTTAAAACAATTTTTTATCGGTATAGTAGATATAAAATTAAAAATTGACGTGATTTCCATACATAAACTAATAACAGGATTTATCATTAGTCTAACATTTTTAAATTTGGTATATGATGATTCCAGACCATTATTAAAAAATTTTACGGAATCCAACAACAAACAAAAACTGGGATCGGATATATGTCGAGGTACCTTATTAATACTGATTGCCTCGTCCCACCTTACTGTTCAATTATTTCTTTACATTGTCTTCAACAATAGTAAAGTCTAACAATGGCATGGAAGACAATATCGTTCTTGTATCTTGAATGAAGCTGTTCTATTTATGAAGTATTGTGTGGTTATGCAATGATATTATATGCATTAAATTTATTAGCTTCTGTATGAAAATTAATTTTAATTAAACTGAAGAAATTCAAGTTCATACTAAATTTTTCATTTGTCATTAAAATATTTTCTTTTAAATTTCTTATCAATGCATGAATGTCAATTTTGTCAGTAAAAAACACTGTTCTAAATATTATGTTAGAAATACATAATAAAACAAAGAAAGGAAGTTGTATTATGTTTTTCACTATGGAATAAATCATTATTATAATTTTACTATCATTATTACCATATAAAAACTTCGAATCATAGATAAATGTAGTTTTTTTAATATTAGGTAATGTTTCATTATAAACTAACTTTAATTTGGATACAAAAATATGTACGAAAATAACCCAAGTCATGAGAAACACTTCATGGCGTGCATATATTGTTTAAAATATGTCCATGCAAATGTAAATGCAATAATAACATTCAACTTACCAAACTTTTCTATGCCGAGTACTAATTAGCAAACTAGTAACTATCTTCAATATAAATTAAAAACGACTGATTTGAAATAAAATGCTACTGACGTAAATAGAAAATAAAATATGAAAAATATATATGTTATAAATATGTGTTTATCAAGTTAGATAACTTAATCAGAATAAGGCTGTTTTTTTTTTTTTTAAATATGTTATATGCTAAAAAAATGCTTAAATAAAAAAGCTGCATACTATAAAAAAATGCGTTAACTCTTACAAGTGAAGTAATAGGAATATTTTAAACAAAAAAATATATATTCCCTTACTTATTTCATTTGTCACAATTTGGGTTTTATGTGGTGAATATATTCCCCCTAAAACTTGTCAGAGACAAAACCATTACTAAAAGCCTTTTATGCCCTTGAGTCCGTTACGCCACTTTACCGGATTGAACTGTCAAGGATTGTGAAAGTACCATTCTCTTTATGGCATATAAATTTACAATACGAAATACAACTGAGAAAGATCCTGTCATGGGCTAAAGCCTGGGCGAGAAGACCGAGTAGTTATAAACAAACCTGTTTTCTGGTGAGTGGAAAACATAAATGAAAAACACTTAATAAACATATTATGAAATAAACTCCTCACACCAGAGGCCACAGGAGAAAAGAGAAGAAGAAAACAAATGACGGACTCATTCGCTAACAGACGCACACACTCATTGAACTACCTAGTTCAACTTCTCAGAGATGTATCATGATGTTTTCTTGGGAACTAAATGAACCAGCTGTTCTACGTAATCCTGACATTACTTCAAATCTGCTATGTTAAAGGCTAAAACCATATTGCCTGATAGCTAAAAAGAGTTGAAAAGTGAGTGCAATAGAAAATGGTATTCTTTCTACTTCCACATCTTCATATTGTTTACACAACTAAGATATATAGGGCGTGATAGTTCTTCGTTACACATACACCAGACTAATGGCGAGTGTAAGAAGTTATTTATGTCCACACTGGTAAGTTTTGATGACTTACACACCCTTTGAATGACTCATAGTACCTTATACTAAAATATACATAATTTTATTTCTTACTAATAGTGGTGCACTGATGAATAATCGTAAGGCAGTGGAATAAACTGTAGTGTGCGATGTTAGGTTCCTACTTGTGCGTAGGGATTGCAAATATTTTCAACATATCAATATTTTCAACAAAGAAAATATTGATCTGCCAATAATATCGAAAAAATATGGATATATCAAATTGTAAATGATTTGTCTGTTTAAAATTATGCATTAACTTGAATGTCACGACCAAATATACGCTCATGTTTAGCTGTCACTATTTATAAGAACGAGATGAATGGTAACATTAAATAAACTTATCAACAAGAAACAGGTTGTGGCCTTTGGGGTTGGATGAAAAAAAATCAAAAATAAGAATGATCATACCTTTAAATATTATGTTGATTATAAAATATCCACTTAATAACATTGTTATTTTTTTCACATGTAAAAATGCAAGACTTCTTATGCATACTAAAAATAAAAAAACTCATAAACATACTTCCAACACATGTCATGTAAACCATTTAAAAATAAAAGTTTGGAAATCAATTTTACACTTGACGTCTCGTAAATCACTAAATAAAGTTACTTTATTATTTCAATGCATGTTTTGTACGCATAAGAGGCAATTCAAAAGTGCTTTTTTCGAATCATGATGATTTTGAGGAGAGAGAATAACGTCAGGTTTTATAGTGATATGATATATTGTACCAAAATATCAATATGGCTGATATTATTTAAAGAAAATATCGATAGTAACATATCTAAACGTATTTATCGATATTTCCGATATATCGATATATCGTTGCCATCACTACTTGTGGGAGTTCCTGTGGTGACGGCGGCATGGTGGAAAGGGCGTATTCAAGAAAATACTGTGCAATATCACAAATTATTGGTATTATTAATAAATTAAATAGGTAAGTTACTGAAATACTGAAAAAATCTTTGAAGCCCTTAGGAATTGAATTCAAACGGTGGTGTAAACGTACAACAGAAAAGATTAAAAATTCTTCATTTCTTAGGAGCTAGCGAGGAATATCTGAACGGAGGCTATTTGCTATATTGGTCTTGGTCTATTGAAACATGGATGTCACGGCTTAGCGTTTCTTACATGATCGTTTCGATTTGTGATTCAACTTTGTCTAAATTATTTATTAACGTTACGGCCGAAAAGGTTTTGTACAGTAATGTTCTAAATACGACCTATATAAGTTATAGTCCAATTAACTACATAAATATCATCATAATTGTTTGATCCTGGGACATGAGTATTTAGGGAAACAAGAGCCATATAATCTTTACAAGAATGTCTGTATCACTAATTACACAGCCTTAAGACAGCATTTAATTAGTATGTTTGTATAAAAAATCAGTATTAATTTCACATAACTAGTTCTCTGTATTTTTTACTCTATAGAACCTATGAATATTACCTTTTATTTTCATGTTACATCAAAAAATTAAAATTTTGGTCTAATAGTAAAATAAATAATTGGATTAAATTATTTTTACCTAAATTAAAATGAAATATAAATAAATTATTTGGTAAAATAAACATACAATACATCCGATAAATGCTGTACTATTATCACAAGAGTTATCTTTCTACTTCAATAAAAAAATCCTTAACACAAACATATGAAATATATTTTTATCCATTCCTTTGATGTAGGCCCGTTTATTTTTTCGTTGCAGAAAATAAAAATCATCAAAGACTCTTTGGTTTGCACTGTATTAGGGAAGGTTTATTTTGGTCAATGGAATTTACATTTGCCAGCCTCCTGTAAAAATATTTATATGCCATAAAGATATTTGTATTTGTTGGGATGTAAAGAAAGTAGGATATAATTAATATTAAATTATATGTAACAATAAAACTGAACATAAAATTTTATATTAGATTAAAGCAATACGCAATTTCTATTCATAGATTTTTTATATTAATACGGGCATGTATTTTATTATGCTTTTTAAGGCTGCTGAAACACTTATTTCTCATAAAATATTATCCAATAAGTTTATAAATCAACACATAGTGTAATATCATATTTCAGTATCATTTATACCACAATAAAGATAATTGGTTACTATCAATTTTAATTTAATAAGAATAAATGTTACTTAAATCTGGTAGTGTTCTTTTATAAAACTTTCTTAAAAGCCTTACATTCAAATATTACACATTTTTACTAACGCAAAGAAAAAAAAAATTATAAGAAAGGCTTTCAAAAATTTACTACAACAAAGTAATACAATTTGTATAAAAGCGTTACACCGCCAAATTAATCGCTAATCCTTTTTATGGGCTTGATTTATCACTGTTCCTTTTAAGCCTTAAAACAGTTTAAGCCAATTTAGAAGTTTGACCCAACTTTTCTGTTAGTAGATGAGCAAATAAGTTGATTTTCCACGAATAAATTCGTGATTAACAGGGTCATTATGGCTGTTAAGCCTTTTTATAGGAAACTAACAGAATATATGTATTTTATTTTTTTATAGTGTTTTTCTAACAAGTTTTTATGTTTTCAAATGAAGTTATATATATATAGGTTAGGTTAGGTTAGGTTAGTAAGTCCACTGTATTCTCGTAACACTGACTTCACGAGAATAGTTCAATTATACTGTACAATATTAATAAAAACTGATATTTGTCATAACATTGTTTAAATTTCCATTAAAACATTTAATTTAAATTATATATTTAGTTTTGTTTCACTAAAAAAACAAACCTAATATATTTAAATAAACAGTATATTCTAACAAAAAACTACAGGAAAACAGATTAATTTTGTTCCAAGCTATATCTACAACAGCTTTATTAGATCTTTTGAGTTGAGATGAAATTTCAAAATTACGACCTGAGAGTGTAATTACAAAGATTTAAAGAACCGATTTTGTTGGAAAGTGATAAAATTATTAAATTTATTATATTTCTTTTGATAATTGCTAGGATTCAATGAATTAAAATATTCAAGTTTGATTCATTGTGATTTAAAGATAAAATTTTTTTCTATTCATTAATGAATTAAAGAATGTAAACTAATATTTTAAAGATAGTGGTCACTTTTCTCAAAATTAGCGTAATTTGGCAACTAAGAGCTTAATTTTATAGTTTAAAATGTGTTCTACAACATCGAATTCCAGAAACTAAACATACTGTTTGATTGGTTTGAATTTACTTACATTATTACTATGACGTATTATTAGTTTTATACACTCAGTTTCTTCAGTGCTATAAAAGTATTACCAAATCAGAAACAGTAAAAATCAATTTACTGTGATCTTATGTAAAAAAATAAATAAATAAATAAATACGGTTTATTGCATTTTATAATTAAATGTTTTAGAGGCCTGCTTCTTTCAAGAATATGAACTTACCTCACAGCGTAAGACTTGTTTCTATTTCCAAATCTAAACTGTGTATACAATTATGTGTGTATTATTTATTAGACGGTGCAGACCACCCTATCAACACTATTTACGTAATATTTTGAGTTGATACCTTTGAAAATACAAAATGCCTTAAAAATCATGATATTTTAAAACTAGCATTATTTAAAGTAAAGAATATGGGTACAACATATTTACCTTTTTAAAGGCTTGTAACATTACTGTGACCTTCTATATCATTGCTATCTAAAAATCATTATTGAGAAAGTTAAAACAATATTGAAATGCTCTTTATGTTCAAAAAATATATTTTATTTTCCTATTCCTTCTATTTAAAAAAAGACAACTTCAAAGTAAATTAAAGAAGAATTAAACAATTAAAACTAAAACTAAAAAAATTGTGTTAATTAAACAATCAATTTTAATTATCAGGACGTTTCAATTTAAACAAGATGATGTCATAAAATGGTTAGTTTTGGCTGCGAGGCGTTACAGATAAAATCATTATATTAGTTTTTTAACTATTCTTTCCATTTTAAAATATTCGTCCAATAAAGAACTCTAAAATGGATATTGTTAAAGCTTTTACAAAAGGTTTATTTTCTACAGATTTTAATTAGAGCTCGGTAAAGTGATGTAGATGAAAACCCTCTTCCCTTTGAGTTTTCACTAAAAGGTTATTAGTATATTACTAGTTATCCGCTTTCATTCTAAAACTTAAGGCTTTGATGTAAAAAGACAATTATAATATGAATTTATATTGCGAACATACTTTTCATGCCCACTTAAAATAATAATCTAAACCTAAATTGTCACGTATTTGTTTTTATAGTTATTTAAACTAACTTTAAAAATTATCGTAAAACATAAACTTTTTAGCTCTACATTTAGAAAACGACCATGGAAAAATATAAAATAATTGCACATCTCCTATGTTACAATTTCGTATATCCTTCTTTTTCAAATTGATTTAGCCTAAACAATATGAAATTGATGTAAAAATAACAAAATAAGCAGAATTACAGTAAAATTATTATGTGAATATTTCAGTGAACATGTAGAGAGGTTAATTTAGTGAAATCCTCAAACTTCTTGTATTTACTTATTAATTATTGTGAAAGATCTACTCAAGAGCCTCTTATTTTTTTATTGATTTTTTTATGTAAAAAACACTAATCGTCATTAAATCATTTAATGATGTTCAAGTTAGATTACAATGTAAATTAGTATACCTTTTTGGCTTATTATCTCTAAAAAAGTGTTATAAACTAAAAATAAGTGAAATATATTTTACTATGAGGATAAAATCGAATTTGAGGTAAGTGTGGAGATTTGCTAAGATTTTACCCTCACCAGAAGTATTTTGATGACCCCAAGTTATTGCTATATCTTTTGTATGTACTTTTAAGTTTAGTTGACTATATATTCTATTACAGTATTTAAAAAAGTTTTGTATTAAAAATAATCAATCACACATAAACAAAAATAAGTACTTCTCTATTCAGGATTTACGAGCGGTGAGAACTATATTTACTAGTTTTGAAATTGGAGATAGAAAATGGACTGTATAAATATGCTGTGGTACAGCTGGTAGTTCTGGACTTAAAGTTATAAGACAGTATATAACATCAAAATAGTTAATTAAATACTCTCACATTCAAAAGCAATTCACTTTAATCGTGTTCAATTCTGAAAACATACAACTAAAAAATTAAAAGAAAAAAACCAACAGATGATTTTGAACACTCTTTACATTAACCACTTGAAGTTTTTTTATGTCTTCAATTCTTAGAAGTCTTTTAAGCAATCTTAAAATTTGAAATGGCTGATAGAGGCTTAGAAAAAATGAAATTTAATGTACATAACTTAACTATTAAAATCCCACAACTGTAATGTATTCAAACCGACTCTTCAAAAATAGTACATGATTGCACTTTATTATAATGAGGAATGAGTAGCAATTAAATAACAATGACATTAAGTATACTTTCATAGTTAGTTACCTCCACCAGATATCGTTTAACATTGACAATAAGCCCAGGTTATTATAACTATTAAAATTAAGAAATAAACTAATAACAAATACCATCGAATGTGTATGCGAGGGCATGTGAAAATACCATTGTACGAGTATAAGTAGGTAGGCTTGTCTATACATTTACATTATCTATTTTCAAATGTCTACTGTTTCAATTTTCTCAAATGATATGTATTTGAAAAATCCAGAGCGAGACGAAAGTTACTGAATAACTCTGACAGTTATTTTTAAGCTGTATGCGAACCTTGAGCAACCAATGGAATACTTGTTGATGTATGAAATTCACTCAAAAACAACAAAATAAAACATGGATGGCACTGAATAAATACAGATTTACTCGTTAGAGACAGGTAAACGAAAATCACCTTATTTATAATATTTTTCTGCAACGTTGAGTAGTTGAGTTGCGGTTTGCTACTGCCCTCGACATCCGCACTGGGTAGGAAGCGAATTTTGCCATTCATAAACATGTCCGCCGAACTTTCATGTCCCAAGGTAGGAATACGTATTTGAGGTAGAAGTGATTTTTTTCATTCCTACAGTTCTACGGTTAAGATATGTCGTTGTAATTCTGAATAATCTCTAAAGAAGTCAATTAATTTTCTGATTGGAAACCTTTAGAATGTAAATTTCAAGAAAACTGTCTTAGATATGGTACGAAAGGCTCGAAGCAGATTTTTCTTAAAAATAACGAGTGTTTCACTCCTTGCGTTCTGTGACAGCCGAAAGACTGATTTTTACTCAAACTGTTTAAACGTCCTCTTTAAGTGGTACGTTTATTTCAGTGTCGGTTCTCTTGTTTTCCATATCAATTCTATGGGGTTCAATTGGCCTACGTAATTGAAACATTTGAAAGAAGTTAGTTCTACGATTTAGTGCTGTAATCAAGCTTCATGGTGATTAACTGTTGTAGATTTTCTCATAGACCTTGGAAGCTTTTAAAGGAAATCAATAATAAGAATATATCTTTTATATTAATCTAAATCTTGTTACTTTTCAAGGGAAGTTTTTATAATACTTTAAAATAGAACGACCTTTATCATAATCATAAAAACTTAAAATTTTATGTAAACTATTTTTAAGGGGTTCTTGAAAACTTATACATTTAATACTTAAACACAATTCAGAGAATGGAACAAAAAATAAAAGGAAACTTTGCAAAGTTTTTATAGAAGCACAACTAGTTGTATAATTATATATGTTTACTTTATATTAATTTTTAATGCCGTAATATCGTAGTGCTGATATAATTAAGTTTGTTTTTAAATTCCAAAATGTTTAAAAATGTTCAGATTCTAACAAGTAAGTAAAATTTGTTAGTGTTAAATAAAGTATACAAGAAGATTACTTTAGACCATTTGTATGCCATTTAAGATAATTGAAAGTTTTTATTTGAAGATGTTTGTCTAGGAATAATTTGTTTTCATTTTTGAAACAACGTTGTTCTTTTGTGACATATTATATTTAAAAGTAACCTGCTACAAATAGTAATTTATGTTTTTATATTTATCCATGGTGATAATGTTTGCCTAGCTAAACGTCCTACCCGTTTCACATTGGCTTCAACAATAGGCAAGTTAGACAGTGTCGTCATTTTGTAATGAACGAAGCCTGTAAATGACGCGTTGTATTGTTATACAATCGACGTCATTATTTTACGTCTATATTTATTTTTGAATTACTTCAAAATAAAAAAATGTGTTTTCTTAACCTGAGGATTTATTATTTTAATATGAAAATTATTTCATAATACTTTTCTAATTTATCAAACACATTTTTATTTTTAAGTCCGATTAAAAACTTAATTGAAAATATAAATAAAAAGTGATATAATTACTTAAATAATCGATTGAAGTATCTGATTTTGGAATCGTAATACTGTTTTCTCAAAATGTAGTCAATAATTTTTTGTAAAAACATTATTTTAAAGGTCTTAGGAAGCAAGGTTACACGAAATTGTATGAAGCATGTTTTTTGCGATACATGAATGTAAAACTGAAATGTATATATTGCCTCGGCAGGAAACTACATATGAATAATACCGTACTCCATGAAATAGTGATATAGAGGAGGGGATTGCAATCAAACCGATTCTGTAACTTCCGGCGACAGAGGCCGCCACACACAGGCTGACAGTTCATGTACCGAACTCTGCTCTTTGATGTTGAAGGGGGCTTTACAGTTCACGTAAACCACTCTTACTGTTTTGTTCATTACAAAAAAAGTAAGTATAGAAATTTAAAATTCCTTATTCGTTTTGACAATAATACACAATAGGGATGCATACGTTCAAATATGTATAATGAATGAGAGACACACATAAATTGAATTCGTTACTACCACTTCGTAGGTTAAAATACTTCACCATTATTGTATAGTTATTGTATTTGAGAAGTGTATTTCATTTAATTTTAAATTTTATAATAATAAATAAATAAATAAAATGAAGTCCTTTGCAATTGATGTCACTAAGTTGTAATTAATCATTTAAGATTCTTGTAGGTTTTCATAATTTAGTTTTTTATTGAGAGTTTTCCAGCATATTTATGCTATCATATTTGTTTGGAATGCGCTATTTTGGCAATTTAACGTATAAATACCTTTGTGATATGAGGTTAATACATTTGGTTTACTGAAAATCATCTCTGTTTAGTTGGTTTGTTTGTACATAAATAGTATTGAAAATGTGTTTATGTTAGCTAAATTATTTCTATAAATTATCGGTTTTATTTGATTATATACAGCTATTAGTCGTTTATACTTTATAAGCTATAACTCAGTGAATTCTACCACCTTATATAGTCATTATATATTAAGTTAAAAATATACTCAAAATATATATTATTATACTTCTGTGAACATTACACTATGAGAGATCAAAAAGCGACCTTACATAGTAGAAATAAAATATAAAACAAACCAATATAAAACAAAATTTAATAAGGATAGTTAATAATTAATAAAAATTGTAAATGTTGTTATACATATGAATAAATTGTAAAATATACTCGTATATTTATAGCTTGGTAAATAATTTGTAATGAAATTTTTTTATAATAATTGTGATATGTTTGATACATCAATATAGTTAAAAGTGTTCAGATAAACATTCTGTAGAAAGATAAAGGATTGAGGTTATGTCAGGTTAATAAAAAGAGTTATTTCCTCAAAGATTGCAAAGGAAAATAACTTTTAGAAAAGAAATATTTAATAACGGTAAAAGGTTAATCACAGTTATCGTTGATGGGACGAACATCAACGTTGGTTTGGTTTGTTTACGTCACCTTGTTTACGACATAAAACGTTTCCCTGGCAACGAACTGCAAGTAAATAACGCCTATTGTTAAAACACAGACCCTACGTAGCTATCTTACTGTAAACAAGATAAAACACAGAATGGTATTAAAAAAACAATAATAGGTAATATAAATTTTGAACCAGTTTAATTTGATATAAATTTAAACCATAGAAAATAGTATTTTGAAATAATTAGATACATTAGTAAGAAGGATAGGAAATGTCCTTTTATTCTAAATTGATATAATTATTGCTTTTGACAATTTTTTGTGCGATGAAGTTGTACTAAGTATTTACAATTATGGTAATCACGGCCTTCCAAATTTAAAAATAACGTTCCACCATTGATGTTGAACAGACTAGTGGTCTTGGTCGTTCGTTGTACTGTAGCTAATGACGGTCAGTTCGAATCCAGCTGTGGCTGGTACATTTCCTGAGCAACTATGACAGAGGCACTGGTCTGTGGTATAGAGGGGTAAGGCGACTCTGGGTTTTTGGGTAGAAAGTTGACAAGTATTTATAATTTGGTTTTGTGGAACGAAAATTGTTTTAAAAATGTTTATAGGTAACATGATAAGGCTGGAGGACACATTTCTTGTTATTTTTTTTGTACAGTTGGCTATACTGTTTTATTTACTTGGACTTTACATATATACATAATAAATAAAATGATATTTAATTGTACATGGAAAATGGACAACACAATAATTGTACACAAATTAAATCAGTGTTTTAAACAGTTAAACATTTCAAAGTAGAGTAGATGCATAATAAAATGTGGCTGCTAATAAAATATTGTAAAAAAAATGATTTTATAGGTTTATTTACATCATTATATATCAATGAGAAGTCAGATATTATTTAATAATTTTTGGTCAATGTAATGTTGTTTTATTTAGTTTCTCCAATAGTTTTCGTTGTAACTATTAGGGAGATAATATTATAGTAGATAACATTATGTAGTTAAAAAGATAACATTATATATTTTGTAATTGTTTATACCTTAGAGTGTATAGCTAGTAAAAAACCTTTTCGGTAAATACATTGGGTTAAAGCATTATAAAATGATCTTATTTTAGTTAAACAAAATATTATTAAAACAAATTAAATTAGATCAAATGTGTATTATTATTACAAATACATTGATAGATGTTTATTACCTAGACTGTATGTTGTTTTTTATAATAATTTAGCTATAATATTAAGGGTAGTTACACCCAAGAATACGTCTAACGTGTAAAATGGTAGATAAAGTTCAGGTGTTGTAGGGAATAGAACTGAATGTCAGTCTTGTCAGTTAGTTGAAAAACAGACTAACACTACGTGGTTCGAATTCCACGTAAAATAGGTCCCTTAGTTGCCCTGGATATTGGGCATTAGGACATAGCTTCTTTTTGATCACACTCATTCGCCCCTCATATGAACCAATATCATGACGATCGAAGTATTAATAATGAATAAAAAGCTCTCGACTGCTAGTAACAATATATAAAATAGCTATGCATTTGGACGTTTAGTAAAAAAGATAAAATAAATGAAAGTACCAAAACAGAAAAATAAAGTAAGTTCATTTACACAGTTTTGCAGTACGTAATTTATATTCGGTATGCAGTATTTATTGCATAACATATTTACAGCTGTTGCTTGAAAATAAAGAAATACCTAATAAAGTTTCAGCTTCAGACTTCCTGTCTCGCAATATTAAATTTCTTATGAACATTAAAGCACACCTGGAAAACCTGCTTCTTCCCCACTTCAGTTTGAATGGGATTTATTTTATTTCTGTTTGTATTGTTTGTTTGTTACGTTATAAACGATGTGTTATATTTTACTTATTTCTTTCTTATTACAATTTTAATTTATTCCATGATTAGTTTAATTTGATCTCTAAAGTAATTATAGTTTATTTTTAAGTGCACTATAAAGTATACGCGTTCTAAAAATATACTATGAAATAAATATAACAAGAATTAAAATGTAGCGTTCTCAGGGGTGAGATTTTTGTCACGTGAGGCTGTATAAGTATGAAAGATATTAGGAATACAACGTTTGGCTGGTGGTAACTTTCAGTCAGTATTTTACTGAAGATATATTGCACTGAACACTTGAAAGCTTACCTGAGCATCGTAGTTGGTTGTAATATACTTAATGGCTTTCCATTAGGACTGGGAAAAAATGTTTAGGACTGGGTTGTTTATAATTATAGGAGAAGTAAACATCAAACCATATACCTTTGTTACAATTTAAGTGCCAAATGTACATTTATTATGGTGATAGATGTAGGTGAACCTAACTTGCGAAGGACAATCAAGAACGAATGTTTATAAACTTCTTAACATTTATCGGTTGGCTCACCTCTCGCTCGTCATCTGCGGGGAATTTAGTAGCTCTCCCGGGAACACTGAATTGCTAGCAATCAAAGCACTAAGGTAAGCAATCTATTTTACTTTCTACTATTTCTGAACTGTTCATTGATCCATACAAATGGTTCTTAGAGTATGGATTTAATATTTAGTTTGACGTTTAATTAAATTAATTCACTGTTACAAAAAATATATAAAAAATGAATATTGGAACACACTTTAAACGCAACATTTTTTTAGACTTTCTTAACTTTCTTGGTTGTAACTAAAATTCTAGTTTTCTAGTGGCCTCTGTTAAACGTAGTATCAAGGTTTTTTCACGTTCTTCATGAAATCGACTTCCTCAAAGCGAGTTGACATTATTGTTACTAAAACAACCTTAGTTTTAATCGTGAAGATAACAAATTATATTGTAAAATAATTTGATTTTTGTCTTTATATTATCTATACGTCAATTATCAATTGTATACGTTTGAGTTTACTTTTAACATATTAATAACGTAATATTAGAAACATTTTTAAATGTACAAAATCAATTAAAAATATATAAATTATGAATACGAGCTGAATATGCGATGGTAAGAGATCGGTGTAGTTAATTGTTACGTCTATTGTACAGATTCGTTAGAGAGCTAAAGGTATTCTGACTGTGTCAGAAAAGCTAAAAGTGGGAGATTAAAGTGGGAAGATCCTGTGATAAGAGAGAAATGAATATTAGTAAAACAACAATTGAAGACCAATCGAGATTGAAGAATATTTAATGGCAGACAAAAGAAATGTTGTAGAGAAAAAGTACATCTTTATATGAGGAAGATGCTGCGGTAGGGGCTCAAGACTAAAAAGAATGGAAGCGAGCTGTCGGCGAGACCAGTACTTTTTAAATTATGGTAATAAATAAGTGAGTAAGCAACATAAAAATCATTAATTTCACCTAAAGAATTATTGAAAAATCATATAATTTTATTACTAGTGAATAACCAAGCTATGATACAGTTTTAATGTCTAGTATTTGCTATAGAAATATATTGTTATGTATCTAAACTAACGTAAAATAACTTTCTTAGCACAATTACATAATAATTATACATAGAACAATACATCAACAGAATAATCAAGGTCTTTTTATGTGAGAAATGTAGTTTCATTATATTTCTTACAGTTCCTATGTGGTCATCGTCATGTAAAAATGTTATTTCTAGGTGAATGTATAATACGGGTGTGACAAAATATGGTACAAATTAAAAGTTGTAATTATACAAGATGGCGTCATTTCCCTGACAAGTAATGTTTTCATGTAAAACCCTTTAGTTATACTCGTCGGATCTCATTTCGTTGCTGACCTACATCACGAAAAACATAGTTTCAACAACATTGTAATTAATTTTAGTAAAAACTTAATCAGAACATAATTTTATTTCACAAAATATGATATTTTAATTGTGCTATTAAGTTATAACTTACAGTTGTAGAAATTAAACACAACAGATTTATTTTCTTCTATAAATAATGAAAAATATATAGTACATGTATGAGATAAATAAATACTAACCAGACATTGGTTCTTAAGATAATAAATTATATTTCTTTTTTAGTTTTACTATCATCGACCGTCAGATCTGTATCGAATTGGAACTATGTATCGAATACGCTGGAAACGTTTTGTAAAAAACTAAAAAAAAAAAAAAAACTAAAAACTAAACTTTACATGTTTTTCCCGTTCTTCACTTAAACACTATATATACTATTAGTACCTGGGAACTATATTATATTGATATTACATATACTGTATTATATTTAAGAGCCAACGTACAAGGCCCCGAAAACTCACAACTCGAAAATTTCAAAAACTAATGATTTGTAGTGTGTAGTTGTGTAACATTCAATTGTATATTTATTTAAGAGATATACACATTATTGAAATGTGTACATGAGAAAATTATTAAATTTAAAATAAAAAGTCAATATATTAAAATAAAAAATCAAGTATATATTGACATTTCACACGTAAATATGTTTTCCTTGTACTGTATCGTTTTTACAACAAAATCCGTTCAGAAAATTCAGATTATTTTGTAAAATACCCATATAATAAATTTATTTTGGACTATTTAAGTTACTATTAATAGATGTATGGTATAAACTTGATTGAGAATTATGTTATAGTTAGTAATTATTACTTTTATTATTTTATAAACTTAAAGAGTATTTTGCCTTACTATAATCTTATAAGATATTTGTATTTTTAAAATAAAACAAACATAAGTTAAGACCAAATTGTCTAAATTTTCCGAGATAATAATATAACCCACCTAAATGTGGTTAGGGTTACAAATGGTTCTAGGTGATTCCCGCAGGACACTGGTCTCTTGGTGACATGACAATGTATTTATCTCTTTACTTCCTTCCATAAATGTATTATCTATTACTAAACTTTACAGTCTACATTACTGCATTTATGTATTCCACAATTATGTTTAAACCACATTAGGTTATTGTGTAGCCAGGCATTTATGTTCTATTGCATTTGGAATTATGTATGATTACAAAGAAATATTGTAACTAAGACATTAAAATCATACTACAGTTACTACTAAAGTGTAGCTTCTACAAATTATTTCGTAATAATTTAATTGGTGATAGGAATGTGCTCTTTTAATAATTATAAAAATAAAAAGCATGCAAAAAAGTAAATACATTTAAAAAGTAAAAATTTGACATTCTAAATCATTTGAATGTATATAATTTTGAATAATAAATGAATCAATAATCCATTAGTCACTTATGTGATTATATATGTATTCTGCATAAAGCCAGTACACTTCATTCAATAATATAACAAGATTAAGTTTTAATATGTACTAACACTTTTCTAGGCATGCTGGTCTTAGATAAATCCAATAGAATTTAATATCGTACATGTCTGGTAAATGTGATTTTGAATATTATTTTTAGTGCCCTTTTTGAAATATAGAACATCTCTTGTTTTAATCCTATTAAATATTAGCCATCACATCTAATAAATCCAACAAATATGTTAATTTAACTGTCATACATCATCTTATCCTTTCTACAAATATGTACAACTCTACTTTAAAAAAATGATAGTAAAATTTTTGAAACTGAGAACTAACACATTAACTGAAACCGTCTTAACTGAAATTACATTTGTGTTTATAATTTGTTTTCTGAGAAAATGTTTTTACCTTATGTTATTATTATTTTATGTAACTTCGTACCATAAATAATGTTCTCACTAAAATAATAAGAAACTATTGTACTTAAATCTTTGAGTATAGGAATTGTCTCATGAACTGAACAAGTGAGTTAGAGATTAGCTCAGAAGTAACATGCTCAAATAGGATCATACTGACCGCAAAGTTACAATAAGATTGAAACTATTATGTTATAGAATATTTATGCTAAACAAGACCTAATGATTCTAAATACACAAAAATCTCTAAATACACATTATTTTAGTTTATGAAATTTACCATTCATAATTACAAGGGCACTGTTACACTATCCTAAATACGCTAAAAACGTTATCTATCTACATAAACTGTTTTTATAACTATTCTTACTGTTGTTTAAGTTTTGTCTAGCGCTTTATTTTAAACATAGCTTTTTCAACCGAGCATTAATTTAAATGTTTTTAACTATGCTGGTAAATGTTTCAAATCATAAGTTACATTTTTATCTTAAAAGACAAAGCTGGCTAGGGTGGATTTTAGGGTTGTAATAAATATTTCTCTACTATAACCATTTTCGATTGGGAGCGGCTGAATAATAGTTTTAAATATTATATACGCTAAATAATAGCAATATTCTATTATCGTGAGTGTAATATTAATTTTAACAGTACCATTATTTTTATAGTATTACTTTTAATAACCTTAACGTCCTAGTATTAGATATTACACTGTAACAGAATTGATCTTTATAATGTAGGTTGAAAAACAAATGTATAGTTAAAAACTATTAATTCAAAAATGGTTATGATTATTTACTCTAACAACTTATTAAGCCAGAGACACGAAAGACGCACATTTTAGGTATTAACTTTGGATCTATTTTAATGAAAGCCCGATATAGTTTTTAACCTTAATCTACCTATTCCCTTTAGATTATTGATTTGTGCGGCGAATAGACACATAGTAAGGGATGAGTGAGAAAAACACAATGTGAATATTACCGACAAAACGTCATACCTGTGCTATCTCTAACTCAGTTTCACAGTTTTGACGCCCCAGTTCTCCACCACTGGCGCTCCACAACTGGCTCTCCACACCTGGCTCTCCACAACTGGCTCTCCACAACTAGCTCTCCACATTTGGCTCTCCACAACTGACTCTCCACACCTGACTCTCCACAACTGGCTCTCCACAAATGACTTTCCACACCTGGCTCTCCAAAACTGGCTCTCCACCACTGGGTCTTCACACGCGCCTCTCGACAACTGGCACTCCACATCTGGCTCTCCAAAACTGGCTCTCCTCCACTGGTTCATTACACCTACCTCTCCACAACTGGCTCTCCAAAACTGATTCTCCACAAATGACTCTGTACAACTGGCTCTCCATACCTGGTTTACAACTGGCTCTCCTCACCTGGCTCTCCACAACTGGCTCTTCACACCTGGATCCCCACAACTAACTCTCCACCACTGACTCTCCACAAATAATTCTCCACCACTGGCTCTCCACACCTGGCTCTCCATCACTAGCTTTCCACACCTGGCTCTCAAAAACAGATTCTCCACAACTGACTCTGTACAACTGGCTCTCCATACCTGGTTCTCCAAAACTGGCTCTCCTATCCTGGCTCTCCACAACTGACTTTCCACACCTGGCTCTCCACAACTAGCTCTCCACATTTGGCTCTCCACAAATGACTTTCCACACCTGACTCTCCACAACTGGCTCTCCACAACTGACCTTCCACACCTGACTCTCCACAACTGGCTCTCCACAACTGGCGCTCTACACCTAGCTCTTCAAACTTGGCTCTCCACCACTGGCTCTTCACACCTGCCTCTCCACATCTGGATCTCCACAACTGATTCTCCACAACTGACTCTCTACAAGTGGCTCTCCACACCTGGTTCTCCACAACTGGCTTTCCACATCTGGCTCTCCACAACTGGCTCTCCACATTTGGCTCTCCACAACTGACTCTCCACACCTGACTCTCCACACCTGGCTCTCCACAACTGACTCTTCACACCTGACTCTCCACAACTGGCTCTCCACAACTGACCTTCCACACCTGACTCTCCACAACTGGCTCTCCACAACTGACTCTCCACATCTGGTTCTCCACAACTGGCTCTCCACACCTGGCTCTCCACAACTGGCTCTTTAAACCTGGCTCTCCACAACTAACTCTCCACCACTGGCTCTCCACACCTGGCTCTCCACCACTGTCTCTCCACCATTGGCTCTCCACGCCTGGCTCTCCACCACTGGCTCTCCACACCTGGCTCTCCACCACTAGCTCTCCACATTTTTTTCTACTTTACGTTAGTCAATATGTTTGGATTTTGTATTATAACTTCTTCTAAAAAATAAACCTAATGACTTTAAAGGTTTATTCCTAAATCAAGGTAAGAAACATGTACTCTCGTATGCGAGGTAAAGTGGTTCAGGGTGTGAAGTCTGAAAGGGGGATGTTGTCCCTTTTCCTCCGGAGGTGAAATATACGTCACGTTCTTTCCTCTGACTTTTACTGGCGTAAAATTAAAATGGATCTGTATGTAACATTTTACTGTATATTTCATACTTTATAACTATTTGAAAACTCTCACACTTTATTACGGGCTTGATCTTTTTTTAGTTTGCTTCCAATGTAACAAATTATATGTACCAAATAACCTTAATAATATTTTTGTCATCAAAGTAAGATTTTAAAACTAAAAATTTGACGAACAAAGATGAATTATAATTTTTTAGTCGTCAAATGTAAATCATATCGTTAGTAAATTAATGTTTTAAGATTTTGTACTTTAATATGAGTTTACTCAAACGAAATTTTCTATTAATTTAATTAACTAGGAGACAACCTGGTCACTCGCTGCGCTTGTGGTACCTCGGCCTCTTACTTTTGACTACAAATAATAGTAAGTAAACTGAATAAGTAAAATCACAGTACTTATAGTATCTCACTCACATTACTTGTTTTGCAGCCTATTTATTAGTATAAACACTCAATGATATTACTTAGGCTATTTGAAACGTATTACTTTCATTTGTTTATGTTTAACAGCTGAAGATTAATTCAATTAATAACACTAACTGCATTGCCAATGAAATCTACAAGTCCGATAATGTGGAGCCCAATAGTGTAATTGAATGTAAATAAAACCATGAAAGCTCTAACTTCCTCAATATTACAAACACCATTACCAAAAGCTGTTTGGAAATCATTATTTACATTTAAATAGCTGTTACTTTTAGATTCAATTAAATCTCTCTCTCTCTCTCTCTCTCTCTCTCTCTCTCTCTCTCTCTCTCTCTCTCTCTCTCTCTCTCTCTCTCTCTCTCTCTCTCTCTCTCTCTCTCTCTCTCTCTCTCTCTCTCTCTCTCTCTCTCTCCCCCTCCATGTAAATCATATGGCCAAAAAAAGTCTTTTGAAGGCTGGCCATACCAGTCAGGGTGAAGATATTGAGTAATTAAGACCTTATTGCACAACTACGAAAAGAGGCAAATATTTTGATACCTCAACTGTTTAACTGTTAACATGAGGGTTTACGATAAAAAAAATATATATATATTACAATACAATAATGAGTGTTATGGGTTGTAAGCAAAGTAAATAATATAATTAGTCAGTAACAAAGTAAATGATGGTTAATTGTTTTACACGTTTATTCGTATCTACATAATATATTATGAAATAAACGCATAAAAATCCTCTTTTCGTACGAAGAACATTTGTCACAATTTGAGCTACTACAGTATCATGCTTTATTATATTGAATCCAAATTTAACTAGATGATAGTTAATATTACGTTGCGTGACAACCACCAAAAAGAGGATGTAAGTAAAATATTTACTGTGTTTATTTATTTAATTTTCTATTTAAATAAAATCTGAAGTTGGCTTAAGATGCATTTTATAAATATGATTAGTTTATCTCAGTAAATTTGGAGTTGGATGGCCCTATCTTGCCAATGTTAATTTTATAAAACTCATCTACTTTTTTCTCAGGAACTATGATATATAGATATAATCATGAATATCTTTTGTTTGGTTTAATATGATCTTCCTAAAACTTTGACCCAGACATTTAAAATTTTTTTAGAACTTAATAATCTTTTCAAATTTTATTTCAAATTACAAAAAACACCAGTTTTTTACTTAAATGGGGCTGTTAAAAATTTGTTTTTATTATTACAACAAAACCTCGGGTCAAAATGTGCACCTTATCTCCCCCAACAGTTTAAAAAAGAAATCTTAAAGATGTGTTATGTGGTTCCTGAGAAAAAGTACATAAGTGGAAAAAATTTAAATTTTCGGTAAAGCCTTTTTAAAGTTAGTTTATGCTATTGCATCGATCAAAGTCTTACATTAATGCATTCCATCCCCATGTACTGAATTGTCTGGGTCTTTCTCTGCCTTATACGTATCCCCCAATCTCCTTTTAGCTAATGTAGTGCCATGCTGGTACTTTTTTCACTTCATATATCGCTTTCTCAGCCTCCGTCATTCTTGATTCATCAAGTTTTTTAAGAACACTAATGCAATTGACTCCAGGAAAAATACCTAGCTTTGCTAATATTTTACATCTGGCTATGTTGCCTATATAAAAACTAGTTGCATCATAAACACCATACTCAAGGGTATTCCGCTTTACAAAAATGTCATTTTTGGGATGTGACATCAAATCATTTTGAATGATTCACTCTGATTTTGCGTATCCCATGTAAACATTTTTTATCAGTTCTGGGTAGGATAAGTCTTTGAAAATAGGCTTTATTTGAGACATGACAAGCACAGGGATATGAACATGTTCTTAATGGTCATAATTTTGATTATTTTCTTTTGCTTTCTGGAACTTGCACCATTTACTTGCTCCTTTTGGACAAAGGCCGTGTGCGGATTCTTCGTTACTGGAGCATAAATGAAGATACACAGCCCATACAGCTTCTTTCATCTTTTGTAGGCATCCTGTATTTCTTCTAATAGCAAGACTATAATAATCTGCTATTTTTTAAATACATTTTAATGCATCAAAACAAACTTATAATAATACTAGCTACACAAATTCACTTAGCAACACAATAAAAATGTAAACATAAACAAAGCTAATAGCATAATAATCAACAGCTGATATTGTAACCAACTTCACAGAGTAAAATCACTGTGCCACTTAGTAGAATGTATAGCACTGTATAAAAATTATGCATGCATACACTCGTGCAACAATGACTTCACCCTTGCAATGTGGTGATTCACAAAAGGCAGTATAAAATGATTTATAGTTGTTGGATTTCCATGAAACTGGTATTATATTAACCAGAAATAACGTAAATAACATTTAATTATAAAATAAAATTCGAAATCTTTGACCCTTGGGGGTCATCCGACTCCTCTTAAGAAAAATATATATCTATTGTTAAATTGTATTTAAATCTTAGTTTGAAGTAACAAATATTTGAAGTAACAGTGCAGTAACGGCTTTCGTTATGTACTTTAATTCAGTGCAGTATTTTCAACTCAGAAAACCATCTGCACCGCCATTTACCACTTCAGACTCATAATTGAGTTCCGACTGGCTCTCGCGTTAACGGCATCGTTAAATTATTCCTCTCCACTGATTTTATTTTTGAAGACTGTGTTAAGGGACTTACAGAAGTTCATCTATCAACACTCATATTTATAATTAGCAGGTTAAAATGTAGAACATTAGACAAAAAGGAAAATTGGTCGGTTAAAGCTAAATTTCTCAGTTTGATCCCAATCAGCGTAAGAAAAATAATTTGATAGGGGTCATCTGAGGTGATGGTTTGACCTGATCATTTGTTATTGGCAGCATGTTACACAATTTGTAGTAAGAGCAAGAATAATTTCAGCAGAAAACTAATTCTCACCAGGAAGAGCCTTTGTCAAGCATTACAGTTCGACTGCTTTATATTTAAAACATTACTTTAATTTAAATTTTCAGCTTGTAAAGTCGTATGTATATAATATAAAAAGAAGCATGAAACAACATATATTGCAAAGGAAATACTAATAATTTAATATTTAATATGACCGTGTTTAGGTGAAAGAACAGTCTTACTACTATGAACAATTTTTTAAATATTTGTACGAGCTTTCTTCAATATAATCTTCTTCAAGACCAAACATAGACTGTCTATGTTATTACATAATTGTTAGGTAGGAATACAAACTTTGTATCAAGGGCATAGAACTTAAGTACGGTCAAATACTTAAACCCTGAACATATAGAAACCTACAGAGACTAGAAGCCCTTTCTTAGGTTAGTTGTCGTGTTTCTAGTGGAAGGGATGGTCCGTCATGCCCCCCCGGCTCTCTTAGCCTGGAGGCAGGTACAGCGATCTTGTAATTTGGGTGTTTTTTTTGTAATTTGTTTTTGTTAATGTGATATTGATTCTTCCTTTTAAGGGATTATAATTGGAATTTTGTTTTTTGTTGTATTTATATTTTGTAGAATATGTAACGGACTGTAAATGGTAAAATGTATTGTGACAAAACTGTTCTTCAGGCTTTTATTCTTATTTTATTTTTAATATTTGTGTAAATTAATTTACGACACTTGAAAACGAGAAGAGTTTCTGACCTATGGATCCTTGTGTAGTTATAAAATGCTGGCTCGTTGGAAGTACAATAAAAATTTAAGCCTTTTTTACAAGCCTTTTTTGTTTGTTATATTTTAACACACCGACAAAAATCAGTCCCTAAACAATTCAAAAGAACTAATAAAAAAAATAAAAAGATATATGTTTAATACTCCATAGCTAATTTTCGACCTAAATTTTTCTCTCGATTTTAATACAAAAGTTAATATTCTTGTAATATATTAAATCTCTTATAAATTCGGCAGTCTTATGGAATAATGACTACAATAAATGATTGCCAATTCCATAATATGATAGTTTATTGTTACACGTAAAATTTTATCAGTCCATCCCCAACCATTATATTAACAATACCTGACTTAAAACCCTTTACATTTAAACTAACTCAGACTCCTTATTATTATTGAAATACACCTCAAGAAGATAAAATAATGAACTCTAGCTATACGTATATAAATCATTTTATTGCCTTAAAAAGTGGTATTAATCTGTGTAGATTTAATATGTTTCACATTAAATATTTGTAGCGGATGATATAGTGTGGTTTGGAGGGAGGGGGAAATAAAAAATGGAGAGGTTTGTTGGTGTTAGCCAAATGTCAGCTGATTGTCCTTTCACACCAGCCCCTTTCCGTCGGAAGTGTGAAATTTGTCGCAGCCCTTTTGACGAATGTTGCACCGGCTGGAAAAGAAAACATATAACACAATAACAATGTAAGATTGATTTTACAGTTTATCACTTTTGTAAATTCCCTCCAACTTATGGACATTTCATACATGGTATGCTATTTAATATACTAAACATTGATTAGTTTGTTCTGTAGTAATAAGACAAAAAAAAACATTTATCTTAATACTGAAGGTAATATTTCTTTACGTGAGTGATCATTCAAGACTGTAATTTTTATGTGTTTAAATTATTTATTATTCTATCATTTATGAAATATTTCATAGCACTATATTTGGATTTTCTCTTATAATTTTACAAAATTTAATAACATTATATAATGTTTTCAAACATTGTTATTGGTAAGAATGTTTATAATGTTGATTGTATAAATGTTATTTAATATTCTTATGTAATAAAGGACGTTGTCGCTTTTGAGCTAATGACAGTAGTAATGTACTTAAGCAATTCCTGACAACAAGGCAATTGATTAGTCAATACATTGCCCAGTGCGAAGTCCAACAAAGCAATTTAACAAACAATGTAAATAAACTTTACACTACAAACAATATACTTTATATCCCAGAATTCAGCCTGGTTGATACAGAAAAATAAAATGTAGGCTATTCATGTTTTTTTGCAAGGCGGATGTAGCACATACATTTCTAGATACTTAACGTTTTGTTTTCCCCACATTTTTGCTATCAGTGGGCCATTTCCTCTTTTTAAATTGGTGCTTAGGGACACAAGGGGCAGTGCTAATATCCATATTGTTATCTTGCTCATGAGAAATTGTTGAAATCTACACTGTCTCATTAGTTTAAAAACTAGGTATAAATATAACTTCATATGAAAATGTCATCATTATCATCAGTTACATATTTATGACATCCATTTGAGATACAGATTTTTTTTAAAGTTGCAGAGTATATATTGCATTGAATGATGCAAATAAGGACAATGTTTGTGAAATATTAGATAAATCATAAATTAAATATCTATTACGAAACCCTCTTGCTCTGTCAAAGTATTATAATGTAATAATAAATATAGTATATTTATTGCTGCACAGCATTTTCTGTATAGTTTACCCCATAGTAATTGAATATCAAAGAATGCTTTGATATACTCATAAACTGAAGATATAATTTTCAAAAATATTTACATAACTATCATACCATCACATGTTACCTTGATTTTCAACTAAGTATATAATCTTGAGTCATAGAAACATCGAAGTTAATCTTACGTCATCACATAGGACATATGTAACATTATAATGCAACATTTCTCTCCATCTAATTCTTCAAACTGATGAAATTATTCTAACTAAAGTCATTTCTATACTTAAAATACAATGGTAAGCCATATTTTTTGTTCGTGTTAAGTCAATTAAAATCATTTACCATATCACCTTAAGTTCCGTCCTTATCCTATCTGATAGATCAGACGTTTTTGTCTCCATTCCACTATAGAATAAAAAAAAAATCATCTTTATAATAGTTTTCACACAATTTCCTGTGATATGTGTCAACAATTGTTGACACATAATTTAAAATGATACATAAATAATTCAGTGTGTAAATATATTTAAAATAGGTCTTACTATTTTTAAAACATTAAATTACCAAAAGTCGATTACTAAGCAATATTGCATACTGATGTTAACCGGAATTAGGATTACATTTTGCATAAAATAACAATATAGTAAATATTTCTCTTATAATCTATTTTAATGGATTATATAAAACCTTCATTAAAAGTGTATTTTAAAATTTAATCTTTAATGTTGTATTTCTATTACTATAATGATAAATTTAATTCAATTCAAGATTTTTAAAATTTTTATTGCAGTAAACAACTAAACGTACGATATATTTATGTACGAGTATGATTTCCTTTCGCTTAGTAAATAGGTCTATTGTTTTGAAAATATTTTAACCTAGTTATATGTCTTAAATAGTTTTATGTACTGCTTAATTTTATTTTTAGTGCCGTTTTAATGTTATTATCGACTAAACATTTACCTGAACAGGTATCATGAATCCATAACATAATGACAACTAGACTGTGCTGCTGTGTCTATAATGACAACTAGACTGTGCTGCTGTGTCTATAATGATCGTCATCAAGACATTCCATTCCTAACACTCTTCCTAATAATATCCGAGTTAGATGAAGATCGTGTCGAAGCTTCATTCCAATTCCCAAGCAGACATTTCAAATATGATTCATTTATCTCAATTTAAAATAAAGAATGAAAACATGTGGTTGACTCATTATCATTACAGACCATTACTAATTTGTTATTTATACATTGTAATGTTGCCATATCTTTGGCTGATTACTTTGCATTTTTGTAGTAAAAAAGAGATTTGCTAAATTTGTTACCAAAACGTTGTTGATATTGGTTTGTCCTATTTCTAAGTTTGAAGTCCAAACAGCTGTAACAACAGAGGGGATACATTTAAACTTGATGTTTGAAAGTTGGCGTTGAAATGTTTATGTTTTGAAGAATTCCATTCAACACATCTACTGTTGTAAAACCAAACGTATAGACAATATCCATCAGTTTCATAACAAATAATTGAGGTCCAAATATATAAGTAAAAAATAAAAGCAATATTTACTTTGAAAAAAAATACATTTTAACTCTAATGATAATGCACATTTTGTTCAATTTGACATTGAGTGACACCATTCGTAATACAACCAATAGTAACGTACATAATGTCGGTTACAAGTTTATCATATTCATTTCTTTTTCTAGTGTCTTTAATTGATGTAAATTGTGTTTCGTTCACGTTTTTGTTTATTTTATAGTAACATTTTAACATTGTTGGTTTGGTTATATGCAGGGACGAGTGGACAAAGGGATTCTTACTATCTCCACCTAATAAAAAGAATTTTTTTCATTATCAGTTATTGAAATATAGCAATCGCCAATTTGACAAAGTGTGGTTGAGTGGAATAGAGGACTTACCAGTCTAACGCCGAATTTTGAAAAGGCGTTTTTCAAATCTCAATTACTACATTTTTGCAACCACTACTTCAACAATAATCATATGATATGGCTGTGTGAGATATAAATAATGACAAAGAAGATAAACACACATTTTTTTAAGATGACGCCAACTAAATATTTATGAACTTCAAAGCTTTGTTTGGCAAAGAAGTTAATAGGATCATGATACTACGTTAATGATACAGACCTGAAAGTATGAACGTATTGACATAGTTCTATATTAACATCATTATTTGCAAAAGGAGGAGAATTTAACTACAATCGGCTTCAGTTTTTCCAAAAATATTATTATTTTGAAGACATTTCTATATAAATTTATATTATTTTTCCATCACATGTATAAAATGTGTTTCATTACAATTATAAACTTAGTTTACTTTATATAAAAAAATTTTCAAATGAAAGTGTATTTCTAGTAAAAGCTGAATATTTTCTCATACACAACAACTAATGTAAGTAGATGTGTTCCATACGTGAAGTAATCGATTATTTTTACTAGATTTAACGTCATTTAATGTCTATTAAGTCCAGAATAAATTTTATAACATTATTGATAGATAATCTTTTATATTACATTTGATATTTTGTGTATTTTGATTATTTATTAAATATAACATTTATTTACTTTAGTTTTACAATTTAAGATAACATATATTTTCTTTGAATAAAGTTCAAAGGCTGATTTTTTAAAATCCTTCCTTGACAAAAATCTCTTCTAAAAAAGGTACAGTGAATGGTAACGAAAGTTTCTTCGATGTATAATGTTCCCTGTTTCCTGAAAATTAAACAAATGGAAATAATAAATGATATGTAATATGATAATTTCGCTAAACCTTTTATTTTAAAACCAACTTAACAGGGTACGACAGTGAAATAATGATAGTAAAGATCAAACATGAGGATATTAACTAACTTATGATAGGTAAAAATTGGTACTAGAATTTAAATACTGGTTTGTCTATTTATTCGTCAATTTAACAATATTTGAGTATATTTTGATTTCAATGGAATGTTCACGAGTGAATGTGGTCCCTTTTACAATTTAAGACTGACTTTAATTTATTATAATTTATCAAGTGCCCAACGGCAATGAACTGTGGGTGTCAGCTGAACTCTTTCAACATTTATTTGAATTTGCAATATTAAATATAAATATTTAAAAACAATTAGCTTTTAAATTTAATTTAACTTTTAACTTATTAATTTGGCCTTCCTACCTACTACACTAACGACCAATTAATATATTTACAATAATTATAATCATTGTCGGTTTATTATCTATACCAGAGGGAATATTGCATGTATGAAGGAACAAACATACCTTATAAATCTTTAAGATGTGGTCATTAAACAATGTACATGTATAAACTCTATACTAGCAGTAGTAAGTTTGGTAGGTTTGGATAAACTTTTTAAGACTAGCTTAGGGTCGTTATAAGTTACCTAAAATTAATAGATCTAATGAACCTACAACAATATTGGATTACTAAACCAACATTACTTATACAAACTATGTTAAAATAACCAAACCTAGCATATTCAGACCTAACCTAGCTGTTTACTCATATCTAAATTATTATTTTTCGGAGCAAGAAAGAAATGTTATAGTCGTACTAGTTAGGGAAGAGTGTATACTATTTTGGTACGAAAACTAATTATTTTCTTTTTTTCAATTTTCTCTCAAAAGTCGTTACTGTGGAAGGACATAATTATTGTGGAATCGTGATTATGAAGTTATCATTAATATTCCACAACCATAAAAAAACTTGGCAAGTTGTGGCAAGTTTGTGGCGGCCAATTGTGAAGGAAGGAAATAAAATAATTTATATATCCTTGTTATATTTTTATATGAAATGAGTGGGCCTTTATTTTTCTATATTTTTGTTTATTCCAACATTTAACTACATCGCAATTTAACCATATGATTATCATGTACTTTTAGGATTATAAAACTTGATTTATTAAACAAAATCACGCTTCTTAAGATAAAATTTACATTTTGTAATTACAATAACATCGATTCTGCAACTCTCAGTTACAATATCAATTAAAATAATTAATCATATTCAAAAAATAGCAAAACAATTTAATTTGCAATTGTTTCCTTTTGTCATATACACGTATAAAGAATATTGTTTAAATAGAATTAATAATTTACTGTACATAAGAAGATAGGAAATAATTTAGCTATACATACCTGGGGCAGAGGATAACTCGAAGTGAAATACTTTGAATATTTTCCCAGAATATTCTCTTGGGAGGAGTATGTATTCAGAAACTATCCCGAAATTCTACATTATCCTCCTTTATCCCATATACTTTGAGTGGAGTGCAACGCAGGAATAAATTGTGCTACGTATAACGTAAATGGAACATATAGTAAACGAACGGAAAACTTCACTCAGAATAAAAAAAAGCATTATCCTTTGAATTTAAATCCAGCAAGATAAAACCACATCAACAACGTTCGTTTCGTTGGTATTTTATGTAGCCTAACTAGCTGATTTTCATACAATTCTGAATTTTCTGTCCAAAAATATTCAAATATGAACATTTTGAGAAATTTTATAAATAAAATCTCTGTACCTAATAATCTAACAGTACCGAAAAAAAATAAGAACAATTAGTTTTAAAACCGACATAAATGATTTAAATAAAATTATATTGACATTATTAGTATGCAGTTAATTAGACAATTATTTTTTTGAGTTGTAATTCAATTTCACGAAAGTTGTGTTGTATTTTATTACGAAACCAGGGTTAAAAATAGACGTCCACATCTTATATAAAGTCGTCATATACTAAGCTAGCCTGATACCCCAGGGCACGCTCTCTAGATATTGAATTCCTTATGTCCAACAAAAACAATAATTTTCTTCCAGAAGAGGTATATATTTATTTTTTATTAACAATTTAATAACAAATAAATTGAAAAAATTCATAAAACAAACATGAAAAAATCTATTTCACTGCAAAATTTAATTTTGGTTTGAACTATTAGATTTTTCTCAAAAGTTTAGTTCCTAACAGTAAAAAGACAAAAAGTCTTCAATGTTTTTTATTTATTTATTTATTCATAAGACGCCGATCGTCAAGATATGGGTGAATATGGATTTCGAATGAGTGTGATGAGTGTAGATGAGCGAATGTAGTCATTGTTACAAACTAAGGCCGACTATTCCTTAGAAAGTGTCATTAATTAATAGCCCAATGACAAATGAACAGCCGGTGGTTATCAGCTGATCCTTCTCAAAATGCAATACATTTTGTATTGTGACTCTGATTGGGATCGAACTGAGAACCAATTTTAAAATGTTAAATTAACATTTAAAATGTTGTGAACGATTAAAAAAACTATTATACTTTACACTTATAAAATTAAACTAAGCAAAAATTGTATTTTGCATCGGAAAAAAATATTTGGGTAATTGAAGTGCTTGAGTATTTTTAATACAGAAATCTTTCATTCATTTTAATGACGTATGTGTATACCATTGAGCATTTGATTTTAATATTAGGAAGGAAGATATCGGCTTCAATTGAACGGACTATTATATTATTATTATGTCTAGGCCATGAATGGTGTTGAAGTTGCCTTTCTGTAATTGAACCTTTAAAAAAAGTTCTATAGTATTTACACAGTACATCTCGTTCATTTGTGGAAATATAATACATAACAGGACATATACACATCATTTTATACAAGTTCTCTTGTATTCTTAAGGCCATACAAACTGTCTGTAAGGTATTTATTTACTAAGTTTAAGAGGATAATTTAAAATTAGTAAATCAACAAATGTACTTATACAAAATACAGGAGTTTTACATGGTTGGAGATTAACTGGTTATTTTTCCTCGTTATGTAATAAAAGAAAATAAGCAACATAATAAATATAAAATACTTAATAAGTCTTTCTTGAGATGTTACAAAAAATTAATGAATAAATAAAATCACCTACTTCTGACGTTTTACTTATAAATACCTATGTATAGTTTGTCTAAATAAACTATTATCTTTTTTGAGAAATAATATTTTAAGTCTTCAAATGTGACAAATGTAAATAAAAAGTACTATAAAACGAATAATATAAGAGCAAAAAATTTTCCTACAAACAAGTTTAGCATAGAAAAATAATAATTGATTCACAAAATGTTATTGTTTAATAATTTCAGTTTATAAACGGATTGTTTACTTTAAATATATTGTATCTAAACACACATTTCTAATCAATACATTTCCAGCCAATTTTGTGCGATCACTGTTAGTGCCCGTCTAACAACATTATGAAAAGCGTTACTTTTGTCTTATAATAACGCGTGATATTAAATGTACTGTTATTAAAATTGGGCAACACCAGCTATGCAGATTTCCATTCTTACTTTAGCGAAGAAAAATTTGTTGCATTTGTTAAAAGAAATGTTCAAACAACATTCGTAACACAACAAAAATGATGATTGTTATTTTTCCATATTTTGTATTATCGAACTTAAAAGCGTACATTTTATAAATTAGTTGAAGCTTAGGCGAACAAAGCATCCTTATCTTAGCGGCAGTGAAAAGTATAACATCCTTATCTTAAGACTCCCTGAGGTAAAATATAGCCAGTGATCAATTTCTTTCTCCTCTATCAACCATCTTCGGTTTAGGATTTAAGGCTTATGTTAAAAAAAAGAAAGAACTTAATATTACTCCTACAGGTTTCACAGTTTTCAAACTTTATTTTGTAATTTCTGTCAGTTCATTTAGGAGTAATGTTTTCAATAACTCAGTGTATAGTTACACTGCATTATACTGCAGGAGTTAAAGCTTCAAAATAATTATCTTTCATACGATATATTTGTACGCTATTTACGCCCTTTTCAACCTTTCTGTTTAAAAGCAGTTTTTTACTTCTCTTTGGTGGAATTAAGTACAATGTTATATTAAGTAATTATCTAATAACATAATCCTATCTCTACATGTAACTGAATTGTTTGTATTTTAGACAGCTAATCTGTTATCATTTTCCATTTATAAGCTAGCGTGGTAAGACAGTGGCTACGACTTTGGACTGTGGCTTAAAAATATCAAGTTGAGATCTGCCACAGAGCTTACAGCCAGCTACTAACTTGTAGAGAACGGATAAAGTATAAGTCTCTAGCCTAAGTGACTGGGCAAGCAGAGTGAAGAAAGAATATAAATAAATAAAACATATTCTGGCCACAAAACTGCATATATCATATGCAAAATTACTTTATATTCAATGAAAAATTAGTGATTGCAATTTTAAAACATACAATTTACTATTTTGTGGTAGACAGTAATTTAAATGATTACTTCCAAATTTGTAATTATTTTTTGCAACACAGTTTACACTTTCAATACGTTATTTTAGATAAAAAAGCGAAATAATCTGTTAAATAACTGTACGGCTTTGTGTAGATTCAGAAATGTCTATTCAATCAAAAAATAGATCCTCCGATATCGGTCTTTCAACAAGCTATTGGTATTTAAACATGGAATTTTTGTTTATTATCGTTACATACTTACCACTAAAAAAATTCTTTAAACAATCAGAAACCTAAGAAGGATAAAAATAATTATATAAGAAGTAAGCTACATAAAATACGCTGAATTACATTATTAGTCAAAAACATAACCAAAGAAAATATTGGATAATGTTTTATGAATCTTTTATCTAGGCGATAAACCGATGAAGCAATGTCGTAATTTTTGTTACAATATGTAGTAATTAGTATTTTTTTCAAATATTTACTCTGAAACAAACCTGCAAAATTTAATTAGAAATACGTACATACTATGTAATGTATTGTCATGATGGTTTAGTAAAAATATCGTAACATTTAATAACCTAACTTTATACGTATAACACTGATTGGGACTGATATAACTTTTTCGGCAAGTAAAGCTGTAAGGATAATCTGTATATAAATTACAAGCAGTTTTTGTTTCTGTAAAAGCATCTACAATCTGTTAAAGTAAGTAGATTCATATTGCTTGAAATTTACATTGTAAGCGTGAATGTACCATTTTTTGGGGCCTAACCATGCTGTACCAATCTATTGTGTTATGAAACTGTCACTGTAATTGTATTCTAATTTAAAAGGCCATACATTGTAATACTGCATAGGTATTTATTGACTAAATGTATAGATAAGCTTACTATTATGATTCTAAAAATAAAAAGAATCTTAAAATAGTTTTAGAGTAAATTTTGATAGTTTATACAGTATGTAAATTATTTATGTTTGAAGATACCTCATTATCTGGGATAGTTATAAAATAATTTTGTTTATATATAATATGTGAAATTCAATGGCTACTGATTATACGTGTAATTTCCAAGAAGCCTTGACCGGAAGGTTCCGTTGATATCGGAAGATAGCGGCGTCAAGCAACATGGAGCGTGGCTGTTCCTTGGATGAGTGACCACTGAGAGATCTAGTCGCAGTCAACCTCCAGTGTGAATGGTCCTCAGATTTAATGTTAGAGGGGGCTTATTTGCCCTAACTTCACTTGATATAATAAGACTACTTTAAAAAATTATTTTTTAAATATATTCAAAACTAAAAATAAAAAAAAAGATACGTATTTTCATTTTAGTAATATCCATGCATAAATAAGTATATGTAACGGCTAGTACATTAGTAATGTAATTTTATGATGAGTCAATCCTGTAAAGAACATTGGATAGTGAAAGAGGGATGAGGGAGAAGTAGGGTGGGAATACTAGAGGGGAAGTTGGTGTCGACTCTAAAGTCAGCTGATTGACGACACACACTATTCCCTTTCCGCTGGAAATCACAAATTTGTCCCCAGCCTTTTTTCTTCTCATCCCTAAGTTTGACATGCTCAGTTTGCAATGTATGTGGGGATATTTCATAAAAATTCTATTTAGCTTTAAAACCTCACAAAACAATGTTTTATATTGTTAAATATAAACAAATAGAAAATATTATAGGCTTCTTTCAATAATAAAGAGTTACTATTAAATATTTATATTCATTATCATGTATTCATATATTTTTCATGAAGAAGTGCACCAAATGCGTAACTTGTTAACAGTTTTATTTACCTATATATATATACAGGGTGTCTTAACAGTCCCACCTCCCCCTATTAACTTTCTTATGAATACAGATAAAGTGATTTACTTCTGGGAATGTTTATATGACCAACTAAGGAGTTTTTTATGTATGAAAATTTTTTACACCCCCTCTCAAAAGGGGGTAGTTTGGGGGTAAGTCAAAATTTTTAAATAGAAACCCCTATTAAATGACACATCATTTTAAAGGTAATATTAAAAGAAGAAGAATGGCGGAAATTAGAGGTCTCTAACATTAATCTATCAAATTTGGTGGCAGTTTAAAGTTGGAATTATTTCATAAAACCCCCGAACCTTATGTTACATTTAAAATTGTTGTAAGGCAGATAAAACATTCACCCACCAGTTAGTTTTGAAAACTGAATACACCTAATCGTAAAAAAAGTTATTACAAGAATCAACAAACACCAAAAACCACAAATAACATAGCATTTATTTGGTTTTGGTTTGTCTGACCAAAGTTCAGTAGGGCAACCTGGGAATACCAGTGGCTCCTTCCTTATCTCTTATTAGGTTACTAGTTAGTACGTGTAACACTTTCAGTTCAGTTACCGTGTTAAATTTCTTTTTATTCGTATTTAATAAAAATGGCTCGGTCAAATGAAGATAAAGTAGAGATGATATTGTTCTATGGGGAAGCTAGGAGAAATGTTCATGAAGCAGTTCGTTTATTTAATGCTGCCTATCCGGATAGACCAGTAGACAGGGCATACATTAGACGTTTAGTAAACAAATTCTCAACAAACTTTAGTGTCAAAGATGCACCACGATCAGGGTGCCCTGCCATTGTGACAGAAGAGATCCAAATTCAAGTTTTAGCAAATTATGCTGCAAACCCACATGAATCTCTGCGGTCCACTGCCCTTGATGTTGGAATTTCAAAAGATACTGTTCACAAAGTGTTAAAGCGTCACAAGTTCCACCCGTACAAAGTTCAGTTAAATCAAGAATTAAATGAAGACGACCCTGACCGAAGACTTCAGTTTTGTGAGCAAATGTTGCAGAAGATTGAAGAGAATAATAATTTAATATCACAGATATGTTTTATTGATGAAGCATCATTCTCTTTGCATGGGACAGTCAATCGGCACAACTGCCGTTATTGGGCAAACAGTAACCCCCACTGGATGGTTGAAGCCCATACGCAACAGCCACAAAAATTAAATGTATGGGCTGGAATTTTGGGAAACTCTGTTATTGGGCCATTCTTTATTGATGGTAATTTAACTGGCGTTAAATACTTGGACATGTTACGGAACGGCATTGTCCCAGCAATAAATGAGGTAGTACAAGGTACTTATGAGCCTGTATTTCAGCAAGATGGTGCTCCTCCACATTACAATATGCTTGTCCGGACATTCCTAGACCAAACGTTTCCCGATAGATGGATAGGTCGACGTGGCACTTTGGTAGAGTGGCCGGCACGTTCATCTGACCTTTCACCTCTGGATTTTTTCTTTTGGGGTTTCCTCAAAAGTAAAGTTTATGACACAAAGCCCGCAAACCTCGATGAATTAAGGACAAGAATCGGAGAGGCCTGCACCTTATCACGCCTGAAATCTTACAAAATGTGAGACGTGGTTTTCAATCCAGGCTTTTTTACTGTCAAGAAGTTCATGGCAGCCATTTCGAGCATCCCATCTGAGTGAAATTGAGGTGAGAGTTCAGCATTTTGACCATTTTTCCTGTTCTAAAATTACTTAGGGGGTTTTATGAAATAATTCAAACTTTAAACTGCCACCAAATTTGATAGAGTAATGTTAGAGACCTCTAATTTCCACCATTCTTTTTCTTTTCATATTACCTTTAAAATGATGTGTCATTTGATAGGGGTTTCTATTTAAAAATTTTGACTTACCCCCAAACTACCCCCTTTTGAGAGGGGGTGTAAAAAATTTTCATACATAAAAACTCCTTAGTTGGTCATATAAACATTCCCAGAAGTAAACCACTTTATCTGTATTCATAAGAAAGTTAATAGGGGGGAGGAGGTGGGACTTTTAAGACACCCTGTATATATATATATATTTTTTTTTTTTTTAACATATAACATTTAAGCTAGTTTACATTTTTTTTACACTTTTTCAAAAATTTTTATTTAGTTTAATCCGATTAACACATCATAAACTAGCTTAAGTGTTATATTCGTTACTTACATTGCCTGATAATAGAAGGAAAAAAGTATAACTTTAGAAAACCAATAACGTTTTATAGACTGAACAAAATCAAGTCTGTAAAAAGTGCAGTGAAAATGGTCATATGTGCAATTAACACCATTTATTTATATAAGTAGTGTAGAAGGGTAGAAGAGAGTACAATGGATTTTAGGTTATGTATCATCAATTTACCGTAGACTAACTAAAATTTACAGTTTAAGTCGAGGAAAAAATAACTTACAGTAGTGTTCCCGTGAACTTGATTGTATCACGTTACTTTGAAATGTTTAAATAGATTTAATCGAAAAAAATATTTAATATAATCTACATTTCCGTATGATATCTGAACTAAATAATGTATTATTGTGAGTTAATATTACTCGTACCAATCATATATACAACCTCATCTACGTATATAATATAATGTCTGTACCAAACGATTCGTCATATGGTAAAATTAGTAACACAACTAAGTTTTAAAAAATACGGTCTTTTAGTCAAACATTAAAATATTGCATTTTTTATGTTGAAAATCATACAAATGGTTATAAATAGTTTTGTTATTACATTATTTTTCTTCAGTAAACATAATTTATACTTTTAAACCTTATCACACTTATGAAGCGTCGATAACATGGCAGCGTCCATAACATGGTAGTGCCCATAACATGGTAGCGTCGATAACATGGTAGCGTCCATAACATGGTAGCGTCCATAACATTGTAGCGTCCATAACATGGTAGCGTCCATAACATTGTAGCGTCCATAACATGGTGGCGTCCATAACATGGTAGCGTCCATAACATGGTAGCGTCCATAACATGGTAGCGTCCATAACATGGTAGCGTCCATAACATGGTAGTGCCCATAACATGGTAGCGTCGATAACATGGTAGCGTCGATAACATGGTAGTGTCCATAACATGGTAGCGTCCATAACATGGTAGCGTCCATAACATGGTAGCGTCCATAACATGGCCGGAAGTCACGTTAAGGTTGTGTTGAAGAGTGCTTCTTAGTCCTGACTTCACCTGGTAAAATAAGACGATATTTAACTGTAACATTAATAATAGTACCATTAATTTTCCTCAAATGAAAGTTCCTAGAAACGAAACGGATACTGGACGTCTTTTGTTTTCCTAGTCACGGCACCATTTCACAGGAAGTGTCCTAGATAGAAAATGTACCATTCTCTTTGGTTTTCTTTTTATCCGTCCCACATTTTATTTATAAAATGTAAATTTTTAAGTTTAATTGAAGTTCTTTTATAAATAACACTCATTTTAATTATTTGAAATATAACAAATTGTAGGAACTCACAGCTTTTAAATGGTTAAACGATTAATTAAATTAAGAAGTTTATACATATTATTATTAATTTATCAATATGTCATATTACATCATGGGACAAAATTGGTTAGTAAACGCAAATGTACTGTCTAAGTTACTGACTTTTAACGAATGTTGTAGACAAATCAATTAAAATTTTTTTATGTTACTTGTTTTTTCAAACGTGTGACAATTTCTTAAAAGCTACAGAAATTGTATTACTAAACTACCAACTATTGATCGTGAGGTAACAAAATTTCTCAGCAATTGCCTATATTATATTTGCAGGAGCTAGTCTGGTTGTGTATCAGTGCTAACGTACAATGTTACAATTAATTTAATACGTTTTAACACATATAATTAACGATATAACAGTTGAAGTGCGTACGAAACATTGGAGATACTTCTTAACTCACGCTGTTAGCTATCCGCTTCAGGGATCTACGTAACCTCGTGCACTAAACTTACTAACACCCACTCAAACTGTACTACTCGAACCCAGATTAGTATAGAGTTTGTTTTATTTTAAACTAATTCCTAAGCCCAAACCACTCACTGCAACCTAACGCCAGATTATTCTATACCGTGGTTTGGTCAAAATTTTAAGCTAAAACCAGTGCAGTCGACCATGATTCCCAACAAATACAAATTATAACTATTAACAACGCAAGTATCCCCGTATTATCTAAACACAGACCCACTGTGAAAGGTTGTTAACCCCACTCCAAATAGAGGTTACACTGCCGCACACTCTCACATCCAGACGAGTAAACCACATATTAACCCCACTCCAAATATAGGTTACACTGCCACACACTCTCACATCCAGACGAGTGAACCACGTATTAACCCCACTCCAAATATAGGTTACACTGTAACACTCTCACGTCCAGAGGAGTAAACCACGTATTAACCCCACTCCAAATATAGGTTACACTGCCACACACTCTCACATCCAGACGAGTGAACTACGTATTAACCCCACTCCAAATATAGGTTACACTGTAACACTCTCACGTCCAGACGAGTAAACGACGTATTAACCCCACTCCAAATATAGGTTACACTGTAACACTCTCTCGTCCAGACGAGTAAACCACGTATTAACCCCACTCCAAATATAGGTTACACTGTAACACTCTCACATCCAGACGAGTAAACCACGTATTAACCCCACTCCAAATATAGGTTACACTGTAACACTCTCACGTCCAGACGAGTAAACCACGTATTAACCCCACTCCAAATATAGGTTACACTGTAACACTCTCACGTCCAGACGAGTAAACCACGTATTAACCCCACTCCAAATATAGGTTACACTGTAACACTCTCACATCCAGACGAGTGAACCACGTATTAACCTCAATCTAAAATTAACAAAACTCCTTAACCAAACCCTTAACAGAATTAACCAAAATACGTTTAATCTCTTCATATAAACACTGATCATGGTAACAGTACTCTGAAACCTTCTGCACATACCTTACAAATTGTATATAACATTTTACAATTTAAAGACAGTTATGTTTATTTTAGTTAGTTCACAGTTATATATGCTTTGCTTTCAAGGGCACATTGACTTTTCCACTTTAAACTCTGTAAATAAAACATTGCTGATTCGGGTCAAGCTTGTATTATTTGAATTACTTCGTTAATATTTAAAAAATCATAAAAATGCATGAAAATAGAATGCAAGCTAATATACAAAGATTTATTTTAGTTGGTTACTGAATAAAGAGCAGTGAAGTTTTTGAATGACATTCCAATTTAAATTTATTAAATTCAGTTCCACAATGTACATTACATTTAGTGGTTATTTAGGACTCTAGTCTAATTAGATTGTTTAAGGGGTATATATGTACATTGCCTTATTAAGAATGTAAATATAAAAACTAAATATATATAACATACATAAATATAAACCTTATTCATTTAATATAAGTGGTGTACTTTGTTATGAAGTACTTGTTATGAGTTTTCCTTTTTATGAATACGAGGTTTAATTCAAAATGTATAGCTTAATTTACAGTTTACTACAATAATATTATTGAAGTTACAAACCTCAATTATGCTATTTGACTGCTAGTCCTCAAGTTACAGGTCTCAGTGAGACTATTCGACTTCTAGACCTCAAACTACACGTCTCAGTGACACTATTTAACTTCTAGACCTCAGGATACACGTCTCAATGATACTATTTCAACGTCTCAATGATACTATTTGACTTCTAGACCTCAGGTTACAGGTCTCAGAGATTATATTTCACTTCTAGACCTTAAGTTACACGTCTCAGTGATACTATTTGAAATCTAGACATAAAGCTACACGCCTCAGCGATATTATTCAACTTCTAGACCACAAGTTACAGGTCTCAGTGATACTATTCGACTTCTAGACCTCAAACTACATATCTCAGTGATTAATTTGACTTCTAGACTTAAAACTACAAGTCTCAGTGACACTATTTGACTTCTAGACCTCAAGCTATACGTCTCAGTGATACTATTTGACTTCTAGACCTCAAGCTACACGTCTCAGTAATACTATTTAACTTATAGACCTCAGGATACACGTCTCAATGATACTAATTCACTTCTAGACCTCAGGATACACGTCTCAGAGATTATATTTGACTTCTAGACCTCAAGTTACACATCTCAGTGATACTATTTGACTTCTAGACATAAAGCTACACGCCTCAGCGATACTATTTGACTTCTAGACCTCAAGTTACAGGTCTCAGTGATACTATTCGACTTCTAGACCTCAAACTACACATATCAGTGATAGTATTTGACTTCTAGACCTAAAAATACACGTCTCAGTTACACTATTTGACTTATAGACCTCAAACTAAACGTCTCAGTGATACTATTTGACTTCTAGACCTCAGGCTACGCGTCTAAGTGATACTATTTGACTTCTAGACCTCAAGCACACGTCTCAGTGATACTATTTAACGTATATACCGCAAGCTACACATCTCAGTGATACTATTTGAAATCTAGACATAAAGCTACACGCCTCTTTGTGTAGCTACATTATTTATAATGTCTGTGATACTATTTGATTTATAGACCTCAAGCTACACGTGTCAGTGATACTATTTGACTTCTAGTATTATAATTGTACTATACAATTGTATTTTAATGAATATTCATAAAATATTATATCTACGTGTTCAATAGAATTTAACACATAATTCTCTAACTTACTACCGAAACTTGCTAAGAGAAACACTCCGGAAGTTCACAAACTCTATACCAGTAGACTTAGTTCTTGTTATTGCTTTGTGGTTTAGAAGCTGGACTTATTTCTCAGATATACCAAAATGTAGCGGTAAGTTGGGCAAGGTGCTTAATTTATTGTATATTAATACACATACAATTCCTGTAAAGTCCTTCCTTGAATAGGTGTGTGTTTTCCCCACATACCTTAAAGGGCCGCTATATAAAATATACCCTATAAAACCAATTTCGTCTTCATAATTTGGTTTTACAATTATCATTATTGTATTATTTTGGTAAAAACCAATTATTATTTAATAGTTACCATTATTCAATAGTTTGGTCAATATTGTTAACACTGTCAATATTTAACCATACTTTGGTGGCATTTTAATATAATGTTATAACAATGTACACCTCTTAGCATTGTGGTGTATACGCTTCAGTAAGTCTCATCAAAAAGAGACTACAGAACTCTAGTTGACTGTATTCATTATACGCACTTCCCTATTTTACAAGGGGACACTTCTGTACGCTTCGCCTGCCACCCCCGTGCACTAGTGTACTTCGATATACTTGGTTTTATAATTAAGGGTGTAGCAAAGGGTGGAGATGTTTGATTGAAAAACCACTGAATATAAACAACTGTTTGTTGTCGTTATCTTTGAACAGTTTCAAATGAAAATCAATTTTAATGCTACAAAACCAGCAAACATTGAATATGTGATATAGATAATACTATCACCAATAACATATCTGAAATTATATTATAATATTTTCATGCATAAATATAAACGTGAATCCAATATAAATAATAAAGTTCATCGTATATAAAAAATAATATTAGCTAGTAATTGTATCTAATTATTAGGTATTTATTTAGTTAGTTTTATACATTTTATAGGGAAAGAGAGAGATAATTTTTTATAAGTTGGTATGAAATATGGTGTAGGTTATGACATGGGGTTATACAACGTTTATTATAGGAAAATCTTAAGTAAATATTTAGCCTTGAATAATAATATACACAGAACAAAACCATAAAGCACTATCTTATTATTATAGAAATGATATAACTAAATTATAAAAAGTTTTTTAAATTTGTATTTAAGTTGTAGAAATTTGCATTGTACATTTTTAATTTAGTGTATGTTTAGACTGAACCATTAGATTAGCTTAATGTAATATTTCAATCACTATACCATGTGCTTAATTTATTGAAATAATGTAAAAATACAATATTGTTTAAACAAACTAAAAATAAAACTTTGAGAGGTATAAGTAAAGAGATAATTTTTGAATAATGGAATAAAGTTGTGGAATTTAGTCATGGAACAATGAACTAAATAAAAATCAGCACTCAAGAAACGAATTTAGTAAGAAAAACAAACCTTAATTAGCAGTGGCGAAACGTTGGAAAAATAACTTTAAAAAGATGAACCAAAATCTGAACCCAAAATTTTACTTCACATACTCATACAGTGGTATTGACCCTCCCACCCACCCATACACGCACAGTGAAACTGACCCTCCCACCCATCCATACACGTACAATGGTATTGATAGGGGGATATAATAGTGAAATGCCCTTCCCTTTATACAAATACCAAGCCAGCTATACTTGAAGTATCTATATGATTGAAATGGGAGGCCTTGGAAATGAATATATTTTTATGCTCCTCCCCTTAAACAAAAAAAACAAAAACAATATTTCAAAACACCAAAACCATCAGTGTGACAATCCCGGACACTGTAGTAACATTTTTCTACAATAATACTTTTGAGCTGTTTTTTTTAAAGCTGTCAAAACCGCATATATGGTTAGTGGTATTGACCAATCCACCCTCCCATACACGGACAATCAAATTGACCCACCCGCTTACCCATACACTGACAGTCATATTGGCCCACCCGCCCTCCTATACACGGACAATAATATTGATGATTTTAATGACAATAATACACATGATTTTTCGAAGAGCATATCTGTAATTCATCCAAATAAATGGTTAATATATTCGAATTAAGTAACCCATACATATTGAATACCACTGTACGTGTATGGGTGGGCGGGTGGGCCAAATCCACTGTACGTGTGTGGGTGGGCCAATACCACTTATATTGGCAAATAAGTGGAGAGAGTTATATGTTGACATATAAAAAATAAATATATCTTAATAAACCTTTTATATTAAGTGTGCAGGTTTAAAATCTATCTACCTTAATACTACTATCCATTGAGTATGTTGAATCAGCTTGATTTATCATCAAAGTTGGAAAATAGTAACTAGAAATCTGATTGTAGAACACAATACTATATTAGGGTTTAGCTTAAGTATGGTTTATAACTATACCAGGGATGTTTAGTAATAACAAAACGGTGAACGGATCATTGAAATGTAAATATATTTTCAAGTAATGTAAACAAGAATTGTGAGTTATTTTTTAAATGAAAAAATCACATATAAGTGATAAGTATCTATGAAAGATAGAAACAAAAGTACAATGACGCATAGTGAAGAGAACACGTTCCAGCGGTCATTTGGGAGCTGCCAGAAGACCATTTATAACACTAACAACCTTCATGCGCTCTCTCTGGGGAACTTTTGACTGAGTTGGGTTGTATATTTCAGAATATTTATTTCCAGCACTAAATGGTTCCAAACAACAGAAAGAATTATAATTTGTTACGATTGCAGACTTTCAACCAATAAAATGAAATCTATGCACAGTAATTTGGCCCAAAAGGAATTCGGTCCCACCCACCTAAATATAAATGGTAGTATTTGCTATCCACCCGCTGATGAATGTGGGTGGTATTACACGCACACGACCTTTTAGGGTTAAATGACACATACAATTTCACCCTGCTCTTCCCTAAATATATTTTGCATACATGTGAGGGTGGGAGAGAGGCCCAAAAATGTTGTTGGTACAGGTATGGGTGGGAGAGCTATTAACATTGCACGTGTGTTGGCAGGCGTTGATGTTTGGTTGTTTCTTAACTTCTTGTACTTTTATCTTCCATTTCTATTTAATTATAATACTAAATTTTGTTAAATAAAATATATTTGCTGTATTCCTTTTAAAAATACGTCGCATTGTGCATTTTTTAAGAAACCATTATATGTTGATAAAAAAAATCATCTTAAAATAAAATATTTCAGCAGTGAATTAGAATGAAGGATATATTTATTATGTATTTATACAAATTATTCATCTACAAGCGGGTTATGGGACATATATTTTGAATCGGCAATAAGATTCTTAGTGGTACATATTGCATTTTTAAAACTGCGTTAACATTTATATTGTTATGACTATCACTTATTGGAGTTATCTCGTAATTAAAAATTTTAATTATTTTTCAAGTTTAAACATTTATTTACCTCTCTATTACAAGTAACAATCATATTTAAAACTAAGTTGTATCAGTGAATTAAGTTTAAACCCGTTACAGGTGTCGTCTAGTAAGTAATACGAAGCCTTTTTCTTTTATAATAGATGGATTTACTCATTATACTAAGTATTTTATAAAACATTTTCGCACGTGTACCTTTATATATTTGGTTTTATAATAAAATTAATGATGTTGTCTGGCATAAATCAGCATGTATTAGCATTGATTTTATACAAGAATTGATTTCCCACCCAATGTTAAATTATGCGTCTCAAAATATCAGCTGTTTTTGTGGTCCATTGTGGAGCGCTAGTTTAGTCCCGTGTAAATGTAATGCAATTTAAACCAGCTGTGGTTGCGGGCCTCATTAACTAACAAAATTACTGTCACAAATATTCCAATTATATGGAATATCCATTGTAGGTGTATTTTATAAAAAAGAGTATTATACAGTTTGTAACATTATATATCTAGTTAATTTAATTAAATTAATGGTTAAATTTAATTCATTTCATCGTGTGAATTAATGAATCATGTAGTTACATACAATGTCATAAATATTATATTACAAAAACCCAAAATTATCGTAAGATCAAAAAACACTTATAAACACACCTAGGCGAAAGGACTCACCGTAAAATCCACGAATTTATAAAAAATACTAAATCTATTCCGATAACTTAAAAACGTGCTATTTTATACATCCATTATTGTTCAAACGTTTTTATTTTCTTTTTACACTTGGGATTCGAGTATTTAATGTTAAAGATAAACTAAACTTAGCTGTATTAAATAAAGAGAACGGTTTATTATAATTATGATTAGTTAATAAAATGCTACTAAGAGTATTTATTATATAATAAGTTTTTATGAGAACTCCTGCCATAATACACGTTCATATTGCTTGTTACACCACAAGGTATTATATTGAGAGGGAATCACCATCACATATGAACCCTCAATGGTTTTGTCAGATGTCCATTTAGCACCATTAAACTTCTTGCTTCCCTCACTGGGAAGTCCTGAGGGAAACACGATTTGAGTACGGTTTTAAGCAAAAAGACGAGGCTCTAAGGTCTAACAGCACTGTATAAATTGGTGTGAAAAACACATTATTTATTTAACATGTCCTCAGTGATTAATATTTTTTTTGTCACAAAAATGTTCTACGTAGTAAAGTTCTGACAAGGTGTAATACATATAATTAATTACAGTTATTTCTGACAATTGAAAATATTTATAGTACACATCCATTACCACTGTAAATGTATTAGGGGACATTTGGTTTTAAAATTAGTTTATTTTCACTGAAAAACAACCTTAAATAAATAAAATAACAATATTAGTGGTTAAAAGTACTTTTTAATATTTATGATACATACCAGAACTTAATTACTTAAAAACACGTAGTTTTGTATGTACAAAACAGACCAACAGGAAATAGATTGGTTGGAAGAGCAAACACTGGGAAATCCTGTGAGTCAACAGTGTTGTAGACCAATCAATCTTTATTGACGTCCAATTGAAATAGATTGGCTATCAACAGGACGCTTTCCGTGTAAGTCATTGTAAATTGTTCATACCAGCCAGTGGTATATGGTAGAAAGTAGAAGTAAATCGTCTTTTACTTAACAAGTATTTTAGTGAATATTGATAAATATTTACATACATTTTATGTAATTGTCCATGTCTCGGTGTGTGACAATCTGTTTATAGTGTCTTTTTACTTTCTACGTTATATTATATTTAAATCCAAGTTTTTCATACTCTAATATTTTAACGTTTATATATTTGAGACATAGATAGATTAAAATAAATTATAACTAATAATATTCGTGTATTGTATGGTGTGTTAAAAAAGAAAATAATCTGTTTTAAGTCGTTAATTACTAAGGAACATAACGATCATTTAAATTGTACTTAATTGTACAATAAACTCCTTTAATAACGGTAATAAAATTATTTTGAAATTAATAATTTTTTGACTCTTTTTTTTATATGATTACAATTGTTATCAATAAACTATTTATTTATTGCATTCCTCAGTTATTGTCTTAAATGTTTCTGAAAATAACTGTACGATGTAAAGTATAAGAGTATATAAAACATAAATTGAAAGTCTTGGCATTTATTTTATTTCATTATCATAACTTTGTTTTATATTGTGTTATTTGGTCTTTTGAAACAGTAAATATTAAAGAAAATGTTAATAGCAAACAAGATACATTATTATTAAAATAAAACTGTGGATGATTTTTAAATAAATATGAATGGAAACCGAAAAATTGATAAATATTCTTTTTAAATAGAATCGTGTTTTATTGTTCTGAGTTCATCTATTTGGTTGCATATTTATTAGTGGTAATCTTGAAGAGGCAATTTATAATGAACAACAGCAACAGTTTTAGCCATTTTTTATTTAACATTTTTTGGACCGTAAAAACTTTCAGATAATTCCATGTTAATACTTCTCCAATTTTAAAGTATGTGGTGTACTTGTTTAGTTTGGTTCAGATCAAATAAAATCAATCACCAATTTATTCAAAATTAAACAAAACAGAAACATTACAATAAACAGTAGAATAATATTTCCCCACAAAGACTGTCCATCTGTGAGTGGTGAAAGGACCCTAAATCACCAGACTCTTAACAGTTTATTACAAAGAACATAATGAATAGTTTTTAGTTAATGTAAAATATTTAAAATTAATTTTGAGTAAACAAAACACTTTACAGATGAATAGAAAAATATTAATTTATGTTTAATTTAACAAAGAAGAGATAATCTACAGGTCGCCAAAGTGTTCGAGCGGGGAGGGGGGTATGATAAACACGTCATATATAAAATTATAAAACTGATAGTAATTAGAATGAAGTGAGAGGGTAAAAAAATTTAAATATAAACAACTATTACAATGGTTTCTATATTTTAATACGAGTTTAATGACATTAAAATAATAGTAAAAAAATAGTAATAATAAAAGTACTATTTTGTGACGTAGTTATCCGATTAATTAATATATGTTTGATTAAATGGTTGAGATTAGAGGTGGTCAAGATAACGGTAAAATAATGGTAATAAAGTTATGAGTTCGGTGAACAAATAAGATCCTCAACTGCCCTTTGGTCAAGGGACAGCAGCCACTCAGTCTGTACACTGCAACACTGCCACTCGCTGCTACAATTATAGATTGAGGTAAATTTCTACTGCTTTCTTCTAACACAGTTCTAGGTCTAGGTACATTTTAGCTGTAATTTACTCTGTTTCTAGTGCCATGTTCATGAATAAGTTTGTCAAATAAGCTTTCTTTATTAATTTTTATGTATATAAGAATGACTTTGACGTATAGTTTTCTCACCGTAAAGACTAGAAAATTGGAATATAAAAGTTCTGTAGAGTATCTCTAACTTTTTCCTAATATTATTTAAAGAACGGCTCTCTGTGTGACAGCAAGTGACTCTAATACATTACTGGAGGCTCCTCCCCACGCCGTAATACCATACTGCAGTAAAGATTGCACGTAAGCAAAGTACACAGCCCTAATCTGACCCACGGTCAAAACCTGTCTATGTAAAGGCATAAATGGGCTTTCGTAGTCACTGTTTCACAAACGGAACGCGTGGAAGCCAACTGAGTTTATGATAAAAAATAACTCCTTAATATTTATATTGTTCCACACGCTCAACAGTACCACAGCTACAGCCAGCAGACCGCGGGTTAGCACAGGCATGCATTCTAAGGATCTGAGGATCTGGTCCTTAAAGCGGTACGAATGTAGATTGGAAGGCATTTAGTTTTTCTATATTAACAGTTAGTGAGTTATTGTCAAACTACAACCTAATATTCGACAAATCCTCGGAAGCCCTTTCATAAGTCTTCCCATGTGCGGCCAGTAGTGATCACTGTTGTATCATCCGAAAATAGTATTAATTTACTTTGCCTATTAATTTTTGATATATTGTTAATATAGATTAGGAACAGAACAGGGCCCAACGTACTTCCTTGGATTACTCCATAATTTACCTGTTCTGGCTCGCTTTGCATTATTTAATTGTTAATAATTGAAAGTTGTTATCCAGATAGCTTGAAAACCATGTCAATTAATTATCTTTAATTCCAATAAAGTTCAATTTCGAAAGTAATTTTGCTTTATCAACGGAATCAAACCCTTTAGTACGGTCTAAAAAATTTATTAAGGTTTTATTTTGTTTTCCCAGTTCTGAAATAATTAATGTATAGATAGATAGTATAGAGCGTTATAAGTATTGTTACTACTTCTAAAGCCATACTGTTGGTTTGTTATAATTTTTTCTCGTTCAAGGTATAAATTTAATTGATTTTTCACACACTTCTCAAGAATGTTCACAAAATTTACTGTTTTATTCAATGTTTCGATAAAAAGTAGTAAATAGTTATTCTTCTTTAAATAAAATTAATATTTCCTTAAAATATTTAATATACTATTATTTGAATAATACATTGTATTGGAATTTATTAAAAATGACGTAATTACGAAAAAAAAACTTGATGAGATGTTGTATGTAGTGTACATATATTAAATTTAGTAAAATTAACAATATTTTACCCTAAAACTATTTAACTATGGCAATGTCGTGTAGAACCTTGTTTAATAAAAGCCAAACTGTTGTTGATGATGACAAAGAAATGAAAGTAATAAAGACCTGTAAAACACTGCAGTTCACTGAGCTGGGGTAAATGCCAGGTGAGCATGTTTCCTTCAGCCAATATAATCAGGACACTGACCCTAAGTTTAATGTAGGTATTCATTTTAAGCTCCTTTTTAATTAAATTTAAATAAGTTATATTTATCTAATGGAATCGTTGTAAAGCGCTTAGATATACATTTGTATTATAATCTGTCGAAGTATAACAATGAAACATAAAAACAAATGATTATGTTTTGTGATTTGGAAACTGAACATACAGTTATTTAAATACATTTTTTAGTTATTTAGTCAATATTATTTAACCATATACTAACAATATTATAATTTTAACGAGAAAAACGTTTTTGTAAAATTGTTATAGCTACTGATATTTATTGATTAAAAATTCCATCTTATTACAGTAAAAAAAATGAGAAATTGTTCCAATCAGTATGGTTTAATTTGTGCAATGTAATAAAACAATTGTTTGAAGTCAATAATATAAACAATATATTTAAATTATACATACTGTATATGATGACTGATAGAATTCTGAAAACTAAGAATATAATATTATCAAATGACAAAATTTGTGATTTATTTATGTAGATTTTTAAGAATTTAGTACTATATATACTTATAGAAGTGAAGGTGCCCTATTCAGCAAGTTACCCACTGACGTGTTTAACTTCCATTATACATATTAGTAGTACCGTTATAATCACTCAGTAGGCCTATCATTATAATACGTATGATTCCATTAAATTTCGCTTGATAAAGGTTATAGATAATATTTGTGAAACATTGTATTCGGGAGAGGACTTGAGTGGATTACAGATGACAAAGTAAGCTTTATTATACTTTAGTCGTAACTAGGAGGATAATAAAGCTATGCAATTCGACTCAAGTAGATATGAACATCCTACACATTAGAATATATTATTTTTTCATTAGACTTTTTTCTTTATGAAAGTTGCATTTTTCAATCGGTGTACATACATTTGAGAACAAAATTACAAATTACTTTGGACATTTTAAGTAGTCCACTATATAGAAATATGAGGCTGTGTCTCTCTGCAAGAGGTCTGCTATATAGTTCTTCATGGATACGCTTCCACGGTCGTCACTATCACTAACCAATTCTCGGTATTCGGAGTTCGACCACGTCACTGGGCTATGCACTAACATGTAAGGTGTATGTACTCAGGCAATATTAGTACATGGCCCAGTGACGTGGTTGAGTCCTAAAGACCGAGAATTTGTTAGTATATAGTTCTTGTTTTTAAAATTTCATTACATAGCTTTTTAACATGAAATGAAATAGTTTTTATTGATTTTTGACAATATGTACATATTGTATAGCAAAAGTCATATTATTAGTAATAATGATCATACAAACTAATGATACATTAAGTGATAGGATAAAATAACTATAATAACAATTTCAGCAAAGTTTAGTGGGGGAGTTCATTCGTTCACAGAGTAACGCATTCATTCTATCCATCTACAAACACTCTTCTATAGCAATAACATTCATACAGGATCTCTCCCGAGCCGTCTGCAAATTAGGAGTCTGCTATAAATTCACCCTTAGAATAACAAGCGAGAGCCACTAAGTAGCCTTTTAATCGAGACTTGAATTTGTTGAAATTCTTTTCACTTTTAATATAGTCTGGGAGCACGTTAAAAACCCGCACAATGATTACAATTTACAGTTGTAATAATTATTGCAATTAAATTTGTTTAAGATTTTTATTTAACTCAATGTAGCTTTAATTATATATTGATGGATGTTACTGTTAAACTGAAACAGGTCAAGAATCGATAAATATGGGAGTATCAGTAATACAATGCCTTTATAGCGTTTGGTATCACTATTTTTATGGGCTATTCACGGCCGTTGTGAGGCTAATTTCTTTGGCATTTACAGCAGTCTCATACACAGTTTACTTCAAGGGGTACTTTTCCTCTAAAATACTTGTTGTTTATATTCCATTCAAAATGTTTACTTAATTCGTAACAGCTGCAGTTATTTAATTTTTGTGATACTAAATTTTATAATTATGAGTGTTTGTTTGTATGAAAAGTGTTGTTGAAGGTTGATGGATTTTTTATGTTAATTACTTTACAATTTGTGTTATGAAGTATCCAATAAGCATTGTATATTATGTAGTTTTTTACATATTTTGATAAATGTAACAATAAATGTACTCTTCAATATGATATTCGAGCACTTATCAAAGTGAAACTTATAGATCACTGTAGTTAAAGATAATCCTTGACTGTTCATGTGTGAGAAAAGACAAGTTTCTTACGAAAAGTTATGCGTCATAAATGGAAAAAAAGGATAAAACAGATATCCATACCATTATAAAAAGAAATATTTACACTAAGCTAAGCTAACATAACCTAACCTAACCTAACATATGACCTAACATCAGGTCATAAGAAAGTACCTATCTGATGTTCGATATCAGTATCACAGTATATAATCTTCAAAGCTTAATATAAATTATAATATCATAAGTATAAGAGTTTATGAACAATTAAAAAATAGCATTAGTTCTTTTGATGACACCGATGTCTCTTAAAACCGAGCCCAGAAGCAATAAAAAAGAGGAAAAAAACACGATTGTTTGTAATATGAAATGTTCAGGTAGGGTATTGGTAGTTTAGGATTAATTAGGATAAAAATACAGAGAGTATACTTTTTATATATTAAAAAGAATATTACAAAATAAACAGCCTAGCAGATATACCCTTATCATTGATAATTTGTTTAAAAGAATAACACGATTAAAAAAGTGTAATAATGGTAAATTATCCATTTTAAATTTTGTTGGTTGTAATGCCATATTATTATCATCGATGTAAGTGTACAATAATTTTACATACATTATTACATGCCTTTTGGGCATGTGAATTGTCTTCCTTAAGAATATGTGAATGAGAAATGACTATGTATAAGTTGAGGTTAGATATGATATATTCTCAGGCATAGACTTGAGAGAAGGCCTGCCTACATTTCTCACGCACCAGATAACATTATAAGGGATGAGGGCTGTGGGACGCTGTCATCCCTTGACACTGTTGGTCATATGAAAGAATATCAATTTAAATAATAACCTAATTATGTATAAAAAGGGAAAAGGGAATTAATTGTTGATTGTAGGCTATTGTTTCATCTCTTGAATATTAACTTTGATTCGTTTCTAATTTTATAATCTGACAATTGAAAGAAATATGTATACAAGGTGGGAAACATTTGGAATTGCTTTAAAAAATGTTGTATGACTTCACTTGTAAAAGTGAAATCTTGTACATCATCATATTTACAAAGAACACACCTTTTGATACCATTAGTGACTTTTCATCTCTATAGAGGAACGGCCCACGAGGAGTTGAACGGAAATCATCAATGTAAGCCTAGGTTGAGTTTGATTTTAAATGAAAGATCTATTCAACAGAAATACATTGCCGCAAACCATATCTCGAAAGGTTGTTCATTTCCAGATTGTTTCTAGATCATTTTAGTTTAAAAGTAACTAATTTAAACAATATTATTTCTCCACTCTTTAACAGTTTCAAATATATTATTCTGGTAAAATATTATACTTTATGGAACACAATTATTAAGAAAGATTAAATCATAAAATTATCTATAAAAAAAAAATAACGTTGTTGTGAGAGCGTTTCCATATTGTTTCCATCCTGTATAAATTTCATATTATTTATTTTATATTTACGATATAACTAGCTACATCCTTAACCTAGTTATTGTAGATTAACCATGTGCCAGGTTAAACAAATTGTCCGTGTTATGTGTAATAAACGTTTGTAAAATCCCTCTTCTTATTGTCAGTGATTGTTTCTAGCAATTTAATTTATATCACTCAAGAGTAATTGGAGTTATATATTTTTGCAGAAATACTTTTACAACATACAAATATCTAAGGTTAACTAGGATTCAGTATAACCCCATTTTTATAAGAAATGTCACTGATGACAAAGTCAAGTTTTAAATTGTTTATAAAAATAACAATTGACAAGGCTAACATAGATTTTTTTGAAGTTTCTTATCAACTTGGATGTATCAATTTTCCTCAAAGTAAATTTATTGATGGCCGAATTAACATAAAACATGGTAAGATGTAGAGCTGTCATAAACTGTGACAAAAACAACTTCGTACACATGTTACTACGGTTAACACTTATGTAACATAAATTTATGAACATCTAAGACTTGAATGTGATTAAAGATGGAAACAGCTGGTTAGGCTTTTCCAATATATATAATGGCAAAGTTGAAGTTTCTCAACAAGTTAATTCTGCTGGACGTAATTTGATGTGAAATGCTATAATGGTGACGTCTGGAGCTTGTACCATCAGAAATTGTACTAGCCTAATTTTCACCATAGTAGATCAATGCAAGCTGATTTATATATTCTTTCCTTCACTCGCCAGTTCACATGGGCCTGTTGGCCTGTGCGTGAACTTCATTTAACGAGTGAAGTGCCGACCATTGGCTCAGTGGGGATTCAAACATTTAACCACGCCCTCCGCAGTCCAAAGCATCAGCCACTGATGAAATAAACAAAGGTTTATAACTCTAAGCGAAGACCAAATCGTTTTGTAGTGGACTTTCCATTCTCTTGATATTATTATGTGGAACAAATAAAAGCCTTTGAGTCATGAATATATGAATACTGCATAAATATTCAACAACTGCTACAATATGCGTATCAACGATACAAAGGTTGTCCCAAATATTCATATAATGAATTCTCAATGAAAGGTAAAGTTTTGATATCCATGAAATAAAAACACATATATAAAACGTTACTTGAGTTGAATTTATATCTATTAATTTATTTTAAAAATATTAATATTGTCATTAGATTTTACTTTTTATCCGTAGCCTCAATATTTATTCGTATTCTTTTATGTTTTATAATGTATTTTAAAATTCTCTGAAGGTTAAAATTGAAATACATTTAAAAAACCTAATATTTCCAATATATTGTTTTATTTGTCCACCTACGTGGTAGACATCTTCAGACATCAAGATTGTTCGATATTTTAAGATAAAAACCTTATACGTGAAAGACACCAAAGAAACGAAACAAAAATATACCAACAAAAATATATAATTTCTTATTCCCACCCTACTCCCATACACCAACGGTGGTTTAATCCCGCCTCCTCCCCAACCCATACACGTACGGTGGTGTTTACCCACCTTTTCACCTATACACCTTAACAAACAAGGAGACCATTTGTGTTATGTAGGCTCATTTGATTAATCATTTAACGATAATTAAGAATCGCGAGAGCCACACAGGGATAAATTGTAAATTCAAACCGGCAATGAACACAGGCCTGTGTCTAGCAAACCATTACCTTTCTTTCTTTCTAATGTAATCTATAGAACCTGTACGTCTTAGCAACATATGTAGTAAGTTTGTATATTGCACAAATTGAGAATGTTTAATTAAGTTATTTTAAATATTTCTCCATTCTAACTTTAACAATTCAATATATTGGAGTTGGTGATATCTTATTTTGACATTATTTATAATATACACGTTGATAAGCAGCTTAATTCAACATATAATTTTACTTGAGTAACACATCTAACAGTAGTTACTATAAGTTATTTCTGATTATGGTAGCTATAAAGTTACACACAAAATTTAATTATTCAAATTGAAAAGCGAAGGGTTATTAGAACAATTTTGGTGCTTAAACTATAAACAATGCAAATAACTTCTAAAAACCTAATTTTCGAATCTAATTTTATAAACATATTAGAAATTTGACACATATTAGATACAAAATTTGATAAATGTAAATTTATTGAGTGACCAAACCATATTTGTTTGAGAATATTTATAATAAACTATCTTTATCAAATAACAACTGAAATTTAAGCATAACTGAAAATAACATATTGTTATTTTAAGGAGCCCCGAATGGTGCTTCTAATTCAACAAAATTTCCTAAATTTCACCAGAAATGTATTGATATCTGATAAAGTTTAGAGTATATCCTAACCTAAATATTGCCTGTATTAAACTGTAATGTCTAAACTCTTAGAACCTATTTACAAAGAAAGTCTCAGAGAAGCATTAGGAAAAACATTCAATAACGCTTTCACCAATAAGGATGTAGTAGTAAAAAGATACTCCTTGAAAATAAAGATTTACCCATCTTTAAACAAATTTAAACATTGAGTCATTTGCTATGAAAAGTCATATAACAAAGAACTTACATTTAAAAAATGAGAAATCACCACTGGCTTAGGGCGTTTGTAGTATCCAATTTGAATGTTGTTTTTCATTTTAATATAAGACTTAACCATCTCCTTGAACATAAAATAAAGATTTTATGGAAGCTAATTAAAAATAACTTTGATTATTGTCAACTTTGCAATAAGAAAAGTGTTACGCGTGTTACGAATGCATAACTAAAGTGATAACGACATATAGCTTCCACAGACAGTGATTTATTGTGTTTATTGATACAACCTTAAAATTGACTTGAATTATGTATATTGTCAGTCAGTCAATACTATTATTGTTTGTCATCGATGACTCTAACTATGTTAATTGTTAGTATTATTGACTGTTATCTTCACGTGATATAATGTAAGTTGCCTATATATTGTCAATCAGTCAATACTATTATTGTTTGTCATCGATGACTCTAACTATGTTAATTGTTAGTATTATTGACTGTTATCTTCACGTGATATAATGTAAGTTGCCTATATATTGTCAGTCAGTCGATACTATTATTGTTTGTCATCGATGACTCTTACTATTTTAATTGTTAGTATTATTGACTGTTATCTTCACCTGATATAATGTACGTTGCCTATATATTGTCAATCAGTCAATACTATTATTGTTTGTCATCGATGACTCTTACTATTTTTATTGTTAATATTATTGACTGTTATCTTCACCTGATAACACATGTAGTCTTACGTTGCCTATATTTTGTCAATGACACAAAGAGTTGTTATTTTCCCGTTTAATACGTTCAGTAAAGTAAATTATAACAATTTAATAGTATTTTCTTCAACATTACAAAATCAACTTAATTTAGAATTCAAAAATATATATTTCTTTTACATATTCTCTTTTATCATTTTCAATTATTCTTTTTTTAACTAACATTAGGTTTGCATACAAGTAAAAAAAAAAAAAAAAAAAAAAAAACTATAATAAATTAACCTTGTCTAGATAAAATTACAAAGAAATCAAAGTTTGACAAATGTATGTTCTGTGTTAAAGGAAATTGTTCAAATTAAGCCATAGCGTTTCAATTCCACATTGGATATGGATGACAAAGAACATTTTTTTACTTTGTGATAGTCTTTTAATAAAATGAGTTATTTATTTAGTTAATTATTTTAAATTTGAAACTAGAGGATTCCCTGTAAATGTTTGATGTTAAGTTTAATGTGAAACATTATATGTCTATGTTTTTAGAACTATAGTAACAAAGTGGTTAAATTCAGTTGTCATTCAATACTCTTTCACCCTTTCACATTTTATCAATTAGTTTTCAAATAAATAAAAACAAAGACAATATTCCATCAAATAATGAGGTAGATTTAGATTTTATCCGATAATACATATTGACAAAAACATTATAATCTTCCTTCATTTATGTTAAATGTTAAAATATTATCCGATAAAAATTTTAAAGTATATTATAGTTAATTTATTATTTTAAATTGATAGAAGTTTTAAAGATCGATAGTATAATATGCTCTAATTATCACTGAATACTACATACACATATAAAAAGTCCTTAATAATAAAATATAATTTACCTTATAATCAACACCATTAGTAATAATTGGTGATCATTAAAATTATTTTTGATAATCAATTAGAATTTCTATACAGGCCTTATACTGTAAAATTCTGAGATTGTTGAGTCATTTAAAATATTTATTTGTCTGCATGAACTTTGTTTTGAGCCACAGTTAGTTTTATTAAACTTTGTTTTAGCATCAACATTCACCTTTTCATTCATAGGTGTGGTACGATCTTAAAAATTTTTTATAACAATTTAGTATCCTACTCTGGTTAAAAACTTAGGAAATATCAACAGTTTAAATAACTGAATTTGATCTGTGGTTTCAAATCACTAATTGTATTGAAACAGCTGCTGTTTCGGAATAATAATAATATATACTTTTATATATGTAGCGTAACAAATATCTTGAATTACAAAAGATTATTATTAGCATGTAAAAGTGAAATGGTTTACGCATATATTATTTATAATACGTAGATAAGGGATAAAACTACCTTGAAGATCGCACAATGGTCACCATCAGAGAAACAAAGACCTTGAATGGCCGGAAAAAACCTAAACCTTTTTGAAGATGCACAAAATATGTTAAGTCAAAATTAAAGTAGGGCCTATCATATTTATTGCACTTAATCCTATACATTTCCAAACAACAGAACATAATTAATTTCAATATTAGGATGTAATAGGGTATAGGAAAAAACAAAAAACGAAAAATCTAACGTACTGACAAAATATGAATTTACTACATTTATTAGCAGCTATCTGTGAAACTGCTCATTTAATAAAACAGTTTTCATGTGCATTTGTCAAAAATATAGCCAGGAACGAACACACACATTGAGTTAGACACTCTGAACCTCAAATGGTTTAAATGTCCTGCATAAACAAATTATTTATAATTGTTTAAGTAGTTATGAGGATTTAATTATATTTATGTTTACAAGACAAATATAAATATGTGATAATCATATAATAACGAAAGTAAATAAAAAGGTTATTGATTACAGAAATATCAAATTATTTCATATGTCAAATGTAAAATACGTTGATAAAAAGACCGTTGATAAGCACCACCCCTTTGAACGCAGCGCAATAATTTCCCTCGTGAATAATAAGGGGAAAGTTTGTGAAACTTTTCTTATTATGTTAATATAATATGAGTACGAACCGAACTTTACAACATTTTGTCTATAATGTAACGTAATTTATTTGCTTGAACAGGTTTTTATCTTTGTCCAACAGTGATTTTACTAAGATACTCCAAAAGTTACCCTTTTCTGTTAAATGAGAATATTTTTAAATTATAAGAGATATCAACGTAACGGTGAAGGATCTCCCATAAACTTGGAGGATCAGAATATTTCAGTCTGAGAAATTCGTTGGAAAAATCATTGAAAACTTTCCTTTCCAGTGATCGATAGTAAGATAGTCCAAAATGTATTTTATTGAAACTTATGATTGCATTCAGAGTTGGATTTGCCTTCCTTGTTCATATGTTGTTAGTGTTTGGTTCTATTATTAGTCGGATTGTCTCCGATATTCCACTCTATTAAAAAAAGTTATATTATAATATATTATAATATTGTATAATGTTATAATATATTATAATGTTGTAAAAGAATTTTAAAGTATCAGATTTTGCACGACAAGTTTGTACAGATTTCTTGCAAATAATATTATTTTTTGACTTTAGGCGGCGTTCTTTAGTCTGATTTGTTTTAACCAGCTTTCACATGCAAACTAATTTAACAGTATGTTTACTAGTTGATTTGTAAACAACTTTCTTCAGTTATATTTTGTACACATGCCCATATTTTCTTATTATTTAAGCAAGAGTGCATTTTAATTGCATTTTATTTTAAAATTATTGATTTACATAATGAGTATGTGAAAGTTTGTTTATTTTAGCTTAAATAACGCACTTAACTAATCTATTGACGCACTTAACTGTACTAATTGATTGGTTTTTGACCAGACAAACACTTCTCTTAACAGCATTGAACAATTATTATAAATTTTCATCAGTGTACCTAATAGCAGAATATAGATTAAAATTGTCAGAAACAGTATTGCTTCATTTATATTTATATAAGGTTATGCAAATAAAAATATTCTATTACAATTTTTTGTTTTGTTTAAAGTAGAGTAAACTTCTCACTCTTTGAATAATTGTATGAAGAGTTTAGTTTTGAAACGTTCTCAGGTCGCTTTGGTTTTGTCTGTAACGCTTTTGTCACAACTGAACTGTTCTCCCCAGTAGAACCTCTGTGTCTATTAGACATGTGTATTCCACTTACGTCATAAACGTTTATTCAAAGAAGACCTTTATCAATGCTAAAAACTTAAACGTAATTGTATACTGCACAATTTAACCAACACACTGAATTTCATTAACGTTTATTGGATTGTAAACGTTTGAAGGTATAAATAGCCAAATGTAATTTTCATTTAACCATGTGCATTAGCGTGCATAACCCGCCCGCCCACCCACACACAAACATTGGTATTGACCCACCCGCCCGCCCATACACGAACAGTGTTACTGACCCACCCGCCTGCCCACACACAAACATTAGTATTGACCCACCCTGCCGCCCATACACGAACAGTGGTAATGACCCACCCACCAACCCACACACAAACATTGGTATTAACCCACCCACCCGCCCACACACAAACATTGGTATTGACCCACCCGCCCACCCATACACGAGCATCGGTATTGACCCACCCGCCCGCCCATACACGAACATTGGTATTGATGTATTGCACGCACACTAATTGACATTTCTATATTATGTAATGTAAAATAAAGTTTTAATTAAGTATTGAAAGTAGTTCATTTCAAAATATTGAGTTCCATAACTACTGGGAACATTCCATGGAGTTTGGCCTAAATCTGACGAAGCTTAACCCGTTTGATTAAGCTTGTGAAATACACTTGTTCGATATGTATCAAGTAGTGTAGTGACCATGGTGTTTTACTAACATTTATTTTCTTATTCATTCATTTGTTTAAATATTGCATAACAGTGTTGACACAAATCAAAATGCAGCATATAATAACACTCTTAATTTTGTCATTTACTCTTAAAGAAGTATAGTTCATTCATTCAACAGAGTATCAAAATATCTAAGAAAAACTACGAGCTCATAGTACATAATATCACTTTACTTGGATAAAACCAATAAAAAGCAACACAAAATAATGGTAACGAAACACTGACAATATCAGCAAACGTAAAAAAGAACAAAATGAAAACTTGTTTATTTTTAAGAATATTGTAACAAGATCATAAACGGATTTTAACACAAACTGCAGAATTAAGACACAATTTATTCTTTACAAATCACTCAAGTAAATGTGTGGAAATGAAGTAAATGAATTATCATCCATTTATTTTGATAAATATTATCATAACAGATAATAAACATATATAAATATATATTTGTGTGAATCGAACTATAATAGCTTTACATGATATTAAATAATAATAAAATTAATATTATTATATTAATTTTGCTAAATATAGCATATACAATACCTGGTTGTAATTTGATTGATATAAACTTACATACTAACTAACTTATATTCATATGTTTTCTAAAATATTAATATAATTTTATTGTGTTTTAAAGTGGTAAATGTCTCGAAATCACGCATCTTTTTTAAAAAAATATGTGGTGACAGATTTACTTGAAGCAAAAAGCTATATTTAGGATCAAAGAGTAAAGCCATATGTGTATGATACGCCTGTTTGTGACAGCGTTAAAAGCCTCGTGGCCTGAAACCACACAATAGATATTTTTGCAATCATGTAGCACACCATTTTACGGTTAATTATTTTTATTTATACTAAGTCAATGAATTCGAATTCTCCTTAAACTAGACATGGAACCAACGATAGGAAGACCGTAGGTGAAGAAGTACTGAACGATATGTTAGTATACCACTTGGATTTGAACCCTGGTAGTGTGGTCCAACCTTAGGACCTTAGCTAAAATTTTCTATCCAGTTCCTAATCCACAATTATCTCAATACCTAAGTTGTTTTATTATTTTTAATTACTATATTACATTCTTCCAATACTTTTTTCATAATTTTGAATGAGCTATTTACCAGTTAGCCCCTCTTTAAATATATCTGTTTCTTACTTGTAAAGTTTAGTTTATTGTAGCTTAAGTTAGATAAGAAAGCAGTTGGCTGAAATAACTGTGTATTTTTTTTTATCCACAGTGATTTTTACTTACCTAATATAAACAGTACGTATTCTAAAATGTAACAATTTTAGTTAGGAGTGCCATCCAGTTAGATCACAGTAATAAACACTCACATAAGCCATAATAAAACAGAAATAAAGATGTTGAACTGAAGTTTGAAGTAGTTTACGTAAATATCGTACAAGTTGCGTAAAATAAAACAAATATTTCTGCAGAGAATCAATGTTATCATAAAGCTAATTGTAAATATAAATGTTTTTAAGTGCTAATTGTAAATATCTATGTTTAACCTACCTGTTAAACATAGAATCTTAATTACATTAGAAAGTCTAGAATAGCAATAAAACTCCAATACAACCTAAAATGACTTTATTCTAACTAATTGGCTACAGTGAGCCATTAACTGTCGGCACAGAAATTATGTACACCCGAGTTTGAGGGTGGTTTTATGAGAAACTAAGAAGCTTACAAAGATCCAATCATAACATTGTTTTCATTTATTTAATTGTACGTTATAAGAACATTTTACAACACGTTCTTCGCAGGGTTTCCAATTCGAAAAACTAACAGAAAGCTATGTGGGATGTAGTAAATGAAAATATCCCCGGAAAGGGAGCAAAGCCTTTTACTCCTTTATCAATCATCAATGATAAAGGAGAACTGCTGCATGATCCAAAACTAGTGTCTGACTGCTTGAATGAATACTTTATTCATGTTGGACAAGTTGGAAACAATTGTTCTTCTAATCCTTCTCTAGGGAATTGTAATCTTACAAGGAATTTCTATTTGTTTCCCACAGACGAAGAGGAGGTTTTAAATGTGGTAAAATCATTGAAAACTACCTATTCCTCAGGTAAAGATGGGATTTCTTCAAAGGTGTTGAAGGAGTGTATCCATGTCCTTGCAATGCCTCTTACTCACATCATAAACTCATCGTTTGAATGTGGTCAATTCCCTTCACTGCTCAAGATTGCAATAGTTAAGCCTTTACCAAAGAAGAAGAATGCTACTCATCCTGAACTGTTCAGACCTATTTAAGACCTATATAAGAATGCTATCAACCTTTTCTAAGGTGCTGGAGAAAATATTTTTGAATCGATTGTCTTCTTTTCTTAGCGCGAACGATGTGTTGTTTAGAGGGCAATTTGGATTTCAGAAGAATACCTCTACACTAAAAGCTTTGTTTAATTTTGTATCTTCATTGTCCTCATCTCTGGACCAGCAAATGCATACTTTAGGCATATTCCTTGATCTGAGCAAGGCTTTTGATGTAGTTGACCACTCTCTCTTGCTTGGAAAACTTGAACACATTGGTTTCAGAGGAAAATCATACGAATGGATATCTTCATATCTAACTGACAGATCGCTAGTGTCTGTGTCACTAACAGTGTCACTAACAGATCGTTAGTGTCAGTTTCATACATGGATGAGTTGGGGTGTCTAAGGTACAAAGAGTCTGACAAACTAGAGCTGCTTTCAGGGGTACCTCAGGGGTCCGTCCTCGGCCCAGTGTTATTTCTCTTGTTTGTAAACGACATTGCTAGTAGTGTTTCAAAATCAAACCTATGCCTGTTTGCAGATGACACTTCCCTAAGCATTTCTAACAAGTCTCAGGAACAATTAGAGGTGGACGCATTTGTAGAGGGAGGTTCTGTGTTACAGTGGCTAGCGGATAATCGGCTAAAGGTAAATGCGGACAAAACTAAGGTAGTTAAGTTTTCATTGAGAAGTAGTGCGGAAGTGTGTCGGGTTGTGTTGGGAGATCTCGAAGTGGCCTCAGCCACAAGCACTAAATTTCTAGGAGTTATTTTAGACTCTAAACTTAACTACCATGAACAAATAAATGCAGTTTCGAGCAAATTGAGTCGCGTTCTCTTTTTACTACGTAGGTTGTCATTTTTTTCCAACCGTTCCATTCTTCTGACAGCCTACTACGGATGCTTCTTTTCAGCTTTGGCTTATGGTGTATCCATATGGGGTCACGAAAACACAAAAACAAAATCAATTTTCATAGCCCAAAAAGAAGCAGTTCGTATAATTTTTGGCCTTCCTAAGTCAGCAATAAATAATACATGCAGGGGAATCTTCAAGCAGAAACAACTCTTAACTTTTCCGTCCATATATATACTAACATGTTTGGTTTTTTTGAAAAGTAATTTGAACCTTTTTCCGGATCCATACAATAAAAAATACAACCTCCGACGAAGCGAAACCCTAGCCATCCATCCCTTCACATAAAACGGCATTTTTTGAAAATCAAGCTTTTTACCAATCTGTTAAAATGTACAATCACCTTCCATTAGACATAAGAAAAGAAACAAGTAAAATCAAATTTAAGAACATTGTTAAGAAACAGCTCATAGAAATAGAGTGTTATGATTTAGAAGAATATTTTAGTTATAGATTTGATGTGAAGAAGTGATGTAAATTTTGTATGAATAACCTTGACGTTTGTTATGCATTTTATTATGTTTGTGACAATAAACGATTTGACTTTTTTTTGACTTTTTTTTTGTTCTAGTAATTATCATTTTAATTTGAATAAAAAAATACCGGCGTTATAACTAGTTTTCACTTGTACATCACTTACACGCTTCTATTACTAAACACCTGTTCATTTAGTGCTATAATATTTTAATACGTAGTTGATAAGAATACTTCCTATAAGTTTTATAAACTTTACATTTTTAATAAAAAAGTTATTATCAATTACCTGAAATAATGTTTTTTTTGCTTCTAGTGGTTGTAAAATAATTATTTGGCCTTGTTGCAATTCCTATTACATTTATAGTTACGATACATCATTTTCATATGTGTAAGTAAATGCAGTGATTATAAATCATCTTAAATAAATTAAAAATAAGTTTAAATTGACACATTTAAATTGATTAAAATTAATATAAAAATCACTGCATTTTTTACACATATGAAAATAATGTATTGTAACTATAAATGTAATAAGGATTACAACGACACTAAAATACTTATTTCACGACTACTAAAAGTTGATTTCAGGTCATTGACAAGAAATCTTTTCCTTGAAAAAATTAAATTATTAAATTTATAAAACCTAAAGAAAAAATGCTTATCAACCACGTATTATTATATAATTGCCACTACACGAACGGGGTTTTCAGTAATACAAGTGTAAAGGTGATGTACAGTGAAAAATAATGATGGTAAAAATTTAAAATTTCATGTTTTATAACATAAAATAAAACAATGAAAACAATGGTGGGATTGAAGATTTCATAGACTTCTTAGTTTCTTATAAAACCACCCTCAAACTCGGGTGCACATAATTTCTGCACCAACAGAGGTTCATATGTGGCAACACTACGATAAATATTTTAAGTAAATGACTTTATACGATGCACGACTGCAACAGATTCGGATGTGATATCACATCTAGAGTGACGGTTTAAGGTAATATATTTTACTATTTATATTCGGTAACATATTCCATGCATTTTATGGCAAAAACACCGTAATTAGATTTAGTAAATATAAAATAAATTTAATAACATAATATATATGGCGTGCACTTTTTTATTATACCCCTATCGGTTGTTTCAAATACTACCCTTCCAATAAACCCGGGGCTATTAAGCTTATGACGTACACAAATAACACTAAACTGTTCCAGCGTTTCGCGTGTTGATATTAAAAAAAAAAAAAAAAAAAAAAAAAAAATGCTCCAGTGATTTCCCAAGAGGAGCAGCCAGATTCGGGGTAGTCTGTTTGACAGATGACTAATGGAGGGAGACTTAAAATATTTGTGCATTTTCTTTATGCATGCTTATTGATGCTACCCTCTTTGAATCCCATATTAGACCTCGTAATTATAATTTAGTTTTATGTAAGATATTTATGTTAGTCTAAAATTAACCCTCACATTAAAAATAAACATATGAGTATGTAGTTTCCCATGAAGTCCAGGAGTTAACTTCACTGCTGATTTACTATACAATGAGGATGTTTTAGATCAAACTATAGAATATTTTTTATATGTATATAGTTTTTAAAGAACGATTAGTTATTACTTAAATATTTATCTTTATAAAACAAAATTACAGGAATATATATATATATATATATATATATATATATATATATATATATATATATATATTCCTAGTATAATATCTTACAAAACTATTTATCATACCGTTTGTTATCCTGTGGTTCAAACGAAACAAAATTGGGACCTTTTTGATCTTTGAATATAAAATATGCACCATATTGCTTATTAACTGAAATACAAAAAAAAAAAAAAAAAAATTAAAACATAACGTCATGACTGATAGATTATTAAATGTTTTCTGTGACTAATTAAGCGCATAATAATAGAGAAAAATATAATAAAGTGCTAATGAACCAATCTGAATATTGTATCATTTAAAGGTAGGTAGTTTCTTTTTTTACTTTATTGTACGTAAATGTTTTTAAGGTAATTATATATATTGTACTTAAAATGTTATACGTATAAACATTCAAACGAATTATCTTCATTTTCTAATGAAGTATCATCCATAAAACATATAGTGTACGACTCTTTAATATTCTTAATCTTCTTTAAAGTCCTTTTAAACCTATTATGTGCATAAATTTTGCTCAAAGGGCTCTTATTTTAAAGAATGTTGAGATTCTACGTTTAATATAAAATTGCAAAATATACAATATAGTTATTAGTTTGCAATGAACTAATACTCTGCTGTATTCTCGGAAATACTTTGAAGGGATTCAAGGCTAGAGCTTGATATTAAATGCTTGCTGCATTTAATTGAACTCTATTTCAATTTAATTGAATGTTATACAGAATCATGTGAACGGATACAGTTTATGCCTTCATTGTTACACGAATGAAATATATTTCTATGCATTCAAACGTTATAAACTAAAAGGTTAGATAAAATACTTTTAAATTAAGTTAAAAAACTATTAAAATAAAACAAAGTCTACTATTCTTAATAAGAAATATTTTACTTCTCTGATAAGATAATATGTATGCATAGTTAAAACAGCGTTGCACATTCTATGCGCTGTTACTGTGAGCAGATGGCTTACAAAGCTTTTACACCGGTAATATTACATCGATAATGTAATAATAACCGTTAAACGTTATATTCTGTAGACTGGGTCAGGGAAATACCTTTGTTGACTGAGCTATGAAAAATGCCAACCTTACTTAAAAGACTATAGCTTTGGTTGGTATTAATTTAAAAACAATATATATGTAAGAATTAAAATCTATGTGAGGTGAATTTATTTTTTTACTATAACAGGATATATTATGTTCTATACATCTAGTTGTATACAATTTTAATATTGGAAGTACATAAAAAGTCTCGTGAAAATTGTACTAACAAACTACCAGCAGTATAAATACGAATTATCTTTACAATAACACAATAAAAATGTCCAAGAATAATTAATATATTATAGCAAATTAAGAAGATATTTATAAAAAACTATACATTTCTTGTATACCATAGATTAATAAATGAGAATTTAAGGTGGGAGGATGGGTTTATTGAAACGTATACTAAGAAAGAAAAAGTGTTTGATGAAATGAAGTGATTTTAAAATTAAATTGTTATATTTTATGTATGATGACAGTTTAGCTCTTTAATTCTTGATAGTTCTAAATGTGTGGTTAACAACAAAGTGTGGCTATTATTTCTCAGTCACCGCTTATCTGGAAATGGTTTCTTCTAAGAGGGAAGTAATTGTTGGAAAACGGCTACCTTCATTTTTCACTTTCAAAACAACATTAGTGAGTGTTTATGGCTTTCCTTTGAAGAAAAACAGAGCTGTGGAAATACGGGCTGCGCTCCAAGAGACAAAAATGTTGCTTTGGGTTAATTTTGTCAGATTTAAGTGTTGTGGTTTATTAAAATATCATATTTTAAGGTTTTTTTTAATGTCTCGTGTATATTTTTATATATACAATCATATACGAGCTACGTTGATCTCAAGGTTTCTTACAATACAGGCAGGCCTAGGCATGTACTGTATGTTGCTAGTGGGCTAGTAGACTACTATTACTATTGTCAGCTGTTTAATACAATCATACCATTGTTGGGACTCTGCACATTGAGGCTGTCTTCATTATTATTCACTGTTCCAATCGTTCTGAATTACCTAACGTAATAATTTTTTTTAGTTTTACTGTTTAAACAAGTTTTTTTTTTTCTATTGGTTTGTAAACAATTAAAACTAATTATGGTTGAAGTGTATTGGACGTTACAGGTGGCGCAGTGCTTACTTGTGGACAAAGTGTTTGGGAGATTGTAAGCGATAGGTTCCATGCTCGGTTCTCTTAATACCCACACGGCGTCCGCTCAATGGTTGTCGTCAACGTAGACACTACTAGAGAAGTCTGGAGTGTCCGTGTTGAATGGTAGTCAAGGTTCGTATGTTGTGTAGGGAAGAGAACTGAGTGTCAGACTTGTCAGTTAGCTGAAAATCAGACCAACACTACGTGGTTCGGATTCCACGTAAAAGCTGTAGGTCCCATAGTTGCCCTGGCTTTTAATAAATATTAATTAAAGGCTATTAATAAATAGTCCTTTCTGAGCTAAGTCAAACTCAGAAGGTAACAATGACTACACTCGTTCATTTACACTCATCACACTCATTCACTCCTCATATTCACCCATATCTCTATGATCGGCATCTTACAGATGAATAATAATAATGAATCTATATTTATAAAAGAGGATGTTTGTATATATATATATATATATATATATATATATATATATATATATATATATATGTTTGAAGTTTATGCGCTGCCAAACCATCCAACCGATCACCATGAAACTTTAGGATGTTGTCCTATATACTCCCGAGATGGTTTCTGTGATGTTTGATGCATATCCGTCCACAGGGTCCCGCCCCACGGGCTCCTAAAGATCCCATGTTATTCAAATGGAGAATCTGAATTGTTTACAAAAAACATATGACTGTGTGGTTTAATGTAGTTTCACATGCCATAAGCAGATTGAAGTTCTCACAACAACAGTACTGTATATGTTTTGATTTATTGTAGTTCTACATTTTACCTTGAGAGTGTAGCACACACTACTTTTACTTGATCAGGTGGTCTGTATTTGGTCTTAAATTTTTTCCTCGGTAATTAAAACATGTGGTGAAACGTGAAAATAAAAAATAAATAATTATTTGTTTTGCAGTTTACTTTTTATGAAAATGAAAGGCGAGACAACGTCCGCCGGGTTCAGCTAGTATTTTCTAAGTAACGTAAACTGAAGTGTGGCAAATATTTCAAAGACATCCAACAAAATTTAGGTATTCGTAAAAAATAAAACCATAAAAATGTATTACGTAAGGTAATGGAGATAATTGGACAGTAAACAGTAATTCTTGACAGACTGAATGTGTCTATGTTAGTAGTTTTTTATGTTACAACATGGTTAATGGTCATAGTGGCCTTATATCTTACTAGCCCTACCACCTGTTTTGTATGAGATCTTGGGGTCTATGTTAATCGTATATGGTTGGGTGTATGAACAATTATCAAAGAATATAACAGGCTTAAAATTATTATTAATTACTGAAATCACTAAACAATATTAGGTGTTCCATTAGAAAAACTTTAGTTTGTACCAGATTGGAAAATGGTGGCCATTTAAAAAATGTTTAATCATTCCCAAAAATAAGAGAATTCTCCCCGTTTAAAGTTTGTCGTCAGCTTTTATAGTTTCCAGGCTCGTTTACCAGATCCCAATGCTGGTACAGTTAAAAAATCTCCCTGTATAGCAGATGAAAGATTGTGAACAATAATTGAATATAGAATTTTTAGTTTTGGTTTGCAATTCTAACAACATCAAGCTGGTCCCAATACGTAATTTTACTAACATGCTTTCATAATTTAGTACTTTCATATAATCATGATTGGTCGGTAGCGTAGTTGGTTAAATCCCAGCTTCATGTGCTAAAGGTTCTCAGTTCGATCCCAATCAGAGTCATAATACATTTTGAGATGGATCAGCTGATAACCACCGGCTGTTCATTTGTCATTGGGCTATTAATTAATGACACTTTCTAAGGAATAGTCGGCCTTAGTTTGTGACAATGACTACATTCGCTCATCTACACTCATCACACTCATTCGAAATCCATATTCGCCCATATCTTGACGATCGACGTCTTATGAATAAATAAATAAATATATAATTTTCTTTTGGGATTACAATAAGTATTATGCGGTACGAAGTTATAAGTTTTATTCGACTCCAAGGTAACTTATAGTTATAGGTTTTCTGCACAAACGAAGGACAGCAACAACCAAAAGCTCTGATCTATTAAATTGTTTAAATCACCATACCAAGATATCAGTAATGGATTTGCCAATCGTGACGAGTGTTGGGTATAAAAATAATGTTAGTTGGAGACAAAATTTGTTCTCAGGAGTTTCATATAATTTTTTAATCTAAATACAGACGACAAAAATGATAATACAAAGAGTTTAAAATACATAGTTATTTACAAGCTCTTGTAGCTGTTATTAAAGGTGTATAATAAACGTTACATTTAGTTAAGATAAATAACAGCTTAATGAAATACCAAATGAAAGGGCCTGAATAAAATGTAAATTCCGTAACTGAAAAATATAAAATTTCAGAATACTCGCACTCTTTTAATATAGGCAATATTATTCATAAACTTTTTTAAGAACACAACAGTTATCTCAACACGGTATATAATATGGTTGTTGTGATTCTTACTGATAGACCAACGCACTTTTTAAGGCAATTGTAAGAAAATAAAAACAATTTTTATCGTATTTTCCATTTACCATGATTCTTACATATAATATCAACTACTGTTTGTAATACAAATAATGTGGTCATATAAACCGTTAGACCAGAAACTTTCTAAGGAACCAATACCTACAAACTCCTTAGCATTAACAGTTTGGCTTACTTCTTATCTCTACAAAGTTTAGAGCTTGGACTTTTCTTGTTAACCTCTCGGGGCTACTCAATTGCCAGTTATCAGTGTTTATGGTGGACATCATTTAATTTTATCTTCTACTGATAGATCTGAATCAAAATGGTCTTTTTATTAAATTATATTTATTTGTAAAAAATAATCTTCAGTTTACGATATATATATATATTATATTTAAATATATTCAATGGTTAAATATTTGTAGTTGTACAGTGTTACTTTATCGATATCAGAATATATACTGAAATTAATACATATTTGTTAAATAAAAGTAGTTTATAGTAAATAATGAAATATAAGCCACACATAAGAATGCAAAGAAGTTTAATAAAGACATGCACTGTGATAATAATTATAATATAAACAACATAATACTGAAATATAATGAAAGGCATGATAATAAAATCAATATTATTTTTCTGTCCATATACAATTATAAATTGAATCATTATTTTAAAGGTCTATCAGTTGGTAAATTAAACTGAAAGTTATATAAATATGACAGTAAATGTTGTGTTATGAAAGATAATAATAATATACAGACTGATAATGAAGTCTTAGGTCGACTTTATAACTTTTAAACGACAAGAGATATCAGAACCAAATTTGGCATACCGTTACTGATAATAGTAAGCTACTTTTCTGTGTACATGGTGATCAGACGTCATCTTTAGAGGATGGTCCGTTAGGAGTAAGAAGAAAATGTTTAATGACAACCTAAGTTGATTTGTACATAATTTTAAAGGCCTAGATAAACTGGAAACATTTCCTCAAACCGGACTTAAAAAGGTTGATCCAGTCGGAATTAATTGCTGTTCAAAGTTTAAAAAAATGTTGAATACATTGTACTTACGAATAACAGAAAGTTACACGTTGAAGGAAATACTTACTGGGGAATATTTGAAGAGAAATTTAAATACCAAAAAGTATCAAAATATGCTCCAAAATGATATAGTTCCTGCTCTACAAGCTATCCAAACATGTTTTTTCAAACAAGACGCCACACTTTGGTGTTCAAGTGAGGCAACACTTAGATTCAGTATTCCGTCACCAGTAAATTGGAAGACGTGGATTGAATGGCCGGTTCGTTCCCCTGACCTTACTCCACTGGACTACTTTTAATGGGGCTACGTCGAAGACAAAGTTTATGAAACAAAGCCTACATATCTGATTGATCTTAGACAAAGGATAGCTCAGGAACTCAAGCTATTCCACGAGAACACATACAAAAAGCAGTAGCTTTTATAACCGGTTAGCACATTGCCAGACGGCCAACGGGGATCATTTTCAACAACTACTTTTAAAGGAGTTCAGTAAGTATTCCCCTCAACTTGCAACTTTCTGTTATTTGTAAGTACACTGTATTAAACATTTAACCAAAATTGAACAGCAATTACTTCCGACTGGATCAACCTTTTTAAGTCCGGTTTGCGGCATTGTTTTCTGTTTAAATATGCGTTTAAAATGTTGTACAAATAAACATAGGCTGCCTTTAAGATTTTTATGTCACCTAACGGGCCATCCCCTAAAGATAACATATGATCACCATGTACACAGAAAAGTAGCTTACTAGTAACGGTATCCAAATTTGGTTCTGATATCCATTGTCGTTTAAAAAGTTATAAAGTCGTCCTAAGACTTAATTGCCACCCTGTAGATTAAAAATCAATAATATATTTACAAAAAAACCTAATTTAAGGCTTATTTTGATTCATTGAGTTAAATAATATCAGGTTAATCAAAACGCTGGTTATATTTGTTTTTGCTCTTGGCAGCTAAATAAATTATTCTGAATTAGAATATTGTCAGTAAATAAATATTTATTACCCAATATAAGTATAAAATTTGAGATTGTGAACGATATGAGGGTATTATACAAACTATTCATTATCACATCTCATTCACTTGTCTCGGAAATATGTATTGTTACCCCTATATCTTTACCGAACTCTATCACCAAGATATTTTATTGATTTTTAATTGTGTATTTTAATGTAAGACATATGTGTTGTGTGACGTTCACTTATATTGTAAATATAGTTTGTAAAATTGGTTTGTAAAATATTAATTTTAAATAACAAATTTATTTCTTTTATGGTAAAACATACATATGTATTTTTATGACCTGTAATATTTCTGGGGTTAACCTCCAGGTGTTCTAAACGACACTAGATGTAGAACGCTTGGAAACGGGAGAGTTCACTTTATTGTTCGAACTTACGTAATAAGATTTTTTATTTCAACAATATAACCATCTTCTCATCTAAATTAATTTCTTATCATTTATTAAACCATTTCCAATTATACAAAAAGAAATATTACTTCTCACTGAAAATACAAAAAAAAAAAAAATCTAATTAGCTGGTTTGTCCATCTATGTATAGTTTATTATAGTACTAGTTTAGAAGCTAGCTTTGTTAGCTGATAACCCCTGGTTGTTCATTTGTCATTGGGCTATTAATTAATGATACTTTCTAAGGAATAGTCAGCCTTAGTTTGTAACACTTACTACATTCGCTCATCTAACCGTATCACAATGGTTTGAAATCCATATTCGCCCATATCTTGACGATCGGCGTCTTACGAATAATAAATAAATAAGGTTTTAGTGGCAAGTAAATAAGGGTTTAGGGGCGTTTAAATAAGGGTCTGGGGGCGGTTAAATAAGGGTTTAGGGGTGGTTAAATAAGAGTTTAGAGGTGTTTAAATAAGGGTCTAGGGACAGTTAAATAAGGATTTAGGCGTGGTTAAATGAGGGATTAGGGACGGTTAGATCAGGGTACGGGCGGTTAAATAAGGGTTTAAGGGTGGTTAAATAAGGGTTTATGGGCGATTAAATGAGCATTTAGGGGTGGTTAAATAAGGGTTTAGACTGGTTAAATAAGAGTTTTGAGGCGGTTAAATAAGGGTTTAGGGGTAGTTAAATAAGGGTTTAGGGACAGTTAAGTAAGGATTTAGGGGTGGTTAAATGAGGGATTAGGGACGGTTAGATCAGGGTAAGGGTGGTTAAATAAGGGTTTATGGGTGATTAAGGGTTTAGGGGCGGTTAAATAAGGGTTTTTAGGCGATTAAATAAGAGTTTAGGGGCGGTTAAATAAGGGTTTAGGGGTGGTTAAATAAGGGTTTAGGGACGGTTAAATAGGGGTTTTAGGGTGGTTAAATAAGGGTTTTTAGGCAATTAAATAAGGGTTTAGGGGTGGTTAAATAAGGGTTTAGGGGCGGTTAAATAAGGGTTTAGGGGTGGTTAAATAAGGGTTTAGGGGTGGTTAAATAAGGTTTAGAATGGTTAAATGAGGGTTTAGGGGTGGTTAGATCAAAGTAAGGGCGTTTAAACAAGGGTTTAAGGGTGGTTAAATAAGGGTTTATGGGCGATTAAATGAGCATTTAGGGGCGGTTAAATAAGGGTTTAGAGTGGTCAAATAAGAGTTTAGAGGTGGTTAAATAAGGGTTTAGGGGTGGTTAAATAAGGATTTAGGGGTGGTTAAATAAGGTTTTAGGGACGGTTAAATAAGGGTTTTAAGCTGGTTAAATAAGGGTTTAGGGGTGGTTAAATGAGGGTTTAGGGGTGGTTAAATAAGGGTTTAGGTATGGTTAAAATAAGAAAAAATGAGTATTACTTTTGAAGATTTATTAATTACAGGAGACTCAAAAGTAGGCTGTGTTTAATGTAAGCTACCTTTTACTGGGATTTTTTATTTTATTTAGGGATACTATGTCTGATATTCAGGTTAATTGGTTATCAAATTCATTTGTTTCCTCAACCCAATTACAAGACACAAAGAATTTTTATGTGGTTGAGGCAAATTTCGGTAGTTTCCATGCATATTTTTCCAAATGCCTTTGGGTGAAATTCTTATTTCTATAAATTTTTCCTCTTCATCATATCGTTCTACTTGTTATCTTTGTTATATAGTTTTCAAATTGTGTTATTTGATTCACGCTCTATTGATGTATTGTTATTCATCATTTTGTCTTGTTTGTGAATTTTGAGAACTTTTATTGGGTCTTTCCTCTCAGTCCTATTTTATTTAGCCCTCAATTGCCCCCGTGGACCACTGGTGATTAGTCACTTGAGTTCTCCCTTTCACGGCTTCTTACACTTTAATTAAGTTCCGGCAGTTTAGCCTGGCGTAGGACAAGGGGAGGAAGTTAAATTACATATTTGATTGTACAAGTAACCTTCCTTTGGTCAGATAATATATCACTTTCATAATGGAATATTCTATTAGATTTGTGTAGCCAAACAATAACCGTAGTTATTGTTTGTTCAGAATAAAAAATGGAAAAACTAAATTAAAAAAGGCGTTTCAATACAACATTTATTTAGAAAAAGGTGAACAAATCTTATTAATAAAAATAACTGACATTGTGTGTATTTTATAAATATATTTAAAATTAATTGTAACCATTATTTCAGAACTGAAGTAATTAGTTATAATATTAATACTTTAACAGCTAAAATAAATTTACTTAGTTTTTATTAAAATTATAAAAGTGATATTTTACAACATTTTAATCGTGTGTTTTTGGTAAATGGTTAGTTTTGAGAAAATAAGTTTATTCAATGCCTAAAATGAGCGGATCCGAGAAAAATTACATTTACTTATGTTTTTAGTAACTTTTTCATACAGTATATAGATATATTTTTCTATGTTTTACACATATTTATATTTTTAAAATTATAACAATTAATAAAACTTTTCGTTGATTGAAAATACCCCATACATTCTTTTTTACTCTAAATAAAATATTTAAGATTGATATTGAAAATAAATAATGTATATAACATAACTCAGTTACAGATAAGAATTTTAGGTAGTACCAACCAAATTGTAAAAGCATAAAACTTCTTTAGTGTTACAGGGCATGTGTATGGGAGGGCGGGTGGGTCAATGCCACTGTGCGTGTATGGGTGGGTGGGTGGGTCTTGAGGACAGTGTCATACACTTTGTCCGGAAAAGTGTATGGCACTGAGAGTTCACATTGCCATATTTTACTCTAATAATAATAAATATTTACTTTTTATCATATATTGGGACTTTAAGTTAAGAGATTCGACATAATCACACATATCTATATTGGGCGCATTTATACATTTAAAGTCCTCATTTATATTTAAGTTTAAAATCTTACTAGTGGCTCAGTGTTCGAAAATGAAATGACACCTAGTTAGAACTTAAAAGATATAATTTAACCGCAACTTAAATAATTCTGTTTCAAAAATTTTGTACGTATACGGTATTTTGACACTTCAAGGGACACTAGTATCATAAATGAGCTAAGATTCCAATTCATAGAAGAGTAACATTTGATTAAATATAACAATAAATATAGTATTTAAATACTAAATTACGTGACTAATTTCACGGAAAAGAAAATCGTTAGTTAGTTATTTTCATATATATCGAATAGTATATGGTATTTTACTTGTGGTCTGTAAAATATTTTATATGTTCCCAGAAAAGTAAGACTTTGGAATTATTGAAACATGCAATTTAAAAAAATAAACTATAGACAATGTGTTTAACTAGTAAATGAACTGCAAATAATAATTTTAGTTGTAAATTGTAAAAAGAGTTACAATACACTCGAATTCGATATTTAGTATAGAACATTTCGATAATAATACTTCCCATCTTAGACCTATATATCCAATTCACTTTAAAAGCCTCGCAATGTTGAGAAATTGTTTTATTTAGTTGTATTTAAATACAAATACAACATATCGTTATCACATATACTAAAACTTTACCAACGATACAAGCGATATGAATTATTCATGGTAAATATGTCTTAACTTAATTATTTTAAACAATGACACGTGGCAGCACCTATTTTCGTATTGTAGCTATAATGCTTGACTATGATTATAGTTCTTTACTTTGTGATTTACAGTTATAATTGTAATATAAAAGTATTTAGTACATGATTTTCTAATGAAATGATTGTGAGTTATGTGGACAACATCTTTAAGTATTGAGGAAGAGAAGATTAGGAGAAGAAGAAGTGGATGTTCATGACTACTAAACTGGTGGGTTTTAAGGTATTAAAAAAGGTATGTAAATTAATTTACATTAAATGTACACTTCTTTACTGTTAAAAAAATATAACATTTTGTTCTTAGATACACATAACTCAGAAACCATTTATTCGGTATATTTCCAAGAAATTCTGGTAGAAGATATATTATGATATACTGTAGTGAACAATTTGACCAACAATTATAGTCATCATATTAAAACTTTATTAGAAAAAAAGAAATAAACAATTTGAAAATAATACAGAAGAAATGTTTGTTCATAAGAAGAAAATAAGTCTATTCAACTGTAATAATTTTACCTCGATGCTCTCATACATCCTAATAAACAACCGTGAAAAGTTTCAAATTCATGTGTTTGTTAGTTTTTAAGAAATGTGTACTCAAACTTTGTAACATTAATATATGTGGTATACGGTCCCCTTAAATCCAGTCTTGTTGCCGAAAGTTCAAATGGAATTCCGCTTTACCTTCGTATCCGTAATAACAAAGAATACTGGTTTTGTTTCCAATTTCTTTTCTTACCACTGTTAAGCATTACTTAACCAAAGCCGCTTGTTTATAGTTTTAACCATAATAATACAATTCATTTTGCATCAGTTAAAAGTTTCTAAACAGAAACTATAATCGATATGAATTAAATCGTATTTTTTACTTAACACAATACGTTCAATTTGTTCATAAAATGGTCAATATATTTTCTCTGAACATTTAGATGATGTTATTTACATTATGATAGTTCTAAGCAAATGTTTAAATTTATATACCACAAGTCACTTAGATATTTATTTATTATGATTTGTGGTTTTAGCACTATTACTGAACGAATAACAAAAAACTGTACTAAATACACTTATATATAATTTAATTTCAAATTAACACTAAATTATTTTTAGCAATATTATTCCCTAAATTAAAGTATTTGTTATGAAAACAATATTTATTGAAAAAGAAATTTGTTTAGTGTTGACTATGAAATGAAAGTAGAAAAGATCTCTAAAAATTCATTCTCTCACTGAGCTTTACGCCAGGTAAACAAGTCTCCTAGAGCCGATCTAATCAGGAAAAACGACCCAAGATTTAGTGAAAACTTCCTTCTGTTACATTTGCTCGGTGAACTTCAAGTTATAAAACATTTACATTATATCAGAAATAAAATACTGCACAGCATAACATTAAGTATATGTTAATTGTTTAATGGAATATATGAATATGTACCAGACCTTGATTAAAGAAACAACTACATACACTCTTATAAAATAAACAATGAAATTCCCAAAGTTCACTGTCCTTTAGATAACACGTAGTTTACTATCTGCAGTATAGATAAATGAGTGAATAGTTCTTTAATTAGCATGATACGTGTTGGTACAAATAAAGTACAAGTGAACGTCACACAACATACATTTATTACAATAAAAGTACAAAATGCACAAATATTATTATTGTAATCGAGTTCGGTGAACCACGCTCACCTTCCTCAGACCAGAGGGATTCACAAAATAATTATTTGTGCATTTGTACCTGTATTGTAATATATTTGTTCATGTTGTTCTTATATTGTAATAAATTTGCGTTTTGTGACGTTCACTTGTACTTTATAAATGAGTGCAAACATTTTGATGTTTTATTATTTACAAAATATCTTGTCATGCAATGTATGAAAGTACAATGTCCTTTTGTGTATATTAATAAAAAATCTAAAAAAGTTTCAATTTGGTCTGCACAATTCATTTAACAAAAATAAGATGAGTTTGGTTAAATTTTGCTTTATGGTGTGTTGGTCAAGTTAAATACAATTTCAAAGTACCGTAACAAATTTTAGTAATTTTCCTTCTTATGAATAACTTTTTTATTTCACACTGACTTGAAAATATACAATTTCTAATCATATAAATGGATAATAAAGAAAGAAAATTCCTAAATAATCTTATGATATTTTCATAATTATTCTACCTAAACATTTTGAATTACACTATATATTATTAAAGATGAACCCCTAACTGTAAAATAATTATGCTATAAGACTTACCAATAAAAAGTCTGGCTGCAACATATCTCATGTTGTAAATAGGCGATGCCTTAAAGTTATTAGCTGTTGATCAATTAGTAAATTCATAATATAATATAAGAACTGGATATTCATATATATTGACCATGTATTATATCGTTAAATTCAAAGAATTGTATTAACTGATAATAAGCAATAAAGTACGAAGACGTGGATTGACCACTTTGACTGCCAGTCACGGCCAGTACGCAGTCAAACCATTCCACGTCACTGAAACTGTTTTTAAGTACTCTGCATTTAACGAACTATTTGGACCGTTTTTTAATTGGGACTAGTCTTTCGATAAGGCAATTTTAGTGGTGATAATATATTTGATGTCATTCTAGAGGTGGTTCAATGCAAAATAAATTGTTTTAATAGTTCATTACGTCTAATTATTGGGCAGAAACTTTATTGTTACAGGTCCATTGTGTCAAAAGGGGAAGTTGGCTATTATTGTAAATATAGGATTAAAAATTCATTCATACTATTAAATTAAAAATATTAACCCCAATCACTCTGAAGGCATAAATTAAGATGTCATTTTGTTTTGAATCATGGCATTAAACTTTACGATTATAATACTACAGCAAAATACATGATTGTGGTACACATTATTTATAAATGTTTTACTTGAGTATGTCAACATTTTAAAATTAGATTATCATTTCCATATATTTGAAATAATACACAAATTATGGCTTTTCTAATATTCATTAAGAAAATAGAGGATACAGGGTCTTATAAATAGGTTTATAATTAAAAGAGCCTAAAATTTTACATCAGGAATATTGATAACTTTAAAAAAAAATACCTTTCAACATATGAATATGTTTTTTTAGTCTCACAGGTGAGTCCCTGGCTAATTACACTCAGTGCATTATGGGTAGCACCTCTTCACAATGGAGATATTGTCCTAAGGGACCATTGTTCCACTTTTCCTTTTGTTACAGGTGATGTGATGAGCCTCCAGGGTAGATGGTTGTGTAATTAGCTTCATAATCATACATCGTGATATATATTTCTTAAATTTACAATATAAGTTAGATTATATTGCTTGATGGATTTTTGGCTTATTCAAATATTAATTGAACTAATAATGAAACTAACGGTTAAACATAAATTAATTTTACTATACATAAAACAGATACTTTTTTTAAAAAAGAACATACAAGTATTTTCTTAGACACTAAAAGATTATTAGTTATTTTACTTTTGATATAAATTAAAATCTAAGAACATTGCAACATGTTACATGAGTTCTAGTAATTGAACCAGAGTGACAGTGGCATATATTTTAGCTCTTACAAGTAAATAAATAAATGAGTATTTTTTTTATTGCAGAACAATTTAACTTTGCATGCAATCGGCAAGATATTATGAATAAATATTACTAAAATTGTCCATTCACTCCATGACATCTAGGACTCTTTCAAACATACAGAATGGTCACGTACGTTCAGTTTCAATTCAATTCAAACGTACGTGGCAGAATGGTCACATTCATTCAAACCTCATTCATTCGAATTTAGCCCACTCTGGTCTCTTTGTCGGTCATTCGGTTACCCAATCGTGTGCCATAAACTCGTCAATGTTGTAGAATACGTGAGTAATTAATGATGTTTTTAGACGAGTTTTAATCACCTTAGGCATTGGGGCACTTTTAATGTGATCAGTTAACTTGTTGAATAATTGAACTCCTGCCTGCGAGGGTAAATGTTCGTGAACTACCGTCCTGTGTCTCCCAGTTCGGTAGTTCTCCCTGCCTCTAGTGTAAGTCTTCATAAGGGTGTATGTCACTACCTCTTATGTGATTGCATTTAGACCAAAAGAATATGCATGTTTCTAAGATATAAAGGCAAGGTAGAGTCAACAGTTTTAAATTTATGAAGGCTGGCTTGCACGACTCTCCTCTGTTCTATTCCGCGATTATTCGAACTGCTTTTTTTGCAGGACGAATACTTTGGACAGGTGTACGTTTGCACAACCTCCCCACAGTACCAGTCCGTAAGACAAATGAGGGTAGATAACACCATAATACGCCGTTATCAGTATCTGAGTCGGGCAGTATTTGGATAGTTGTCTTAAAACATGAATGCCTGAGGACAACTTAGAACAAACAGGGTCTACGTGACAGTCCCGTCATCCCTCGATCGAGATGAATACCGAGGAATTTTGTCAAGTAGACTACTTCAACCTCAGTTTCATCCAATATGATTGTTGGACTACAATCTGAGTCAGTCTGTCGCAAGCAGTACTGTATGAATGATGATTTTACTGGATTTGTTTTAAGATTGTGCTCGTTGAAATGCTGAATTGAATTATTGAGCTCGATGAATGCAATCCTTTCCAATTCTGTGTTTGACTTTTCATTAAAAAAGAGAGTCGTGTCATCTGCATACTGGACGAGTTGTCCATGTTTCACAGATGAGCCAACGTAGTTGACGTAGATCAGGAAGAGAAGAGGACTGAGAATGGAGCCCTAAGGGACCCCGTATCCCAATACCTCAACCTCCGATCGAACGTCTGAAATACCTACATATTGTGTTCGATTACTAAGAAATGATTCAAGCCACCTAAGAGGCCTTCCTCGAATCCCGTAATGCTCTAGTTTGTGGATTAAGGTGGAGTGAACAACACAGTCAAAGGCCTTCGATAAGTCGAGAAAGACACTAAGTGTGGTTCTTCGACATTCGAATCCTTCCACTACCATTTCGACAAGACGAACTACTGCGTCTGTTGTCGATTTCCCACTTCGAAATCCAAATTGATTTTTTGATAGTAGGTTGTGCTTTTCCAGAAAATTTGAGATTCTAATTAGAAAAATCTTTTCAAAAATCTTGCTAAAGGTAGCCAGGATTGAAATCGGGCGGTAATTTTGAGTGGAAAATGAATTTCCCTTTTTGAATATCGGTGTGACCTTTGCTCTCTTGAGAGTGGAGAGAAACATTCCTGATTGAAAAGAAAGATTTATCATATGTACAATTGGTTTCAGTAAATGCTTTGAGCATTGTTTAATAAGCCACGCTGAGACCTTATTTTAGTAATTTTATTTTTTTTTTTTTTTTTTTTTTGATGGGAGATCTCTCATCACCCTGGCAGTTTCCTCCTCTGTGGTCGGAGTCAAGGCCATGGATGCGGTTGGACTTTGTATTAATAACTGGAGTGGCCGATTCAAAGGACTGCAAAGTCCTTGATCGGCTCAAACTGAAGAAAAAAACTGGTTGAACTCTTCAGCAACTCTTAAAGGGTCACTGATTCGCTCATTGTTAATTTGTAATTCTATATGTTTGTCAGTTGGCCGATCTTTATTGTGTATTATGGCCCATGCGGTCTTTGGAACGTTTTTCTCAAAAAAACGTGAGCAGTGCTTTTGAGACATCATAAGCTTTTGCCACTTTGATGACAAGTCTGTAAATTTGCTTGTAATTTCGAAAGAAGGCTTTGAACTCTAAATTTAAAGTTTGCTTGTTAATTTCGGAGTAAAACAATAATTTCCCTCTCGAAATTAGGATACCTTTGGTAATCCATGACATTTCTTGTATTTTGGTGTTTGCCGTATTTGCTTGAGTGGGCAGCTCACGTTCAAATGATATTTAAAAGTTTCCTCAAAGTTTTGAAATTGGGTTTCGATGGGGTATTTAAAATTTAGAAAAATCCAGTTTTCTTTTGAAAGAAAATGGTTGAGAAGCGTAATGTTTTCGGGCCTTGTGTCTCTAATTTTTATTTTATTGTTTTGATCCCGTGTCAGTTCAATACCATTAATAATTACCTGTAGGTCGTAATGGTCTGAAATGGCTGTGTTGATCACATTCACCTTAGCGTTAGTCATGTTAGTTACAACTTTGTCAATTGCAGTTGCTGATACGTTGGTTACCCTCGTTGGCGAGTTAACCGACCAGTTGAGATCAAACGACCTTAGTAAGTTAGCAACGCGTTTTGTAAGGGTGTCATTGACGTTCAAAACGTTGATGTTAAAGTCCCCCATTACAATAAAATCGTGATTCTTATTTTTCACGTTGGACAACAGTTGTTCAAATTTTTAGAGAAATAAATCTTCATTTCCACTTGGGTACCGATAAACTCCAATTATTGTAAGTCGAGATGTGCCAGTCTGTACATTTAATCCTGTCACTTCAAAGTCTTTGTCTGTAGGGTCGATGTATTTGTAAGGGTTAATGGGAGAATCAAATTATGTGAAAATAGCCACACCTCCACCTTTGGCTGAGGTGCGACAATAGTAGTTTGCCAGTTGGTAGTTTTGAATTTTGAATTGGTCAATATTGCCATTTTTATATCCGTGCTCGGTAACAACAAGCAGATTGGGATTAAGCTCCTCACATAAGAGAGTTAACTCATCCCCTTTGTTAGTGGCTATTTGCGCATTTTGATGCACTGACGACCAATTCATATGACATTAGGTTGTCGAGGTAGAGTTTGTTGTTTTCCCCCTTATGTAGTTTAATGTCCGTCTGAGGCCAGAAGTGGGTTCCCTAAAAAAAAGGAGGTTGTATAGCATCAGTCTGTTGAGTGAAAGATGTTGGCGTGATCACTGACTCTGAGGTAATCCACTTCACTGCATCCGCGAAGGTGTCATAGTCTGCCTTGGTGTTTTGGGTTGTCGAGGTCGGTGTGGATGCCGTCACTGGGCGCAATACAGATACTCGCCCGCAATACTGCAGCCTCTCTGCCATCATCCTTGCTAGAAGTCGCTTTCCACTCATCCTCAAGTGGAGGCCGTGTCGGGTGAAGTGGTGGCGTCCAATGGAGCCGAGATCCAGAAAATCTACCCCCTGCAGACGGCTACACAGTTTAGCAATAAACTGGTTCACTGTTCGGACTGTACGGTGTACGGAACTCTCGACTATAAGTAAAGTGTAATTATAAGATTTAATTATAATTCAAGTTAGTAGGTTTGTTATTGAGGGAGCTATGAATTATCTTAATAAGTGCGACCCAAATTAGCCCATGTTGGATCAAGGTTTTGGACTACGGAGGGCAAGGTTTAAGGGAGCTATGAATTATCTTAATAAGTGCGACCCAAATTAGCCCATGTTGGATCAAGGTTTTGGACTACGGAGGGCAAGGTTTAAGGGAGCTATGAATTATCTTAATAAGTGCGACCCAAATTAGCCCATGTTGGATCAAGGTTTTGGACTACGGAGGGCAAGGTTTAAGGGAGCTATGAATTATCTTAATAAGTGCGACCCAAATTAGCCCATGTTGGATCAAGGTTTTGGACTACGGAGGGCAAGGTTTAAGGGAGCTATGAATTATCTTAATAAGTGCGACCCAAATTAGCCCATGTTGGATCAAGGTTTTGGACTACGGAGGGCAAGGTTTAAGGGAGCTATGAATTATCTTAATAAGTGCGACCCAAATTAGCCCATGTTGGATCAAGGTTTTGGACTACGGAGGGCAAGGTGTAAGTGAGCTATGAATTATCTTAATAAGTGCGACCCAAATTAGCCCGTGTTGGATCAAGGTTTTGGACTACGGAGGGCAAGGTTTAAGTGAGCTATGAATTATCTTAATAAGTGCGACCCAAATTAGCCCATGTTGGATCAAGGTTTTGGACTACGGAGGGCAAGGTTTAAGTGAGCTATGAATTATCTTAATAAGTGCGACCCAAATTAGCCCATGTTGGATCAAGGTTTTGGACTACGGAGGGCAAGGTTTAAGGGAGCTATGAATTATCTTAATAAGTGCGACCCAAATTAGCCCATGTTGGATCAAGGTTTTGGACTACGGAGGGCAAGGTTTAAGTGAGCTATGAATTATCTTAATAAGTGCGACCCAAATTAGCCCGTGTTGGATCAAGGTTTTGGACTACGGAGGGCAAGGTTTAAGTGAGCTATGAATTATCTTAATAAGTGTGAACCAAATCAGCCCGTGTTGGCTCAAGGTTTTGGACTACGGAGGGCAAGGTGTAAGGTTCGCATCCCCAACTGAAGTAATGGTAGGTATTTAATTTATTCAATAAAGTTCACGCACAGGCCTGCAGGTTTAGAGACAAGCATTTTTGCACTGGGCCAGCACCATTGTCAGTCCCTCCTCATATTCCACTCCAAAAACTCAGGGATAGTCGTGTCATTCAATAATACATATTTACAAATATGTTATTTTTAGTTCAATTACAGGCGTACGCTGTAGCCATGAGAAAGTGACCTAAATAGAAAAATCATATACTTTACAAAATGAAACATAAGACCCTATGCTGGTATTTGTATATAATAAATATTTTTAGTCAAGAATATAATTTACATACCCACTTAGCAGTTTATTCCAAATTCTTAGCTAATTCTTGTTCTAATGTAAAAATAATGCGTGTGTTTTGGAATTCATATCTGGGGATGATGGTTGAGTTACAAAACATGTTGCACACAAACATTGTGGATACCATTAGAAAGCATTAGTTGGCAAGGCATCATGTTACTCGTGGATAGTCATTTGTGCTTATTAAAGCTTCTGTATCAACACTGCGCAGGGTTAGGTTACAATCTTTTAGTGAAGAGCCTTGTTCGTTATTGCGAGAAAATTATATATGACATATTAAAATAATTCTGTGAAAAATATTTTAGTTACCTTAATTGCGTGATATAATAGACTATTATTAAACTAGGGTTCAGAGCATATTAACCTAACCTTATCTAACCTAACCTAACCTAACCTAACCTAACCTAACCTAGCATAGCCTAACCTAACCTAACCTAACCTAGCCTAGCCTAACGTAACCTAACCTACTCTAACCTAATATCATTGAATATTAACATAAGTGTAAGTACAAGTTATTTGATACTTAAGATTAATGGTTGAACATAACCTTCTACAAAACCATAATTTGTATTAAATTATCCATTCATTTTCCCTAATAAAGATGATTATCCAATAAAAGGGACGAAAGTGGCATAAAATATTAATAGTCAGTATAAATTACTCATAATTATTTTTAATTATTGTATCGAATATGTAATATTGTTTGGTTAGATATTTACGTAATAAATAATTGACTTTAAAAGATCAAATATTCTTCTATCATAGTTCACAGCAAGAGTAAAAAAAGATTTGTTTCTTCCGAGCGTGGATTTTTAAATTAACAATATAGTTATAATATAGTAAAACTGATAAGTATTGCATAGTTGTTTCAAACATTTAGTTTAATATATTAATATGGAACGTCTATTTTACTCGTAAAATGTTCTTTAAAATTGACAAACGTAATTATTTTATAAATTTAGCATTAGCACAAAGTATAAACACTTGTAAAATATTTCAAAACCGGTTTGATACCACTGTTAACATTTATTAATCTTTAATAATTTTATTTTTAACGTGCATGAATCAAATTAAAAATCACTTAAGCTATTCATTTATATATCAGGCATTAATAAAAAAGCTGATAGATGATTTAAAAGCTATTTCTAATTAAATTATACAAGTACAAAGACAAACATTTAAAAAAAACAACAGCTCTTTAAATTTTTACTATTGAATGTACTTGTTATAGTTATTTGTTTTTTAAATGGAAATTATCATTGAATAATTTTATGAAACAACATTGATTATATTTTAATGTACACACTTACTTAAAATTTTAAGTATAATTAATACTTTATTTCATAATTATTGAAACTTAGGCTTAAGCGGTCGGTGTTATAACTAGAATCTATATTTTCTGTTGACAACCGCGTCAAGGTGCTATTTACATTATTTACAAGGTAACCAGACGTTTACTTTAATTTAATTAAAACATCTGGGTTACCTTGTAAATAATGTACATAGCACCTTGACGCGGTTGTCAACAGAAAATATAGATTCTAGTTATAACACCGACCGCTTAAGCCTAAGTTTCAATAATTATGAAATAAAGTATTAAGTATACTTAAAATTTTAAGTATACTTAATACTTTCCCACCCGCCCGCCCATACACGTACAGTGGTATAGACCCACCCGCCAGCCCATACATGTACAGTGGCAGTGACCCACCCACCCGCCCATACACGTACAGTAGTATAGACCCACCCGCCCACCCATACACGTACAGTGGCATTGAAATAAAGTATTAAGTATAATATAATGAAATAAAGTATTAAGTATACTTAAAATTTTAAGTATACTTAATACTTTATTTCATAATTATTGAAACTTAGGCTTAAGCGGTCGGTGTTATAACTAGAATCTATATTTTCTGTTGACAACCACGTCAAGATGCTATGTATATTATTTACAAGGTAACCAGACGTTTCCTTTAATTTAATTAAAACATCTTGATTACCTTGTAAATAATGAACATAGCACCTTGACGTGGTTGTTACCGGAAAGTAATATTCCAGTTAATGTTATTTAATAATGACGTTTTGAGTTACTAGTTATATTAAATTTCTACTCAAGCGGGACTACTTTCTTCCCTCCATCATATTAACTTAGCTGAAACCCCTCCTGGTCCACGTTCTTTAAATTAGGCCACTTTACGACCAGTAATAAAATGCTTGTGTTGTTAGAAGTTGGCTTTCTTCTCGAGAGGAGATGAGATAAATAAGGGCACATACCACCCTCAAATATATTGTTGTCATTTACACGATATTAGCCTTCCCTCACATTTAATCAGAGAGTAATGTAAAATAATACTTTCAGATGTTTTCCAATGCATCTTAAGATCAGGATTGAATAATTTTAGGTATTTTTAAAATCCTTTATTACTTTTTAAAAGATTGTTGGTCTGATATACAACATTTTTCAACTTTCATATATTTGTTATTTAGTTTAATAAATTAATGAGATATCTCGACTCCAGCATGTATGAAGTTATACACACTTATATTTATAATAATCTATAAGTTAATAAAGATAATTAATTTAATAAAATATGTTAATGTAATTTTGACAGGATGTGCTTATTGCTACAACTTGCTCTTGCTGTGAAAACCCTACCGCTTGTTGAAAAGTGGTTCACATCCATTTACAAATATAAAGTCAGCTCTGCGGAACGAAATAACGAGTTTCACTGCAGGTGTAAATTTAAATGAGCAAGTCGAGTTCTAAAATGGAAAATTACAAGTGATCTGCATGCTGCAATAACCATTTTAAAATGTTTTAAGAATGCGCAAGAGATTTAAAAAGCGATACTACCAGGGATATATTGGCTGAGTTTGGTTGAGGTAGCTATTGATTTGTTATTTACAATTATACTTTTTATTATAAAAATGCAAGGTTTTATAATATATAAATAAATTATAATACATAGGTAACTAGATGAAATCCCTGCTCGTTGAACTGCTAACTCTATAATTTTGTGTCGACTCACTTTGTAATGTTGTTATTTGTTTCAAATTGTATGATTTTGTTGTTAAATTAACCTATTACATAAAATTGTACCTTTTTTATCTATTTCATTCATGTGGTACGTGCTAACAATGCTCTGACTGCCTACCTGGTCTCCGAATATTGATACTGGTCATCTTGTAAGCTTAAACAATATACATTTTTGTTGTAAACATATCGTTTTTATAGTTTTTTTATTTTCACGCAAATAAAGACAATTTTGTTGTAATTTCACTATATTAATTGTTTGTATTTAAAATTAAGGTGTATATATATTTCATTAATAACACAAAATCGAATGTAATATAAAGTTTTGATCAAAACTACAGTTTTCAAATTGTTTATCTTTAAAATAAATCTATTACTATACACAAGCTTTTGTAATACTTGAACGGAAATTACTACAGCTCTAGTTTATGACAACACACAAGATGTAACGTAACGTACTTACGGTTCCTGGTTTTAATGAAAAACTAAAAGTCAGTGACTGATTGTAATTAACAGCTTTTCAGACAATATTTCACATTATATTGTCAGAAAGCAAAAACAAAGATTATGTTACATTTAAATTTTTATTTATACTGTAGGTTCAAAATATAATTAAAAAAGCATTTCTTCAATATTAGTGGATAAATAAAATAATATCTTGAAACGCGTGTTTTTAAGTATGTTTTTTGTGTGTATAAGGATCTGACAAACATTTTAGTATTTGTTTTATTATGAATTTAAGTTTTTTCTAATTTAATGAATTGCATTTCAAGATAAATTTGCACTTGTATTTAACTTCAGTATAACATATTAAAATAAAACTAACTATCTTCAAAAATTATTTCATAACGATTTTTTTTTAACCATAGGTGCAAAGTGGTAACTTTGCAGTGGTGAACGCCCACCCATACACGTACAATGGTATTGACACACCCGCCCACACATACACGTACAACGGTATTGGCCCACCCTCTCATCCACACACGTACAATGATATTGACCCACCCGCACACCCATACAATTACAATGAGCGTGTAGGTCATCATCACTTTACGTGTATGGGTGGGCGGGTAGGACATCATCACTGTACGTGTATGAGTGGGCGAGTGGGATACAACACTGGTCGTTTTCCTTCAAATGTGCATTTAAATTTAAAGTGTTATGGTTGCTTAAAAAAATTCTCGTCAAAATAATTAATTATTCTGGGAAAGATATTAAATTAATTTGATTGTCCGTTATTTGATTGCAAACTGAATGTGGTTGAACTGATGTGGGCTTATATTAAAAATGGTACAGACAGTTTTTCAAATAGCATTAGATTTAATGGACAGCACTTTTGAAATTCTTTGGTAAACTTACGTGAATCATGTAAATCATGAAGAAGTCTAATACTGTAAAAATGAAAATAAAGTGGACATAGCAATCAGGATTTAATAATTAATTTAAACCACTCTGAATCAGATTTGTCATGATGGTGATGACATCGACAGTGTCATATGTGAACGTTCTGATCAAGGACTGTAATTTGATAACCGAACCGCAGTTTGATAATATGCCCTTTGCTGCTTGCAACGTCAAACTATAGTTAGCTATCATGAAATTATCTGACATAATGATAACTATCATGAACTGTGTGAACATATATATGTGTCATAGGAGATCCAGGGAAAATTGAATTTGGTGTTCCGCAGGGTTCTGTTTTGGGACCAATACTTTTTTTAATTTATGTCAATGATCTTTGTAATGGTTGTTTTAATGGTAAATTGATTGCGTTTGCCGATGACACTGCTTTTGTTTATACAAACCATGACTTAAATTCGCTTTATCAATCAATGTCAAAAGATTTATTTTTCCTAGGGTTATGGTTTGACAAAAACTTTATGATATTAAGCGAAAAAACCAAGTTCATGTTATTCAGTCTGAGATGCGATTCCAAATTTAATTTCCCACTTAAATTTCATGAAACTAAATGCCTTGTTCCGCTTGTTCCTGATTGTAACTGTTTGGAATTACAGCAAGTCAATAATATGAAATATTTAGGTTTAATCATTGATTATCAATTGACCTGGAAAAACCATATTTCAAAATTAAAAAAAGAGCTTTATTTCAGTTTGAGAAAGTTTTACCTATTAAATCAGTTGTGTGGGTCTAACAAAATTTTAGTCAATGTATATCACGCTCTTGTAGGATCCAGGATAAGCTATGGTATCACATGCTGGGGTGGGACATACAGTACTACCTTATATCCGATAGTAATTTTTCAAAAAAGATTCATCAGACTTATTTCGAAAAAGACAAGGTTTGAACATACTTGGCCACTGTTTGTTGAGATGAAAATTCTTCCTCTACGGCATTTATACATTTTTAAAGTCCTAAAAATGTTTTACATTAGAAGCTCTGCTTTTTCAATAACAAGACAGCCTAGTTACAATCTTAGGCGGTATCAAGTCGTTAGTGTGCCTAAATCAAATTTAAATATACATCAAATATTTTACAGTAGTTTTGCACCACGATTATTTAACATAATTAGTTATAAAATTGGCGACTTCACAACACAGAGAGAGTTTTTGAAAAAATTGAAAAAATGGCTTTTTGAACAAGAAGCTGTCGATAAAATATTAAAAATAGTAAAGTAGGTTGAGTCTTGATACATTTTGAATCGCTTGCACTTACTTCTTGCCTGAATTTCCTATGTGTTTTTTGTACATCTATTTGTTTGCTTACTAGTATTTGTCACTATCTCTTTAGTGTCTTTTTATTTCTTTGATTTGTAAATATAATTACTTGGTATGTTGGTGAAGGAGATTTTTACCATTGAAGTTACAAAGAAATAATTTCCATTCAATAGCACAGTATGTTTTTTAATCAATTTCTTTTTCATACATAATTTTTAAACTATGTGTTACGTTTCGGTGCTAGCCGTTTCATTCTTTTTGTTTAAAACAAGTGATGGAGATCCCATTTCAGGCTTTGCCTAGGGGATTCCTATTTATTTTGCCTTATATTTATTTATATTGTTATTGTGTTAATTTATTCTACCTTTGTTGTTATATTTTGAACTCATGGTATTGTAAAAACTGTGTTGTGTACTTGTATATGAAAATGTACTGTTTTGTACTTGATTTTTGGCAAAATAAACATTATTTATTATATATATATATATATATATATATATATATATATATATATAATAGATTATGCATCTGAACTTAACTTGTAAGCTCCGAAACAGAACCATTCAATTATTTGCCATCATAGCAACAATGAAGCGCAATGCTCCATTGTTGTCGGAAACAGACCGTCCGTCGCCTGATAACAAGCATCCCGCACCACACCCAAAACATTTAAAATAATTTTAGTGATTTAAACATTTTTTATGTTCTATTAGCATTGACAAAGTGATCTCCAATTCGCTAATGACAAATAGAATCGGTAGAAACAAACCAGATTTGGAAAACCCTTTTCAATGCGAAAATAACCAACACATACGAAAAAAAATAATAAAGTAGTAACGATTTATTATTTCATCGTGAAATTTCAGTATTCTACACCTAATAGTACTAGTTGTAATTTGTGAATAAGAAGAAAATTAATCTTCAATATTTTTTTGTAATGATAGTTTAAAGTCACTAGTTTTAAAAAGATGCCTTAAAAATCGTATTTTTTAGTTGTAACTAACATACATATTAACACGTTGAATAAAAATTAAAATCGTTGTTATTGTTATAAAGGAGATTAAACTTTGAACATGAATTTGTTATTGAACTTTTTTTGCACTTGTTTTGTAGATACACTAGCGCCGCAAAGTTAAGGGTCTATAATACAAAATCGGATAGTAGTGAATAGAAACCGCCGTGAGTTCTCTAGCTAGGCAAAATGCATGCTGTATCCAAATTGCATCCACAAATAGCAGGCGCTGTACGTTCATGGCTGTTATTTTAAAACTGTGACATTTAATTCTACCTTATAAGTGTTCTAAGCTCAGTTCGACTAGGCATACACGTACAGTGGAATTGACCGACCCACACTAATATACATGTCGTTAGTAATGACCCATATTACGATAAATATACATACACTCAAACAAAGCAAATAAGTGAACATTGTGGGTAATTTTATATTTTTCGATCTTTATTCCTCAGTAAAGCTATAAAGTACGATACAAAACTGAATGCTGCACATGTTGGTGTCGCCATATTGACAATACACAATATGGACAATACCAGGTATTGTGTCCTAGCAATATGTCGCCAGGAAAAATTTTATAACCGGTGGTGGCAGTAGTTCACATGGTCATAAATGTAAGTGAGAATCGTTTGCATGCCAATCATATAGCAACTCTAAAAAAAAATCATGCATTATTGTGATACGCATTAGTGGTGAAAATTCTAAATTTTTAGTATATGACATTCTTATGTTATCATTTATTTTAGAAATATATTCTCCATGATAAAATTACAAGGTTCGTATTCATAATGAAACGTGACGTAGTATGAGAGCAAATTGGATTCCATGCGACATTCCTGCTAAAGACATTGCCGAAGTGACTCTGGCGTTCTTCGCATGACTCACATAACATTCCAAAGTCCTGTTATCAATGTAAACTTCTGCATAGCACAATACTAGCAGCTGCCCGTAAACTCAAATGAAGTACACTTGTTATAGATCCACCAACTTTTGAATCGACCGTTTTTTTAGTTAATTTTCCTGCATTTTAATTTTGATATTATTCTGCAACAGTAAAATTGCTACTTTAAAATTGTGTAACTTTAAACTGTAACATTATTACATTATTAGTGGACCATTGTAAAATCCCCACAAATTTATATGAAGATAAATATGTGATTAATTCAGGCAAAGTATGTCAATGTGTTTAGCGTGGTTGCAAGCAACATATTTATATAAATTAATAAATCATTAATATATTACGTACTCCGAATCGTATTGAATATAAGTATTTTTTTTAACAAGATGATAATTAATATCTGTTGCCGTTATTTTGAATCGATTAAAGTTGTATTGAGTTGTATTTTAACTACATTTTAAATATAAATTTCAATATATAAACTATTTTTACTATATTCATATTCATATATTGATCGACTCTAGACAATATATGTGCTTGAACACACTACACTTCAATTTGGACATAGGACTCTCAATTAGGGTTGATATATAGTGACGTTTAAAGTACTGACCTTGATGAGGACAAGGGAGGTAATGGCATGTGTTGAGGGTAGCAGAGGGTCATTACAATTCAGACATGTATCATTTATAATATTATAATGCGTTATTTATCATTTATAATATTAAATTAAAAATAATTATTTGTATATAATAAGTATGTCGTTATAGAAATAATGCAAAAGAAAACCTGTGTTTGTTAAAAAAGTATTGCTTAATTAAGTTTTATATTCTGAATTTGAACATTGTAATTTGTTAGTGAAAGTGAGACCCAAATCCACTTACAAGTGTAAGTTCAGCTCGGCGGAACGATTTAATGAGCTTCGTTGCAGGAGTCAATACAGTTGAAACTTGGCTTACAGACTATTAGGAAATGTAAAATTGCAAGAAGACAAGGCGAGCCCTAGCTGTTTTTGAATACTACATTGGTAAGGGAGAACTGTAAAAACAAAAACTGCTATTAAATTCTTTTACTTTTTTGTGATTTATCAGAAATTTATATTTATTTCACTTTTATTCACTTGATTATGTAAATGAATCACTAACTTTTAAATTTTATCCGTTAATAATGTCATGATAAAGACACATAAAACATATTTATTATACTAGCCTCAATTTACTTTGCACTTCTCCGTACCTATACCTACTGAAGGACAAACAATTATACTCCTCACCCAATCACGTTAGAAGATCGTGCCTATAACAACTGTGCTCCATTTAATACGCAAGAGGAAGTCATGTTTGTAACAATCGTGATCCATATATTACCAAGTTGAAAACTTGTCCTTGTAACAAATTGTTCTCCATCCGTAACTGTAGCGGATGATGTGCTTATAATAATGGTGCAGCACTTTATTATTACAGTAGAGTGGAGTTTTCTATATTTATACGACTTTTATATCCCCAAAGGAAATATAAGTCGTAAATGCTCATATATAGTGAGCGTGCCGGCCATCCCCTTTTACCTCAAGGAGATACAAGATGTCCAGGAAAATGTTCTCTCAAAACATTGAGGTGTGAGCAGTGGCCCCATCTTGATGAAACCATTGCACGTCCAGGCCCTCTTCTACAACAAACTGTTCAATTTCGGGCTGCAGAAATGTCGTAAAATTAACACGTAGTGTGCAAAATTTTTAGTAATAGTCTTACCTTCCTAATAAAGGATGTATGGGCCTGTTACACCAGGTTGGGAAACAAATAACCGCACAGTCCACTTAGGTGAACGTAATGGTTGTACAGAAATCAGTCGGGGGTTATTTTCACCCCAGTAACGAACATTTTGTTTGTTAACTGCTCCACTCAGATGAAAATGTCCCTCGGCACAACAGAAGACATAATATTATCGTAGGAATGTCATGAAGATTTCTACGATTGTTGTATTCAGCTACATTCATCATTTTGTGGGGATGGAATTTAAAATCTAATTTTAAAATTCTCCTTAAACTACGGTCTGATATTCCTAAAGCAACAGCGTGCCTCCATAAGGATCGACTTAGGGATCCGTTGCACATATTTTGGTGTTCTTACAGATTTGCGACGTCCATGTTAGGTTAAGTCCTATCTTACCGCATAAGAGAGTGTTACAAATATCTTCAAGCCTCTGAACGAATTGTGTTCGCACCAGGGACATTGTTACTACGTGGAATAACAATCCGTCGGTAAAAAGCTTGTTACACCGCAAATACAGAGTGGTTGTTTTCGTAACTATCCCTTACAGCAAACTTCAAAATGATCTGGTCCAAAGCATAATTCCAACTAAAATAGTACGAAGAGTTGAGTCTGATTAGAATGTCACGTCTCTGTATCCCAAACATAGCCTGACCGGCGCACCTTACAAACTGATTTAATCGTTTGGCGCACGCAATTTTATATATATATATATAATTATATATATGCAATTATATCGATGCATTTAACTTATAAAAAATACCTTGTTTTTTAAGATGGAATGTCAGCGGCCTATTAATGAATAATTATAATTAAATTAAAATATTTATAAACACTTTAAATAATAACTGAAACTATTTAGATAATTAAAAACTAAATAATAGTTTTCAACATATTGTTCTTTAATTGATAGTTCATTTGTGTTTCATGCAGCCTTAATACATAAAATGTTAACCAAACGTAACTAAAACAAATAATGAAGAACTAAGGGAGTTTACTATTAAAAAGAGTGGAATTATATAAAAGAATAACTCTGAGTATATTCTTCACCTTAGTGCTATGTTATAAAAAATACAAAAATATAAACAATTTTAAATTTTATCCGGGTAACAATATTAAATAACATCGTTTTCTGGTGAATCTTCAGAGTCATTTTTAAAGCGACATAACTCCAAATGTAAATGATGGATTTTAATGATATTTAGTTTTTCTTAATGATAATATAGTCAACTCAAAATTTAAGTAGAAACAAGATTATAAGCCTTAGCTACTTTTATCAACAGTTACTCTTCATGTTGTTATGGAAATTGTTGTATCTTTATTTATTTTTTTTTTGTTAAAAAAACTTTTGCTACATGAAAGTTTCGAGACAAGTGTTTTATTTTAAAATGTTCCACTAACATACGTCACGACTTCTTGATTACAATATTACGTTCCCCATCAGAACTTCCCTAAGTAAGATGAAAGGAAATGTTCAATAGAACTACACCAGAATAAACTTATATTAATGAAGTTTCCGAAGACTAAACAAATCAAATTGGTTAGGATGTATGCAGTAATTAGACATGTATGAGCCACAACTTGGCAGCTTCAAGTTTGGTTTCAGTAAGTTAAATTGATGTAACAGACATATCTTAAATTATGATTAAGCCTCTTTACCAACCCTTAACTTAGTGGTTTAATCTCTTTTACTTTCTGATAGTCAATTAATGAGGACACAGTACAAAACCATTTATATTATTTATTTTCACTTCACAACTTCATACATTGTACAGTAACCACTTTTCAGGTACAAAATATAACAGCATATTTATGTATTACAATAGTATCACATTTTTAACAAAATATTTTATATATTTAATAAAAGACAACATTGTACAACTAATTATCACTATTTGAACTAAATTACTACGTTATATAAATTATATCACTTATTTACAGTAAATATACATTTTATACATCAGTTTTATAAATTATTAATACAAATATTCCTTGCAAGAATCGTATCAGTAAAATAAACTTTATAACAAAATAATTTATGAAACTTTCACACATTAACTGTTTGATGCAAACAATTGAACGATTTTATAAAATATTACTTTTGATTTATTTGATAGATATGTTAGTAAAGCGAATGAATATAAATATTCTAAGCTTATCTAGTTGTGTATGAATAGATGCCTGATTTACGTCTCCATTTGATTTGAACATTTCTAATATATTCATATTCAATATTCACCAATGCATGCGTGTTTTTTATGGTTCCAGGCCAATATCTAATAAATGTTTAAAAAAAGTAATTAAATATAAGCAATTTCTTACATGTGGTCTAGAGTTTTTAGTAAACTGTTTTAGGTTTTTTACTAAAATCCCTTAAAAGCAAAACAAGTTAGTTTAGACTCATCACATTTTACAGTATTTTACTATACAAATACGACACAAATGTTTTTATTTCAAAGCGATAAAAAATATGGCCTCTAATAAAAAAAGAAAAATTGGCCAGTGATTATTTTTAAGAAAACATCTTACTGAAATGATTATGTAAAGGTTTTTATTAAAATAATATATATTTTCCTTAATGCTCACATGAAGCGTTCCAACCTAACATATGCCACTGCCAAAGTTGAGATAAAAATAGTAAACCTTTACATTTTTATATATAATACACAGTCAATATATTTGTCAAATATTGATATGTAGAAGAAATCATGAACTTTTTTATATAACCATTCTTTCATGTGTAATATGGATATCACCACCACACGTATTTCTATCGTTAACTGGCCATGATTGAAAAGTTAAATAAGTAACGTATAAAAAGATAAGCTTATATTTCTATTTATATCACGAGCTAAAAAATCATAAAATATTTTTTTAAATCAACAAGTACGTAAAAAAGTACGTTTTTAATTTAACTACAACATTTCTATAATTTATAAAGTATAAACATTAATACAAATAATCTTCATCGAACCATCGGAGTATAGTAGTGTTGGCACTTGGTAAAGGGCGTGTCGTCGTGGTTTTAGTTTTTGCCCTTCGAACTTCACTGAAACTTGAAGCTACTGTTACTAGAAGTTCCGTGGCGTCTGAGTTCAAAGGGCTTGCCGTTGTCTCAACAAGCTCAGTTGGTGAAGTACTTTCAGATATATTAGATAATATTGGATCTGTAGTTATGGCAGTAGTTGGTTTAGACGAGGTGGTTTGTAACGGGGAAGTAGTAACTTCTTTATCAGTAGTAACTTCACGCGATGAACTGACTGATTCTGTTAGTGAACGGGCAGTTGTACTACCAGTCTCGTTTGACTGAAGGTCGGTCGTCACGATCACTTCAACTTTCTCTGGACGGACAGTAGTTTCATACTTCGCATCATCCGTTTGGTTCGCCCCTGGTCACACATCCCTGTAGTTTGTACACTCCGGGACCGGCTCTGACCATGTTCCGTCCGTCTGACACGTTGGTCTGGCATCCATCCTGGAGACGAAACCGACGTGGCACGTCACCTTCAGGTGATCCCCGGGGTCGTAAGAGAACTTGAGAGGTATGATCCTGCCGTTCGTAGGTTCTCCTGGGTAATCACATTTTGATTTACCTAAAAAAAATTGAATTTAATAAGTTATATGTAGTTCGATTAGTCATTTACGATTTATAAAACACTCTTAAAAAATTAGGGGTTTCAAATTATGATATGTTGTTATTGTGAAATAGTCAGTGACATAGATTGTAATACTCCAAACCAAGACATTATATATCATAAAATAATGAAAAAGAATATATATACTAATGTATTCCCTAAGGTGAAATTAATTTTACCCTAACACAACCGTCCGTACTTATTATGGAACAGGGGTCACGATTGAAGACCACTTTGCAGTTGGTTCAGTTAAAACTACAACTAAATCAGTTGGTTCAGTTAAAAACTTTAAAATCAGACTGATTAACTAAAGAGCCTCCTTATATTACGAACTTATAAATTATAATCATCTTTATTTTTACTTTGACAACAAGCAAAAATAATATTAGCAGAATTTAATACATAAGTTTGAAAAAGTAAAGTTTACAAATAATATCAGTACATTTTTTAAATTTATTTGATGTAATCTTCTTCATTTTCATGTAAACGTGATCACTTACTATGAACCTCCTTTTAGCAAGTGAGTCATAGCAAAACAAATTACCAAAATAAACGACAAAATACAAGTAATCTCATTTGGATCCGATATTAAAAAAAATCCGTTCACATAGGCTACATAACTTTTAAAATAATATGGAAAACATAACTTTAGTTTTTTATACCTAAGGTTGAATATATTCACTGCATCACAATATTGAACATATTACAACAATATTGCACTTACTTTACTGATCCTCTCCTTAATGTTAGAGTGGTCCTACATCAAATGACGAAACTAAGAGGAGGTTGGTAATGTCATGATATTAGTCATCTGTAATGATACACCTTGCATGGTATCGTTTATATATTTGACCTGTTTGTTTTTATATGTAAAGTTGAGTGCATATACAATTTTTATGACCATGAAATTTCTCTTTGTTACAAAAGGCCTAGAAAGTTGTGTTGCATATTGTATAGAGTTTAAGACGTAACGTAATCAAGAAATGCACTCAAATACCACAAACCACACTCATATAAAGTTGGGAGATTCGTTAAAACTTCGTAAAAAAGTTGTAGCTTACAGAATGGAGGAGGGTGAGACCAAACACCAGTCTCTATGCAGACGATGCTAGCCTCGCCTACCAGCTGATGTCTGTCATTGCAAGAAAACTGGATGACTGCGCCGACCCCGTAGATGCCGGGGGTTGCGTCCTCTACAAGGCGTCCATTCAGAGGGACCACGGGCGATGGGCATCGAATGGCTGTTAGGAACACAGAGAACATGTTGATACCTTGGATTCGTTGAAAACTAGCCTATTGTACAGACACGTTTGGACTTCTTTCAGAGGAAAATGGTTTAAAAAGTCCATAGACCAACTTAAAATGTCTAGAGCTTACATTACACTTGAGATAACACACAATAGTACACATGTTGTACTATCGTGAACAATCGTAACTATACACAAAAAATATTTAAGAAAGGAATAGTGACACATATTGCTGACATTTTTAAAAATTGGTTTACTTCCCAATTTCACAATGTACAAAGTTAGGTAATTTTTAAGGTCTGTTTTTTAAAAATTTGGGATTGTTTGATTTTAGCTCATTTTTGGCCAGCAGTAAACCTCGGCCTTCGGCCTCGGCATGAGACTTTTGACTACAAATAATAGTAGATTAACTGTATAATGAAAAATCACAATATTATATTTATTTATAGTATCTCACGCACACTAATTCCGTTGCTACCTAATCATCAGTATAAATACGCAATGGTACTACTTAGCCTGTTTCAAACGTGTTCATTTTATTTATTTTTGCTTAACAGCTGAAGATTAAACTCTTAATGCATCAATAGGATAGTGTTCGACATACAAAATAAACATTTTAATTTATTTCCAAAACAGCTGTTATTAATTTACTAAAATCAACCCAATGTTATCCTTATGGAACAATCTTTTAGGGGTGGTTTCTACCATTAGGAGTTCTTTATAAAGATGAAAATACTTTAGTTGTTCTATTTGATACCTAATGAGACAGTGTACACAATTTCAGCTCTCTACTTACATATGAGACGCCGACACAACGTTGTGCGTATTTTAAGGCGAATATGAATGGTTTTATGAGTGTAGGATGAGTGTAGGATGAGTGTAGGATGAGTGTAGATGAGTGTAGTCTGGTTACTAATTGAGTTCAACTGTTCCTCAGAAAGGGCAATTTATTAATAGCCCAACAGCCAGTGCAACTAAGGGACCTACAGCTTTACGTGGAATCCGAACTACGTAGTGCTGGTCTGACTTTCAGCTAATTGACAAGCCTGATACTCAGTTATCTCCCCCACACAAGATCCGCACAATGATTACCACCCAACATGGACACCCCAGACTTCTTACATGGGAAGTTGGAGAATTAGTGATGAGTGAGTGAGGGATTGCCTTTTAATTTTATAATTACATAAATTACTTAGGATACTGCATTTGATACAAAATCTAATTGCTGTATTGAACCTAACTTTATAAATTATTTTAAAAATATTTAGATTTGTTGTGTTAAGGAGTTAAATGGACAGTAATTTTATATCCTTTACAAATATCACGTAATATGCGCAGGATAAATATATAATAAACAATAGGCTTATAATAATAGTCCTATTATATTATAATAGGCTTACATTATATTATAGACTTATATTATAATAGGCTTACAATATAATAAACAAAAAATGATGGCTTTGTTACTTAAATCAATCAAAATACATTATTACTGTAGCCTGTATAGCGCATATTGTAACACAAGCAAGCCGTAGTTCTCATTACGGAACTAAGCAATGCAATAGTGGTGTTAGTTATAATTAGGCCTGATAAATAGTGACATATTTTCGTGACTCTTCTTCATGTGGGAACGGTAAAAAATACATAATCAACTGTTACTCACCTTTACAAGATGGCATTGGACCTGACCACTGGCCGTTCAGCTGGCACTCAAGGCCGGGGGGACCGACCATCTTGAACCCCCAGGGGCAGGTGAAGACCGCCCTTCCACCGTAGCTGGTGTTATACTCGGCTAACCGTAGGTAGGGGTCGTCCGCCGCTAGGGAGGGGCAGACGATGGGTTCACACCGAGGGGCGGAAGCAGACCACCGGCCTGTGAGTCAAACGAGTAGTGATTTAACATTGTTAAGAACGAGTAAATTAAAAGTAAAGTTTAAGAAAATTATCTTAAATTACCAAATTTAGCTGGACAAAACGGCATATCGAATACCTACTGTATGCTTACATTAAATGTTTGTATCTCTTTAATCGCAAATTAACTTAGTATACAATGGCCTTGACAGTGGGTTTTAACGTTATCTTCGTCGTCAAGCAACAATCAAGCGAGGTCGTTCCTTGGTTGAGTGACCGGTGAGGGATCTCGTCCCAGCATGCAGCCCGCCTGCTCAGTCACAGGAGATGGTTTGGAGGTCAACTTCAATCCGTTGTTGGTCGTAAGGTTAAGTATTAGTGAGGGCTCTTAAACGTAACTTTAACTTTTTTTAATATCATGCATTTTTGTTGTTGTTCTATCAATATAAATAAGTTCAAATTAAGACAAAGGTAAAATAAATGAATCTCTTGAGTGGTTAAATGATGGTGTAGATCTCTTTAGCCACTTTTTTGCTGGCAGATATAAATCATGATGCTTTACTAAGCAATATTACCATTTCCTTAACATCATCATCTATACATGTAATTCTATTACCAAACTTTGTTTTAAATAAAACAGTAAATTTTATCAAATACACATATTAAACTACATTGCACTAAATCTAAATTGTAGTAGGCTCTTTAATTTATGGGTGAGAAAAATAAATATATCATGAAAAGATTGGGAGTTTAACAGAGCTCCTTTATTCGTATAACATTAGGAAAACATATGAGGGAGAATTCTTTTCTTTTTTAATCTGAAATTTTTTCACGTAAGCCTACAACAACCCTTTATTTACAAAGTGTTGTGTCCGTTTTATGTAGGAAGTGATAATAAAGTGGTAAAACTTATGAATTGTTCAAAGTTTTTGAGGTACTTTGCAGACTACTTATCCAGTAAATAGATCTTCTTATAGACTCTCTTTTAAGTATCTTGGATCGAAATATTTAAATACTCTGTCTTTTAATATTACTTTACGTAACGTTCTAAAACAAATCAATTAAATGATAACAAATTCGATAATTTATTGTTGAAATAATAGTTTTCTGAACAAAATTGTCATTTTAAATATTTTGTGTTACAGCATTTTCCTCCTTAAGTATAGGTTTTCCAAACCTTAATGCAATGTCACTTTAATATGAGAAAATCTATAACAATCGTTTTAAACCATTTCAAACATTAATATATTTAGTTTAATTTTCCCCTCTTCTGTAGCTTGCAAGTAACTAGTTTGATTTTTATTTACACCTTAGTATGGGAATTGAACCTACAGTACCTACTAATTCCACATCTGTATATATCTGATGTGGAATTATTTTCAATATTTATGAAAGTTTATAAAACAACTACGTACAGGAAAAAATTAAACATACTATTTTATGCTGAAAACATAAGGTCAGCACATTCAAAAGATAACAGTAAAAAAAACCATAGTATTATATTACTATAAAGTCATAAACCGACCAAGGAAGATTTTCAGTCCATACCTGATGCCTGGCAGGTTATGTTCGAAGTGCCATTGAGTCGATAACCCAAAGGGCATTGGAAGTGGGCCATCTGACCCAGTTTATTACCCTCCACCCTCGACTTGACGTTTCTGTCTGGACTGAGAACTTCCCTCAAGTCACACTCCACAGCTGTGGAAACAACCTTGGACTTATTAATACCATAATTGTGAATTTAATCTTAATTAAATGGTCAAAGTTAAGAAATGTATGTTCTTAAGCTAGTAGTCAATCATCTGGACAACTCTCAATAAACCATTGACATGTGAACAAGATGTTCAATATTGTAAAAATAAATCACCCTTAAAAATGTAAATATTAATCTAACACACCGCAATTTACTGTGCAACGGTTAAAAAGTATAAACACCAATATAGGAAAATCCCATAGCAGTTTTAAAAATCTAAACTGTTTCAATGCGAAACTATAAAATGTACTTAAACCTACAATCTTCAAATAAAATCATGAAGTTACTTGAATATACTGAACGTGTGTTTTTCTGACAACTAGATCGTTGTAAATAATTTAAGACATATTATTTGTTACAAGTAGAATTGTATGATATTATGTGAGCTCACCCAGTACTTGAACTGTAAGACTGTTTGTAAGGCCCCGTGGGGTCTGACATGTGAACACCCCTGTATCTTGGGATTTTGTATAGTAGATGGAAAGGCGATACTTCCATTCTCTCTCTTCCGCTGCTATCGCCCAACCTGTAACAAGTAATCCACTTTACCGAAAGTCTAAACAAATTACGAAAGTAAGTGAAATAGTCTAAGTGTTATAAACACGGTTCTAAAATAAAAATTTTCTTATCAATCAACTTTCACTTTTGTGAGTTGTAAGCCGAATTAAAATTAAAACCTGTAAGGTACTGCCTGTACGTGGACGTCCACGTCCATTCAGGGTTGCCGATCTTCCTAGAGAAGAGACAGTCAAGATGGAGGATCGTCTCAGGAAACACTGCTAACACGCCAGATGGTTCCACCGACGCAGATCCTGACGGAATCCTTATTAGGATTGTAGGAGGAGAATCCTCTGGAATACAAAAATATATCAAAGAACAGTTAAAAATATTTATTCTGTTTAGTTTAAGAGGAGGAGAATCCTCTGGAATACAAAAATATATCAAAGAACAGTTAAAAATATGTATTCTGTTTAGTTTAAGAGGAGGAGAATCCTCTGGAATACAAAAATATATCAAAGAACAGTTAAAAATATGTATTCTGTTTAGTTTAAGGTTCGTCAAAACATCACTCGTTTAAAAACTGTGTGTACAAAAAAAGGGTGTACATTTTTTATTAGGTCTTCATTTTAAGAAGTCGATCCATCATTTTATATTCCTCACTAAGGAAATACAACAAAATAGAATTATAAGACAGTAAATATTTTTTTGGTTTTTCAAAAAGAGTTAACTATTGCGATATGTAAAAACTTGCACGATGGATATTTGCACATAATATTGTATACTATTTAATTATACTCTTATTATATATTGACTATAATAAAATACATTTAATGCCTAAAGTTTATTATATTATGTTGATAAGTTGTCTATCTTAATCGATCTTGTTGTGTTCTTAAACATTTAAGAGTATTTTTTTAAATATAATAAATTCACCAATCTTGCAAACTTCTGGAAATTTCCTACGATTAAACATTTTACTGTGCTTGAAAACATTTTTTACTCATGAGGACTGTCTTTCCTCTTATTGTAAGTTTAAACTCTTCATTTACTTCTTAACTAAAGGAGTTTTATAGTTATATAAATGCCATTAAAACGTATTATACACACATGCCAGTAAAATGTGTCTATCTACTGTTATCCTAATTTTTCATTTAGCGTGTCTGATATCTGGAGGAGCTGTGTTACACAACACTGGAAGCCATTGTAGAAAGGTTAAATGGGGAAACTGCTCATAGCTCTTATCACCCTATATTTAGATGTACACCTGCCTCTCGTACATGTGCCACTCGGGAGGCAGCAGTATGTAGGACCTATGCGTTAGCTCCCTACGACGATCCAGAAAGTTGCTGTACAACGTTAGTTGTGGTTCTCACTTTAGCTGATGTTTATGTTAGTGGCTGGCTTTCAAACAGAGAGATCGATATAAACTGACTTCCTAATACTGGCGAGGGATTATCTGGTCTTATTTCAATTGGAGAAGTAGGAGTTGAATGGATAAGAATCCTAGATTTAGCTCTGTGATGGAAGATCAATATTTAAACACTACTTTTGTTTACAATGTAGCAACAAGGAGCGGCCGTAGCTAAGGGGCTAAGGCGTTGGCTGGCCACGCAAACAGTCCGGGTTCGATTCCCGATACGACCACTAACAGATTTTGCCCTGTCGCTCCCGTGGTTCGGAAGTCACGTAAAGCCGTTAGTCTCCAGGTTTAAGTGTTAGAGAAAGAGGAGCCCAACTTCACGCAACCTAGCCCAAACTTCACCTGGTAAAATAAAACGAACTTTAAATTTTATTTTAGATTTTATTGATTGGTCAGATTTTTTATATTTTTCATTCTTCCTCCATTTAATTTGATAGCTGGCTCTGAAAACCATAATATTTACAGTGTTACAAAAACATCGTGAGTTGTATCAAGCCATCCTGAACTAAAAAATCTCAATATTATTTACAATTTATACAAATCTTTATACCCTCCTGATATATTTAAACGATTCGACTATCATTTATCAATGACAACAACTAAAAATGTACGTTTGTTGTAAGAATTGTGTACAACAAACAGAAGCCAAATTGTGTGAATGCTATTAATTAACAGTGTATTTTAGTTAGTTAATACAGCGATATTTCTCTTAGTACCTGTATAGTTTGTTAGCAGTGTGGTGGGTATGCAGGATGGCAGTCTATGGCTCCAAACCCCATTGTTACACTGTAACTCTGACTCTCCCAGCAGTTTGTACATGCCTAAGGGTTCTTTACATCGGAACTGCGCAACAGAGTTGTGTGGGAAAACTTCATTGCGTGGCTGGGGTAAAACAAAACAAGTATACAGTAATAGGCAACAAATATGGAGTAATAAGTTTAAAGTCTTATAATCACTAAGACTATCTTAACATTTATATTGACAGTTTTCATAATTGTAAACTGATTGTATGTGTAATATATATATTACAGCTATATAACTTGACTGGTCCTCCCAACCATATAACACACAGCTCTTGACTTACCCAACCACCTATCATACAAATAACTTGACTGGTCCTCCCAACCATATAACAAAAGGCTCTTGACTGACCAAACCACCCATCGTACACTCGACTATCGACTGGCTCTCCACCCATCATACAAATAACTTTTATGTTATTTGTACCAACCATAAAACAAAAGGCTCTTGACTGACCAAACCACCCATCGTACACTCGACTATCGACTGGCTCTCCACCCATCATATAAATAACTTGACTGGTCCTCCCAACCATATAACAAAAGGCTCTTGACTGACCAAACCACCCATCGTACACTCGACTATCGACTGGCTCTCCACCCATTATACAAATAACTTTCATGTTATTTGTACCAACCATACAACGCAAGCTCTTGACTGACCAAACCACCCTCATACAGAACAATCTAGACTGGCCCTCCCACTTAAATATATAATAAAAGTAAACATATAATTTAAACAGGAAGTAACACATACGATGCAAAGACGATGCAAAGACCACATTCAAAAACTAGAGGATAAGTACAACAGTTATATTTTAAATGTGTCGTAAGTCACATACACAAAGGATTATTGCAAATCAATCAGTGGTACAGATGTTAATTAATTGGTTATCTTAATCAAAAACAACATAGTTTTTTGTCTTAAATGGTACATTTATCATCCGTAAACATAATTTAATGTATTGCTAAAACATGAATTCTCCTACAATTTCATATTGTTATTGACTCGGTTTCTAAATTGAGAACAAATCAGGATTATAGTAGGACAATTGAGTTACTAGTTTTATCTGTCTAGCTAAAGTACACATCTGCTGATTGCTCGGAACTATGATATCCGTTGTTGTACTTTTAGAAAATGTACATCATTCTGTTCTTAATCAACTCTATCTAAACGTGTTATGAAGTTTAAATGGATAATGGATAATGGATAATGGATAATGGATAATGGAAGAATAGTTTAATATTGTTTATAAAAAGACAACATCAATTTAAGGACTACGGTGCTAAGCTAAAAGTACGGGAAGCCGATAGTTTTGTGCAAGCTCACACTTACGATTATAGTCACGTTCCTGTAGGACATGATGGTATGTGGAGGGGCTGTCACTATGATGCAACTCCTTAGTAAAGGCTGGAACCTTGCTCCTCCAACAGCATCTGTGAAAATTTAAGCTCTAATGTACAACTTACAAACAGTTATCATCTACATCTTACAAATATTAGTCTTTGAAACGTCAACGGTCTCATATATTCAAAGCCTTAACTTGTTTCTATCTATAAGCAGTCATCAAATATAAAGTACTTTCTGACGTGAATTTGAAATTTATTAACTACTTTGGTATTTTTATCATAGAAAATATATCTAATTGATCTTATACGAGTATTTATCATACTGAGCTCCTCTAAACATACTACCAAAATATTCAAATGTTTTCCTTTTGTAAGGAGTTTATGCAAGTAAACTCTCTGAAATATATCTTGAAAGTTTGATTGTGGAAGATTTGTGCAAATAAGTCCCACGTAGGTTTCTTGATAGGTCCCATTTTGTCTCATCGTTATTTTTCCCTTGTATTCTGTTTATTGGCTGTTATATTTAGCAGATTAATATATCAACGTAATATTATCAATCTTTCACTGTATTATTATTTTGATTTGAAGAGTTTTTAAGATATTGAGACATACTTCTGATTTGTAGATTTCATTCCTTAAAAATTTTTAGAATCTAAGAAATTGTGGGAGAAACGATTCCAGTTAAGGATAATAATTATTTCAACTCTTAATATAAGTGTGTCTGTGAGTATTAAATAATTTGTATTTTGGCCAGTAGGTATTAAGTTAGGATATTTAAAATATTAAAGGTATATTTCGAACTAGTAGAACTGTTCCCAACTTAGATACACTGATATGAGATCAGCACTACAAGGAAACGATCATTTTGTGCCATTTTCGCCTTTGGTCCATTAGATTGTATTGGATCTGAAAATTAAGTGTGGGTTATAACTTTATTATGTGTTAATGAGCTATGATGTTTTTGTCGTCCGTCTTTTAGTTGTGAAGACAAGTCAGTACTAAAATGTACTAAAGTAAATACGTCAAAAATTTTAATAAATACATTGTAGATTTCCAAGAAATTAGTTTCTTTTGAAATATCTCTCTCTTTATATACTGTATGTATATCCCTCCCTCTCTCTCCCCCTCCCCCATCTCTCCCTCTCTCACTTTTCCTCTCGATTTTAAGACCAAGGCACTCATAAAAGTACTTTTTTTAAGTTCTTCCGTTTGGAATGTTTTTACAATGATAGAGAAAAGTTCCAAATAGATTAAACACCTAATGTTTTCGAGTGTCATGAGTCCAAACAATAGTAATTACTATTAACTAAAACGCTAAATAAATATAAAAAAACAATAAAATAAAATTTGGTTGGCTTAAAATTGGGTTATTCATGAATCTGTATCTCTGATATCTAAGTAATCCTACGAACACTCATAAAGGTTAGTGTGATTATGTATGTAACACTATGTAATACATATATGAAATACTAAGATGAAGTATTTTCTCTCAACAAGGTCAGCTAGTATTTGACCTTACTGGCTGGGCTGTTGAATCTTTATAAACTACCAGTGTTAAAGCAAGTTTTTGGACACTTTTGATCGTGCTCTGTATTACATGTTATTTGAATACACATTGCCGTTTAGTAGTGTCTACCTTGTTCTTGCTGACAGAGTGGACCAACCCATTCTCCTCCAATGCACTTAATTTTACACACTCTTTTCAAAGGGCCGAACTGGACAGGAGCGGCGAACTCTGCTGAGAAGCGAACCTCAGCTACGCTTGAGTAGTTGGGGGCGGCGTTGGCACGAGCGGTCACCCGGCGGCCGTGCAGAGTCAATCCCGGAGGAGGGCAGCCTGAACCCTTCCACTCTGTAAGAAACAATGCAGATGTAGATACATATAGATTTATAAAAATACTTAAGGTAGTAAGAAATGGTTTACAAAAAGGTATTTTTGTATAGCAATATTTTTATTAAGGTGTGCTAGGCTTAATGTTTACTTTACCATTATATGTATTTGGGCCTAACACTCATGCGGTATTCAAAATACAAAATTAAACCTTTTCCAAATTGAGGTAGCATATTCATTGAAAATTCTCTCTTGCCACCACAGCTAAACTAACCTAACCTAACCTAATCTAACATAACCTAACCTAACTTAACCTAACCTCACCTAACCAGGTTAGATTAGGTTGGGTTTAGATAGGATTACTTGAATATACGATATAAATGTAACATAACATAATTTCTGAATAAAACTAGTAAATAAATGAAAATAGTTCAACAATAAAAAATGTCCTGAATGGAAAAATGAGTATTAAATAAAAGACAAAACAAACGAGATGCTGAAATACTTGTGCAACTCCCCTTGGGACATAATTCAGCCTGTATGCCTATGCTATGAGTGGAATGTAAAGAGGAGGTAGTTGTGAGCTCTTGTGTGCGTGTACATGCAAATGTTTAACCAACCAGGAGGCTTAACCAGCTCTCCAAACTGTAATTATGCTGAACTGAGTATATAGCACCCCTAATTAACCCTGTTCCGAGCTAGTGGACTTTGGAGAAATCGACCAACTGTAGTTTGTGGATTGATAAATATTAAATTGGTTTATAGACTATATATCATGATTTATTGTGTAGTTTAACCTAACTTAAACACTAAATGGAGATAATATTGTATTGCTATTGAATATTCTTGTGTAGTCTGGTTAATACAAAGATAAGCACAGTATATAACAATCAGTTACAAGCCACTCAATTTAGGTTTCTTGCTAGCTTTGTGAATAACTCTTCCATTACCAAAAGCAAAGGCCGCGAACTCAAATTCTGAGAAGTCCTCTTATCTTTTCAAACGCGATTTGAATCTTCCTTCCTCATCAATGTTTAAACACTCTGTGACGTAAATACTGAACAAGACCAATCATAAAGGATTATTTACTTTATGGTTACATATTTAACCTTGAGCTTTCTTATATGAAGTAAGTTTTCATGTAATATTTTCACTGAAATACTCAGATGTCAGCCAAACATGGGTGGTAAAGTTTTTACAATGTATAAAGCTATAAACCCTTTAGCCCTCGGTGGTTTATCTCCTTATTTGCTATAAAGGTTTACGGCAACATACCATCTCTAGTGCTCTTATTTGACACCAGGGTTCTCTTGGGTCGCTATGTTACAACCCGCTTAACGATTGGTTGGTTCTATGCTCTATCACTCTTATAGATGATGGATATTTTGTGTATTCACTCAATACACTTTGTGTAAGAATTTAAATATAATTAAATGCAAAAAAACACAAGCGTAGACATTAGAAATATTGTTGTTCCAAATATATCAAAATAATTCAAATTTTAAATTACAGTTTTACTATATGATCTCCTGATATTTTAGGATATAAATTTTTTCTTACTATCGATATTTTTATTATATCAGTTATTTGCTATAAATATCATAGTCTTTCCTTGTTATCGTAACATACATTGTAGTTTTTATGTTATTGTACATTTAAGTGACTCTGAAGATAATGAATACTTACACTTCAGTTCTAAGAAACTTTAAGCAGTGCACATACTAAGTTAAATTAAATGAACGTACTACCAAAACGATATAATTTTGACAAAAAATATAATAATACATGTTTTCCAGTTTAAGTTGTACGGAGAGTATAGTGCGTAAGTTTTGCAGGACTTCTTAAAAAGTCTGTTAAATATAATTTATTATTCACTCTACTGCTGATAAATTCGTTTAATAAACTCATCTTAAAACCAATACAGGTTACAAATAATAGTTAAGATGCATATTTTATCTATATCAGGTAAAAACTGCTTTTTAGTACATTACATTTTTAGTAAGTAATGCCTAGGAAAACAGTTTAATTACTTTTATTAACAAGCTTATAAATATACAATATTACAATAAGTAGGGTAGATTGGAAGACCAACCAAGCATTATTCCAACCAGACATTAGCTTATTGCAGGATACGGAAGAATAGAAGAGTTTGTACGGAAATTTGACTAATCTGAACAAATAACATTGTAAAGTCATTTTTGTGCCAGAAGTATTGTATAAAATAGGAAACTATCATTTGCAAATAACTATGAATACTTTTGAATTTCAATTTACATAAATTAACGGAACCAATCCGTAAACTTTAAAAAGATTATAATGAAGATGGCTTTATAATTATATTACACAAATTAAACATAATTTTTACTAATGCCATTCTTTTCAGAGTGTACTCAGGAACATGTTTCGTATTTTAGGGGAGTTTTTATCGTCGACGCATATAAAATAGTTCATAAATAACTGTCCTATTTCTATTGTTATTATTAAATGTCATTTTAGAAGACTTTTACTGATCGTTGTGACCATCTAACAAATAAGTTACTATTTAACTTGTAAAAATACATGTTAAATTTCCCCTACACCAGCTTAGTATTGAACGTATAGAGTTTATATGACCATCACACTAAGGTCATATTCCTATACTAGCTTAAACAAGTGTGTTTAAAACCTTTGTGTACGTAGAGTGTGTAGTAGAACGTACAAAATGCTCTAAGTAAAAAGGCTAAATTGGTTATTGAACAACAAGGTATAGTCTTGTTGGAAGTCCGTCTTGCGAAAGAAGAATAGAAAGGCGTTCAAAGGAATATTAATAATACTTTCAAATTGATCAATGAAACAACAAATTGGTTTACGGATCCAGGGTGGAAGAAATATGGAAACACTTTCACAACAACTTCATTAGATAATTTTTTGAGTCATTGTGGTCCATAAATTATAATTTTTGATCAGAATAATTTACTTAAAATCATTAAATAAATGACAAATTAGTTACTTCGAAACTCAAATGACTGCTATATCTTTCGAAGTCCGATTTGCGGCAATTAATTTATATTGAGTAGACCTTTACTTTGATACCAAACTCGACCTAGGCTTACGTGAAAGATTTCGTTCAACTTCACGTGGTTTTACTCAGGAACATGTTTCGTGTTTGTGGGGAGTTTTATCGTCGACGCATATAAAATTGTTCATAAATAATTGTCGTATATCAATTGTTATTGTTAAATGTCATTTTAGAAGACTTTTACTCATCGTTGTGACCATCTAACAAATAAGTTATTATTTAACTTTGTCAAAATACATGTTATTTATGTTTCAACTTCATGAAACGATGAAATGTTGTTAATGGTTACAAAGAAAGGTTTGTTCTTTGTAACCATTATCATGTACGAGATTTCACTCTTACCAGTAAAGTCATAGAAAAGTTGTGAAAGCGTTTTCTTTTTTTTTTCACCCTGTATAATCGACATAATTTAACAATGAACTTAATATGTTAAGTTTCAAGATATGGCTGGTTCTACAATTACAAACATTACGTGTTTTTTTTTTTTTTTTTTTAAGATAATGAAAAGTTAACACTACTGTAATTGAAAAAAGTAATTTTCCTCTACTCAGTACTTATGGGCATTTACGTTTTGATAAATGAAAAATCTTATCAATGATCAGCAGAACAATTTAAAATTGATCAGTGATAAATAAGTTCTAATGTTTAAAACATTTACAGCTTTTAAAATGTAAAACCTACAGGCCTGCACATGAACTATACTAAACATCAGTACAGTTAGAAAACATTGCACCCCCTTTCTCCTAGTTCAAAGGACTTACTCTTTAGCTGCTACGCCAGAGGTGAGATTAGAGTTCAAACTCTTATAAAATTATAGATAAGCACATTAAAATGGCAAATAATGGAAATCACATTTGAATCCTTCCTGAAGGGAAACGGAGCCAGATTGTCCAAAGCACAAACAGTAGGAAATGGGGTAATTACGCTACGGGGTTTATAAACAGTTAAGCTCAACTTTAAATTATGTAAACAATTTCAGTTGTTTACAACACACTGTTGGCACAGTAACTTTTTTTGACTGTCAAGTAATACATTTTTTAAGCACTATACTGGAGATTAATTTGTAATATTTTAATACGATATTCAATGTGTTCAATCATTTTTCTTTACTCGTACAATTTCCATAATTATTTGTACTACATTCATTCCCATAAGCAATTGAAAACAAAACTAAAAGTGCCGAAGGAAAATCTTAATTTTCTTAGACACAAACATCGATATGATTTCGTCAAATAAATTTTTTTTTTTTAGATAAACGTTTTAATTTTTATTACTATTAAAGTAAGTGTAAAGCTTGTTATTTTCACACAAGTAATTTATAAGTTAATATTATTTTCCGTTCCAAACTTTAAGTAGTACCAAACTATTGAATAAGGACAGTTCATGGTGGATTCAAACGAACGTTGGCAAGCCTGAAAGCAAGTCACTCGACAAACTCTTTCAATACTCTGAAAACGGTTATTTTGCATGTTGAACATTTCAACATAGTTTAGTACTGACAGTTTTCCTCGCTACACTAGCGCAAGACGGGTTTATTACCTAACTTTTGACATGGCGCTAAACAAGACGTTACTCAATAAATTCATGTGACGTACGAATGAATAACATCTAATATTAAATCCTTACATAAAAACAGGTAATTATAAATGAACTATAATAATTCTATGCTTAAACATGCAACATATGTATTAAAACTCAAATCTTTGATTAGTCTTACATGTTATTAATAATAGTTTACACAGTATATCGTTCAGTAAAAAGGTGTGACAGATTAATCTAAATTGGACAATATAATGCTGAAAGAAAGACCCGTACATACAGAATCTTCAAGGGATGAGTCAGATGATGTTGCTGAACAACACGAAGAGTCCTACATTATAACAAATTATTTTACTACAAAAAACATCTTTATTTAGGAAAATTACTTTAATAATAATGTATAGGTAGCTTAGTTGTAAGTTGTAAGCTACATGCTTCTGGAACTTATAAATTTGAATCACAGGTTGCTAGACGGCAAAATTACACCTAAACTCCCCCGGTATTGAGTGTTGATCCAGCATCGTGGGGTAGTTGGGAAGTAGTAAATCCTAACGAACGCTGGAACTAACGACACTGAGTGGATATCCGAACAAAAATTCCGTCCAGCTCACACGATTCATGTGAAACAATTACTTTATTATTTAAAAAATAAATAAATAAATAAAATGGTTTTTCGTGGCCTGCTTCCTTAAATGGAAAATATATATTACCTTTGCAAATTTGTACTCCTGAACAAAAATTACCTTTATTTTTAAAAATGTAACAACTGAAATAACAAATATTTCTATATTATCTTTTGTTACTGGCAACCAAATATTTAAATGATAGCATGTATAAAATTAAAGCATGCACAAGTAAATGTACAATATTCTCGATGTTTAAAAAAGTCAGACCTCGTTTAAGGCATCTCATCCACACATGATGACTTGATGGGCTATCCCACCCTTGGTAAATTAGTGGGCCGTCCACCCTCAGGATGTTTGCATTTTAAGTTAACGTAGAGAACTACCTTTAACCCTAATTAAAGTGAATATAACCCTGTAGGCTCCTTTATTATATACATGTCTGAGAAGGCAATATACAAATGTATATTGTACATTTGAACACTACCACGGTATTTAACATCTATTATCTCCAAATGTAATGCGTTCCTTAAGGGTAGTGTCCTTTGTTCTTTTCAATGCTAGTCATTTAATTATTTAGTTTTAACTGATTGTATCAGCTACTATGGACATCATCCACATAGATTTATAAAATTAAAAACTCGGGCATATTTATCTAAATAAGGCAAATGATTCAAACCTTTTCAATTAAGTGTTTATAATTTAATATTTTTACAAATTACGCATAAGCGGCAGTTTTACATATCGTACATGTAGTGCGAGTATTTAAAAAATAAATAAAAATAACTACATTCATAAACAGTAATACATCCTGCTATTAAATTACTTTATTAACTCCCTAGTTGTTTACAATCAACCCCCTTCACCACAAAAGTATTTCTACATAACAATGTTGAAAGCCATAAAACGTATTTTTCTGCTATCAGATAAAACAACATAATATTTAACATTTTCGTGAAATAAGTATCTTACTGACTTAAGCTTATTTATTTTTAATGAGCAGTAGCAAAGCTTGGCTGTACCAAACCCACAGGAAAAGGTTAAACTTAATATCAAAGAAACATTTAACACGAACAGCCCAGACAATACAATTGTATAAAAGAGAAAAAGATAGCAATATACGATGTTACAATAAAAATAAGAACAATGCAGACATTCTGGAAGGCACTAGGTTGTGGTATGCGATGGATAATTTGTTGGCAAACTGCTTATAAATAGCCAATAAATTGTAATACAGTTAAAAAAAACTGAAAATGCTTATTATTTAATGGGTTTTAATAAATAATCTATATATTCAGATACATGTAATACATAATAAATTAACGCTTACTAAATACGCTTTGTACGAGTAATTTAAAAAAAACTTTCAAAAAAACAATGTAATATCATTAACTTTTTATTTATTTGGACATATTGAATATGATGAGTGACAACGTTGGTATCAGTCTGTTGGTATGACTGTTAATATAAATCAGCTGTTTTTGACACTTGATTCATACACTTTCACTATCCTTGATTTCAATTGCAGGTAAAATACGCATGTGTTTTAATATGCTATATCACACTTAGCATACCTTACACAAAGCCAAGACACCATAGGCTGAATTTTCGTTACCATTGGCTCTTTTTTTACAGTTATACTGTTCTGTATAATAATACAATTAAGAATGCTGCCAATATAACATACTGTAAATTACAATATAATTGTAGTAAAAACTAAATTCACTATCCCTAAATATTACCTTATTAACACTTAAGTACCATCTAATATATTTGTTTACCGAACATAATAGATCTGTAACTTCAAACATATTTTATCAAAACAACACAGACTGCTTAAGTTATTTATAACAATAACCAGTTATGGACCACAAAAATCCAAAATTTCTTACTATAAACAGAATGTTTCATTCACAAACATAATTCCTTAAAAGTTTAAAATTCATTTGTTTTATTATTTAGTTTCGAATTGATTAGTAACATAAAAAGAGAGGTATTCTATATTTATTGGACATTTCAAGAGAATTTTATACTTCAGTAAGCATTACCGTATTTGATGTAATATTGAACAGTACAGTGAAAGTAAAACTGTACAAACCATAAATATGAACATGGTTTAACCTCAAGTAAACGAAGGTTAACCACCTACCGTGACCTTATGAAGCGTCACACAATTATACAACAATAAATAATATCCAAGCGCCAACAACCCAAGGTGAGGATGGCGTTATTCATATAATGTGATAAACAGTCACATTAATCATACTTTGTAAGGAAGAATTACCTTTCCTGTGGATCCTTGCCAGGAGAGTGCCAGATAGAAGGAAACTGAACGACAAAAAGGTGATAAATGGGTTTGCCATGCTTACAATATTACTCGAACCGAACTGTGCATTTTGTCAGTGATTTGTTGGGGTTGAGTGTTCACACTTTGTCACGTTTACAATATATTACTACAGAGTTTACTTTTTTCACTATATATATAACAATTCAAAATTTATAAATTTAACACAATTTAACACTCACTGTTTATATTTTTTGTTAAATTATTTTACATAAGTATTTATAAAATATTAAATTTTGTGAAATTTATATTTATACACATTTGGAAGTGGAGGGCTTAAACTGACTAGGGCAAAAAATCTATGTAATCAACTCTACAATATGTAAAATATTCAAGTTCGAAAATATTATTATTACACTGCTAGGAGGTTATGTGCAGGGCGGAGGTAAAACACAGTTCGCGCGGATCAGTAGACTAGTATTGGTTTCAAAACGTAGGTTTAATTTAAAAGAATGTATAACAAATCCGGTTATTTATAAAGGTAGTTTAAAGAGACCAGATGACGTGATGACGAACACCGATCTCCGATACACCAGTCGAGCCCGGAGTGCGAGCACAACTGATGAAGTAGGCGATCCTGATATAAAACAAGCACTGAGGACCCGGACCTGCGCTTTGCACCCACCCTTCCAGACCACCCCAGCCCACCGAAGCAATCCATAGCACTTCACACAACACCTGACACTCTTCAACTTCCGATTGGATACCTGCCAGGGACGACGGGAAATTGATGGTATTGCTGAAGCGAAACTACCAGGAATCGTATTCGCAAGTAATATTCCAGATGGATCATCCGAACCTCGTTTTCACCCCATCACCCTTCCTCCCTCTCCAGAACAGTTTTATTGCCTGATTTACTCATTCCTGTCAAATACGGGACGTGTTTTTGATTTGCATCCGAAGCTCAGTTATTTATAAACTCGCAGTTACAAAATCATATTCTTGCATCCGTAGGAACTGTATTGTTTCTGCAATTTATACAAGTGAGTCTTTCTAAACAGTTTAATCAAATGCATTTCCTTGAATATAAATTTATTTTCATGATCAAAAAGGGTGATAAACTGATATGTTTTTCGAGTGACATTTACGTTGAACCCTCATTAATTACGATTTTATATAAATTATATTTTGCCAGTAATTATAAAAAAAAATACTATTAGTGAGTTTTAAGTTTAATTTATGCTCAAATAAATACTAACTTAGCAAAAAATATATGTTTAACAACAGATATACTGTTACCTTTAATTTTATTTATGTTCTAGCTGAAGAAGACATTATTTTTTCCAAAGTGAACCACTTCTATTTGCTATTTTTATTTTACATAAATCAAGATTGTAACGTAACTAAAATATGTTAAGCAATCGTAAAGATAGATTTTTATATAATAATACATAAAACTGAGTAAAAATAAACAATCTCAAAAGAAAACTAAGATTTAATTTTAAATGTATAAGCTAGTTCACGTTAGGGCTACTAGTTTAATAAATTGAATGATAAATATAATGTAGTACTCTTTTACTAATTTTTATAAAAAATACAGGACCGGTTTCGGCTCTTAGGCCATCTTCAGATTGTAAATAATATAACCTATAATAAATTAATAATTATAAAAATAAAACAGATGAAAATAACATAACATATGATTAATTTAGTGTGTGGGTAAGTTGAATTTTACTTTTGATTCTTATGTATTTTAATTTCTCTTATTTCTTCATATTTAGGATTGTTCATATTGATTTGTGTATTTAATATGTTCTTTGGTTCATTATAATTGTTTATGTATATGTGTAAATTTTCTTTGGTATTCATTTTTTCTCCTTTCTTCTCGTATTCTAAAACTGTAACATTTTCATTTATATTTTGGTAACTGTGATTTGACTGGAGAATATGTTCTGCAAAGTTAGATTTATTTGATGTTGAGTTTTTGTTTCTTATGGCTTGTATGTGTTCTTTTTAACGTAAATTAAACGTTCTTCCGGTTTGTCCTATGTAAAAAGAATTGCATTCTGAGCATTTTATTTTATATATTCCAGATTTTTCATATTTGTTATTTTTATTTTCTTTGTTGGATAGTTTGTTAATTATAGTAAACGTATTGTTATTTGTTTTGTAACTGAGTGTATATTTACTGTTTTGAAAAGTCTTTCTAATAGCTTTATTCATTTTTGTATTATAAGGAGCACTGATATTTTTTTCTTTTCTTTTTGTTTCATTTTCTTATTTTTGTTTCCTTTTATTCTTTTTATAATTTTGTCAACAATTGTTGGATTGTAACCATTTTTGAAGCTAAGTATTTTATTGTTGTTTTTACTTCTTCATAATCAGACATTTTTTCATTGGGATGTTGTTTATCATTGATATGAAACTAGATAATTTGTACTTCCATGGGTGGTTAGAATTATATGGAATTAGTAGGTAACTTTGAGTTGATTTTCTAAAAATTTTGAAAAAGTGTTTATTTCCAATATTTGTGATTGATATATCTAAATAGTTTATTTCTTTTGCTTCATTTTCTTTTGTACATTTTATCTTGTCATTCAACGAATTTAAGTATTCTAGTAATTCATCACTTTCTTTTTCGCTTCCTAGGAAAAGACATATTACATCATCAACATAATGAAACCAATAGATTATTTTTTGTTTGTGAGGATTTGATTCGTTCAAAATTTTGTTTTGTTCCAAATTGTGTAAGAAGAATCTTGCTATTATTCCTGATAAAGGAGATCCCCTTGGTAGTCAATTACTTTTTTGGTAAAAATTTGCATTATATTTGAAGTAGTTTTGTTCATTACAAATTCAGTTGATTTGATGATATCATTAATTTCATTAATGTTGAGTCTGTTAGTTAGTGTGAGATCAATTTTCAACATTTTTAATGTTTCTTTAGTAGGGATGTTGTTGTACATGTCTTGTATATCAAATGATACAAACTGACATTGGTTTGGAATTTGAATATCTTTTATATTGTATATCTGTTCAGTAGTGTTCTTTATGCTGTCATTGTAGTCCCAAATGGTGTTTTCGTGAATATTTTTATTCCAATATTTGCATAATTTATATGATGGTGCGTTTTGAAAGTTGACTAAGGGGTTAGGTTAGGTTAGGTTAGCCATGATTGGTATATTTGTTTTATGTGTTGTAGGTTGAGCTCTTAGGGTAGGAGCTGCCATCAACAACAACAACATCAACACCAAATAAATCTAACTTTGCAGAACATATTCTCAAGTCAAATCACAGTTACCAAAATATAAATGAAAATATTACAGTTTTAGAATACGAGAAGAAAGGAGAAAAAATGAATACTAAAGAAAATTTACACATATACATAAACAATTATAATGAACCAAAGAACATATTAAATACACAAATCAATATGAACAATCCTATATATGAAAAAATAAGAGAAATTAAAATACATAAGAATCAAAAGTAAAATTCAACTTACCCACAACTAAATTAATTGTTTGTTATGTTATTCTCATATGTTTTATTTTTAGAATTGTTCATTTATTATAGATTTATAGGTTTTATATATATATATATATATATATATATATATATATATATATATATATATATATAGAAATGAAATAAAATACGTCTTTATTTAACCAGGCGAAGTTGGGACTAGAAAGTCCCTTCTTCCACTTAACCTGATACAAAAATAATTATAATTATAACAGTTTTGTTTTTAAATCCAGTAATTGCAACTGAATAAAAGTAACAATAACTATAATATTAATAAAAAAAACTATTTTAAAGTAAATAATATTAATAACCATAGTGAAATGATATATGTAATTACAAATATAAAATAAATTAACAGACCTAGAAATAAAAATAAGATTATGAAATTCCACTTACACCCTCACTCACGCTATCTTCAACTGAATCACACGCTCATTTACACATTTATTAACTTAATAGTAAATCGTAAAACTAAAAGAAAAAAGAAAAAACTTACAAACCAAATCTATACGTATCCTCCAGATGCTTGCCAAACACTACCGGCTATCATCGGACCCGCAGGAGAAAGGCTTTTACCTCCACCCTGAAGCGATAACAGTTATCAATGTTCCTCATACCATCTGGAAGGGAATTCCACAGACGGCAAGAATTTACGGTAAACGATTTATTAAATATTGAAGTTCTATGAGTAGGAATACAAAGAAGCGAAGCACCCCTGCGTGATTCCCGGGCACTAACATGAGACAAATACTTGAAGTTATCATACAGATATTTAGGAGACTTCGTGTGCAATACCTTGTGTAAGAAAGAAATGGTGTGAAATTCATATAGCCCCTTAATTTTTATTAAAGAAAATTGATCATAGAATTGGGTTACATGATCTCTTCTTGAAAGATGAAATATGAATCTGATGCACTAATTTTGTGCACGTTGAAGTCTCTCAGAGAGCTCGGCAGACATGTCATTAATCACGACGTCACAATAATTAAAGTGAGTGAGAACTAGAGCCCTTACTAGCAACAATTTGACATTCAGTGGTAAGTAAAGTGCAAACCGTTTCAAACTGTGTATGCCTGCAAACACTCTGTTACAAATTTCAGTTACCTGTTGTAAACCTTTGACGTTTAATTAAATGTTACATTTGGATAATATTCTCTCATAAGTATTAGTAATAATAATAATAAATTGAAAATAAATATTAGCAGGAAAAATTAGACAGTGGTTAGATTACAACAGGAAATGCGGTACAGGAAATGGAGATGGTAAAATTTGAGTGGGGCATCCGGCGAGAGTTAAATCGGAAAGCAAGGGATCGGATGTCAAGGAAGCAGGGTCAGCACTGTACACAGGATGACCAGAATAATAAAATTTGAGACTCACCAAAATTAGGCCGATGAATGCTGATGCGACGGAGATTCAGCAGAAGTTCGGATGTTCCGCCAATCACGAAAACGGGCCTATGATTTGTGATCCGTAATAGGACCACGGAGAATTATTGGTTATTCCGAAATTGTAGGCGTGTCCAATGAGTGGCAGGGGGAGTGGGATACTGGGGAGAGAGTTGGAAAAAGAAAGGGAGTCTAAGGAGAGTTCGGCAAGAGAGAGGACTTCGGGAATTAGACCAATAGGGAGGACCAGCACCTGGTGGTCCAACTACCTAGACGTCGTCAACCCGCCCTGCAGAGCAAACACAGGACGATCTAGACGGAGGACTTGGAGCTACGGTCCAACCCCTGGCGATATCAACCCCCGGAGGACTTCACGAGCGGCCAACCTGAACCTGAGGGACGACCAGACTTGCAGCCTATCCTGAGGACCAGAGAAACCACCTCAAGGGATTGCAAGCGACTCCACCCACCCCCAAGGGACTACAAGCAACTCCAGACCTAACCAGCCCACCTGACCCGGAGGGACAAGAGGACGCCGACTCCACTACGGCCCGTGGACACCCCATACCTGCGGTAGACGAGTCCAGGGGTATGTTAATACTGTTCTGTTTAACACCTCCAAGGGTTGAGGGGAGCAAAATTTAATTTGTGGGGGGAAGGAATTCGGTAGAGTTCAAGTACGTTTACCTACACCAAAGCGTAAGCCGACAAGCAGTAAATTAGTCAGATGAGACGGTTATAATAATTGTAATTGAATGATATAATAGAATTAACTGTTTGAGGAAATTTAGTCTGGTTTGTAAATTTAAATTATAAATATATAAATACGTAATTCCATGTTATTGATCAGAGTAAATGAATAAATATTGCGTAGAGTATATATAAACAATAATTATTGGATAATCCTTGAGAAGGATAGAGTATAGCAACTAAGGCCATTTGAATGTTTGGCTTATCCCTTGGAAATATTTGTCAAATAATCTAATTAAAAATAATTATACATTTATTAATCTTCACTCAATTTATTATTACCATTTGCTTTAATATACAGCCTGGGGGAATCAATACTTTCAAGAATATTATTTACAACAAACGACAACAACTCCTATACTATTAAATCACAATCCTCTAAATTATTATATAACGTCCCATTAATAATCAGCTAAATAAGTTTATATGTGCAAAACGTCTACACTAACAAGTGAAAATCATATATTCGATAACAAGCTATACTCAAGTTAATTAAATCAACTATTTCTCATCAAAATTAACAATCAAACACTAATATATAAACCTTACTAACTATGACAACTTAATCAATTTACCGTACCATTTTTAATTAGATTATTTGACAAATAATCTAAGAGTCGCTTGCAATCTCTGGTCCTCTGGATAGGCTGCAAGTCCGGTCGTACCTCAGGTTCTGGTTGGCCTCTCGTGAAGTCCTCCGGGGGTTGATATCGCCAGGGGTTGGACCGTAGCTCCAAGTCCTCCGTCTAGATCGTCCTGTGTTTGCTCTGCAGGGCGGGTTGACGACGTCTAGGTAGTTGGACCACCAGGTGATGGTCCTCCCTATTGGTCTAATTCCCGAAGTCCTCTCTCTTGCCGAACTCTCCTTAGACTCCCTTTCTATTTCCAACTCTCTCCCTAGTATCCCACTCCCCCTGCCACTCATTGGACACGCCTACAATTTCAGAACAACCAATAATTCTCCGTGGTCCTATTACGGATCACAAATCATAGGCCCGTTTTCGTGACGGGCGGAACATCCGAACTTCTGCTGAGTCTCCGTCGCATCAGCATTCATCGGCCTAATTTTGGTGAGTCTCAAATTTTATTATTCTGGTCATCCCGTGTACAGTGCTGACCCTGCTTCCTTGACATCCGATCCCTTGCTTTCCGATTTAACTCTCGCCGGATGCCCTACTCAAATTTTACCAACTCCATTTCCTGTACCGCATTTCCTGTTGTAATCTAACCACTGTCTAATTTTTCCTGATAATATTTATTTTTAATTTATTATTATTATTACTAATACTTATGAGGGAATCTTATCCAAGTGTAACAGTTAATTAAACGTCAAAGGTTTACACTGTTCAGCCCATCCCAAGGTCCTAGTAATAGTGAGTCCAAGGTTACGTACTTTGTCGCTGTATTCAAGTGCCTGGTTGTTGAGAATAAGTTTCGGGATGTCATTGAAGTTAAGTTTGTTAAGAATTTTGCTGTACCAATTATTATGATTTGGGTTTTATTTTCATTCAGTTTCAACCCATGGCGGAGGGCCCAAGAGCTAATAGCTTGTATGTCGGAGTTCATAAGAAATACACATCTGACCAAGTCAGTAATTGAAAAGTGGTGATATATCTGCAAGTCATCTGCGTACAAGTGAAATTTAGAGTTTAAAATTACATTAATTATGTCATTGATATAAAGAGAGAAGAAAAGTGGCCCTAGCACTGTACCCTGAGTTACACCTCTAGTAACAGATCTCAAGTGTGAAGCACCATTACCAGCTTTCACACACTGTCTACGGTCAGATAGATATGACCTCACCCAGTCAACACAACCATAGGAAAATCCACTCCTCTTCAACTTAAGTAAGAGAAGAGGGTGAACAACGTAGTCGAAGGCCTTAGAAAAATTAAATACAGTTAAGAGTGTCAATTGCCTACTGTCCATGGCACGACGAATATCGTCAGTTATATTTAGAAGTGCAGATGTGGTACTGTGTTGTGGTCTGAATCCAGATTGAAAATTGGACAGGATATTGTTACGTTCTATAAATGATGATAGCTGCTCATGTACTACTCCTTCAAGGCACTTGGACATGCTGGGAGGATATTAATAGGTTTGAAATCAGAAGGTGACAGGGGAGAGGAGCATTTATGAAGTGGGCGTACAATAGCACTTTTCCAAATGTTTGGAAAAGTGGAAGACATGTGAGACCTATTAAAAATCAATGTAATTATTGGGAGTGTGACAGGCAAAGTATCTTTGATAAATTTAATAGGATTATTATCGGACCCGACTGCATTACTTGTAGTTCTCATGACTGCTCTACACACATCAGCCTCCGTTACAGATGAAAAGGAAATCTGCTCCTCAAAATGAGGTAAGGGCAATCTATGAAGTTGGTCGATGTAAGCAGGAACTCCTGACTGGTCCACTGGTTTATTTACGAAATAATCATTGATGGTATTGAGATCGATGTTGATAGATTTTTCAACCATGGGTTTACCAAGTCCCATTTCTTTGACTTTGGACCATAATTTTTAGATGATTAGTGGAGACCAGAAAAGGATCTATAGTAATACCTAGCTTTTGCATTACGTATTTGTTGTTGAGTACTATTTCTAAGATGTTTATAGGATAGCCAGTCCTCAGGCAACTTTGAGCGTTTCGCTCTTGTAAACGACAGATCTCTTGCTTTTTGAAGGGGACGAATATTATCAGTAAGCCAAGGAGCAGGCTTATTTGTAACTCTTTTCGTAATCAAAGGAGCATGTTTGTCATACAAGGTAATTAAGATGTTATTAAATGCCTGTACCATATTATCAACGTCAGGGGAAAAAAGTACTTCGTCCCACTGAGTTACATGCAAATCGAAAAGAAATTCTTCAAAATCTATGGCTTTATAATTTCTATGTTGAATATATTTGGGTTGTGATTTAGAAGGCTGAAGTTTGTAGGCATAGAAGATGAGATCATGCTTAGATAGGCCAGGAGCAGGGAGTTGTCCATGGTGTGCGACATGGGTGAGATCGTTAACGGCAATAATATCCAACCAGGTATCACCAGTCACAGTGTGATGGGTAGGCTGAAGTGGTAGTATTTTCATGTCACAGGAGTCAAACATAGTTGTCAAAAATGTTTTGTTGTAAGTAATTTGACCCACCAAATCGATATTGAAGTCTCCCATGACAATTACATGCCTGTACCGAGCCATAAGGTCGAGAAGAATATGTTCAAAATCAGCTAAGTACCCTAGATTTGGTGCCCGGTAATAAATACCAACGAAAACGTGTATTCCATTTAGATTAACGTCAATAAACATAAACTCAGGTCTTCCTGGAATTAAAGTGTTTGAAGAAAATATAATTTTACAAGGGAGGTGAGACTTGACGTAAATTGCTACACCACCACCTCTTTTGTGAATGCGGTCATTTCAAAATAAATTATAAACAAATAGCTCGACACTTTGGTTACTATACGAAGGCTTAAGCCAAGTCTCAGATATTAATATGATATCAAAAAGAGACGATTGAAATATTGTCATGAATTCGTCAATATGACAGAAGAGGGATTGTGCATTAACGTGAGCTGCCTTGAGAGCATTTGAAAAAGGGGTGAGAGTTTGGCAGAGAAGTTGAGACAGGGGGTCCGAGTGTGTCTGCAGGGTGGGAGGAGCGTCAGGGATCACGGCGGGCGAGTGAGACCACGGACACAACGCGAACGGCAGCGGACGGCACATTCTGGAGGAACCACTCACACTACTCATACTACAATCATACCAACAATCACACCTTATATTATTACTTATATTATTAGCTTATATTATTTACAATCTGAAGATGGCCTAAAAGCCGAAACCGGTCATGTATTTTTATAAAAATGAATAAAACGGTACTTCATTATATTTATGATTCAATTGATTTAATTTTAATTTACTTTTTACTGTAACAATTTATTCTTCTGTTGTTTTAATTTTGTTAATATTTTAAATACTGATTTTATCTCAGACATTGCCAATTTTTTAAATTTTCAATAATTATGTTCAAAAAACCTTTAAAAGTGTATTTATTTTTATGTTTTGAAAATTTAAAGTGATTTGAATAATTTTGTATTTCATTAAAAATGTAGCGTCTTTTACTATGTATTTTATCCTTATTCAAAATATGGTTTCACACATATGAAAGCTCCAAATTAATTAGTTTGATGATTTTGAAAGCTATCTTTTAAACGAAAATGGGGTTAGCTAACTCTCCCAATTTATTGGAGAAATATGAAAGAGGTAAAAGAGAAAAACATTACAATATTTACAACGATTAAAATTTTTAATGCTCAGGTCTTGGTATAACTTTAAACTCAGGTCTTGGTGAAAGAAATTACTTATACATTCAACATTTTGGGCTAAGTCTACAACACTTATACACAAATTTGAGTTATGTCAACACACTTATAAACAATTAATTTAGTTTGCTACTATCAACACCATGATTCTTCAGTTGTCTTCGTTGTGTTTAGGTAAACATTTGAATAAGTGCAGGTGTTGGAAAATACTACAACTCTTTCGAGGAAACCACTGGACATTAGTCAACGTACTTACTAAAAAGTACCTTTTATCGAAACAATAATTTTGAACAAAAAATTACACGGCTTTTTTAAAACTATCGTTCAAGTATCGAAGTATTTCTGTTAGTGTTTGGTATCAATTTATATAGTTTAATTTAATAATTCTCTGATGACGATTTTTTAGCTAAGTCTTCATAAACATACCCTGAATGCTCTTTTAAATAAACATCTTTATTATAAACCAAATAAAGTTGGTATTTAATTTCAACCGGGAAGTTTAACTTTTGTTATGAGAGACTATAATTTTACGTTAGTTTAGTAAACGTTCTACGCAGAACAACTTGTTGGGGTTAAACATACAATTGCCTTTTGAATAAACATCAGCTGTATTGTAAGCCAAACAAAGTGGGTAATAACGATTCCAGGGATTTATATCTCCGGAACTAATTGTCACCTCCTATTGTTGCGTGATTTAGGGGATGGTTCAAGTAATGCACGACCTCTCTTAAACCAAGGTAATTGGATTAGTTAATTTAGTGTGTTTTAATCACATATGTTGTCTTGAACCATATTTTTTTAGACATACAATTTAGATTAAATTAAATACTAAACTAAATTTTGAAATGATCAGCTGCTAACCACAGCTGTTCATTTGTCATTGGGCTATAATTTAATTCTGTACAAGTAAACGTCATACAACACAAATATATTACAATAAAAGCACAAAATGCACAAATATATTACAATACAAGTACTAAATTCACAAGTATATTACAATACAAGCACAAAATTCACAAATATATTACAATACAAGTACAACATGCACAAATATATTACAATACAAGTACAAAATGCACAAATATATTACAATACAAGTACACAATGCACAAATATATTACAATACAAGTACACAATGCACAAATATATTACAATACAAGTACAAAATGCACAAATACATTACAATACAAGTACAAAATGCACAAATATTTACTTGTACTTTATATGCACTAACACGTATTATGCTTATTAAAAAAACTATTAATAATTTTATGACATTGTGTAAGAAATAATCGGCCTGCAATTGTAACATTGACTACATTCACTCATCTAAACTCATCACGCCTATTTGAAATCCATATCTTTATGACCGGTGTATTTATGATAACTAAAAATAAATGAAACCTTCAATAGTGTCTGTATCATTTGCCTTAGTACATGTATACTTTCAAATACGTGATGTAGGACATGTACTAAGGGAAATGACACAAAAGTATTGAAGACACAACACCTTAATTTATTTATGTGGTTATCATAAATACAACGAACATAAAGATATGGATAAATATGGATTTCAAATAAGCGTGATGTATTTATATGAGTGAATGCACCAGCTAGTCGTCCAAGATTCTTAGTATATTTATGATAATTTAAATGTTTAATAGATTTGTATATAATATATTTTGAAAAAAGAAAGCTATTATATGTAATTAGGTAATATATTATACAATACACATTTTCATAACCATACTTTGAAAATTAGCTGTTTTGTGTTATTACTTATTAAATTTGGAATTTTCACTAGGAGAAAATAAGGAAATGTATACTGTATGTAACGTGTATTATTTTTATATTTGTAAAAAAAAAAAAAAAAAAAAAAAAAAAAAAAAAAAAAAAAAGGCCCTGCATGATATTACAACTGAATGTAATATTATCGCGAATAAACATATAACAAAATTAACACAGTAGTGCTGAACACTGAAGAAAGCTAGTTAATACATTAAAAGTACGTAATATATTTGGCAATTTTTAGTTATTGGTTTTGCACATAATCCTCTTAATATCAACACAACGTCCGTTCCATAGTTCCCATCGACGCGTGTGCTACTAGAGAAGTTCTTGTTTGGTAGTAACAATCCGTAGTAAACTGTCTAAGGCAGAGACCTGAGTATCAGTGTGTCAGTTGGATATAAATATCAATAGTCAAGCTGGATTCTACGTAAAGCTGTAGATATTCGTCAGGTCACAGCTCTGCAACAAGTACCGTCAGTGTTCAAAACTGATTAGAATATGAATTTACCATGTTTTGAAAGTAAACAATTCATATTCTATTGAATTTAAACTTAGGCCATCTGAGCCACTATCAAGCAAATCCTAAAACTGGAGAAAAAAATTGTTAGAGGCTTTTCTGTTCAAAATAATTCTCGTTGAAAGCTGCATAAAACCCTAAAAAAAAAATAAAAAAACAAAGATTTTATTTGAATATTGCTGTAACTTTTAACTAAACAAAAATTAAGGTTTACAAGAAGACACTCCTGCACGTTTTGTGTGATAAACTCATCACCCGCTGATAGCACTGCTGTTCAAAATATCTGTATTATCTTACAAAATAATTGTATATAGACGATTAAAATACAAGAAACCTTTGGATACGTTGTAGTATTTTAATCTTATCGAAATACTACGTTTTTTTCAAAATTACATTCCTGTTGTTAATTACATTCTGAAAATATTATATCTGAAAGTATGAAAGTATATCTGGTAAAAAAAGAAACTGTAAGTCAATAGTCAAGTCAATACTACACTTTTTAATATATCAGTAAATAATTTTGTCACTATAACATTCTTTTTATACATACATTATCCTTTATTATATACATGTATAACGGTTTAGGTGAACTAAAGTTTGGTTTTACAACATTTCATTGTAGACTTGAATAATGTATTAAGTAAAAATAATGTATTTATACTTGTCATTAAGCAAAGTTTCAAAACAACGAACATGTTAGGAATATTACATAATATTTCTTAAGATATTGACTATAATTGTCTTGAACTATTGTTAAATTTACGAGTAATATTACACCAATCTTTATACACTCTCCGCTACTACCTGTTTCAAAAACACTTATATTGTTTCTGCCTCTTATATCTGGACACTTCTTTTATAGAGTAACACTCCAAACACTATTTTTTAACTTATGATTTTATTTATTGCTTTTTATTGTACTTTAAACCTTTATCGTCTTTTTAAGCACACGTTTCTAAATTGGTCTGACTACTAGTTATTTATAGATATGAGAAGTCCTTGTACCATAACTTGAAGGTCAAGTCTTACATCCTGACGAAGGATTAAATGGTTTGTTCCCACATATCTAGAATAGTTGTACGTAAGCTATGCTTTGTGCTATTTAAACCGAGTGGCAAAGTATTTAAACTAGAACTTTCCAAGTGGCAGCAAGAATGTACAGATAAGGTAGTTAAACGGAAGTAACCTCATTTAAAGTAGATTAAAAAAGTTAAATAACCATTTTTTAAATTAGATATAAACTTGTTTTAAAAATTGTTTTTAGAGCTATTTAAACTAATTGGAGCTTTAACAGTTACTTTTAACTCTAAATCCTAATTTATAGAACCTTGAATTTCCCACCAAGAAAATATGAACTAAATTACAGGAATTATCCACCCGCGTAAGTAGAATGTGTCAATGGACGAGAGAAATAAAAAATTAATATAAAAATATCACTTCTGAAACGTGAAAATTATTGATAGCCAAATCATTTAATTATGTGCATTTTCTATTGACAATAACTAAAATATGATGAAAAATTGTTTCAGTTTCACTAATTTTTCTTTTTTAGTTGTTTGGTGTAAGCATTGATGGCTATATTTTGTATTTCAAGGACACGTAGAACACTATAGCTGGAATATCTTTCAATAGTTAATAAACAACGGATGAATAATACAAATCTCCACTCTAATGTACTTCTACTAAAAATAAAAGAGATTATATTTTGCAGAAATAAATCACGCACCACACATAACAGATATTTTAACAGATATGGATTTTCTTTTAAATTCTTTAAACATTTTCATACTTAAAGCGCAAGCGCTGATATTTACAGAAAAGCATTTTGTAAGAATTATTTCATTCAAACTTAAACGTCAATCTTCTTACCCCCTTTTTATCGACTTGCAAATTTTACCTTAATTCAACTTTTTGTTTATAAGGCTCTAAAGATATTTTATATTAGGAGTGGTAATTCTAAAACAGATAGATTTTTGCACAGAACTAGAAGTGTCACTGAAGGAATCTATATAAAAGACCCTAAGTAAAAAAAATAACAAATAATTTTTTACTAGGTCCTAAATCAAGCTTTACTTATTTAGGACCTAAGTTATTTAATCAAATTCCAAATGTAATTAAATATAACAACTCATCCATTAATACATTTTTAGCAAAACTAAGCAAATGGCTCCTTACTAAGGCCAAGTAAACTTTTTGTTTGAAACAATAGTCTAAAGGAAACAAAAATTAAACCAAATAATTTTATTTACATATTTATTGTCCATTACTAATTAATGTTTTAGGAGTTAATTTTTTAGGCACATGAAATTGATGAGCTTGATTGGTTGTAGTATTGTTCTATGGTATTTGATAGGCATCGGTATAGTAATAGTATATTTGTTTTAGTACAACAAAAATAAAATTAAAACTAATAAAAAGATATCATTTTAGTTTAACCAGCTACAGAGAGCTGTCTGCTTTACCTGGTTTTTGATTAACTGACTGTATTTAAATATTGTTTTAAGTTATATTTTTTGCGCTAGCCATAATTTACTTGATGAGATGGCTATAATTCCGTTGTATAAACATTGTATTTTTGTTATTTTGTGGAATAAAATATAATTCTATTCTATTCTAATATGTTTGAAATGGTTTCAATTTTGCTGACCATAATATATAAAAACTGAAAAAATAATGCCATATTCATATTTAGAATAAACTATCTATATTGGGAGTTAATATATTAGAAAATAATTAAAATACAAATTCAAATTATGCGTTACTTAAGTTACAGAATAGTTGGTATAAGTATAGAGTTTTCAAAAAAAAAGTACTGATTTTGGTAGATGAACTAAGAAAATATTTACATTTTTTTGATAATATTTGAAATGTTTATTTTGTATGTAAGAAAATATGTTGAGCCTATTTCTCTACTACACTGTGTACGCAGGGGGAAGGTGCCAGCTAAATGTGCTTGCTATTGACAGCGGACCTATAAAGAGAAATTATTTTACGTCCCCTTCTTCAGGCTTTGCCAAAAATCTGCCGTAGAAAAACAGGAATTTTTTGTAACAGGCCCCTGAATTTACCTTATATAATTAATTGGGTGTGTAAAAACTACATCTATGAATAAAGCTGTAAAAAATGTAATAAAAACAGAAAGACATCATGGTGTGGACATTGTACTAGGTAATATCAATACACAAATCTAGTCCATTGTGGTAATGCAATGTTACTGCCACTATCTAACTACTAATTTTTATTTTATTTTATTTTCTTGCTATAAAACAGGATATCCCAAATACATTATAGCAGAAAAAAGATATTAAGTTCAATATAGTGGTTTGAGTCAAGTCCAATTTCTCTTAAGAACAACCGGAGCACAATATTTACATGAAAAACTAAAAATAATGATCACAATATCATAATAAACATTCTATAATACTTAGCAAATAAGTTTCAACAATTTATTACATAACGTCTATAATAAACATACCAAAATTAAATATAAATAAACAACAATAAATAAAACAAACAAGTAACATTAATAAAGATAACATTATAATAAATACACCTTTAACCCATCAAAATCAATTAACAAACAAAGATTTTCAACCGTAACAGTTTTAGGAGATACTAATGATGGGCATAAGTAATAATTATGGACATTGCAGTTAGAAGATAACAGTTATTTTAGTAATTTCATCATCAATTTGGTCCATTACTAAATGATAAATGTATCTATAAAACAAAAAAATCTCCTACATGAGAACGAATTTTATATAATATCCACTTGAAATCTAAGCTGTATTTTGGTTGGATAATATTTTATTTGGCAGACATAAAAGAAGGTGGGAACATTACCAGTTTCATCCCAGATTTATTATGCTTGGTTCCACGAGGCACGTATTAAGGTGTATTTATTATGCTTGGTTCCACAAGGCACGTATTAAGGTGTATTTATTATGCTTGGTTCCACAAGGCACGTATTAAGGTGTATTTATTATGCTTGGTTCCACAAGGCACGTATTAAGGTGTATTTATTATGCTTGGTTCCACGAGGCACGTATTAAGGTGCATTTATTATGCTTGGTTCCACAAGGCACGTATTAAGGTGTATTTATTATGCTTGGTTCCACGAGGCACGTATTAAGGTGTATTTATTATGCTTGGTTCCACGAGGCACGTATTAAGGTGTATTTATTATGCTTGGTTCCACAAGGCACGTATTAAGGTGTATTTATTATGCTTGGTTCCACGAGGCACGTATTAAGGTGTATTTATTATGCTTGGTTCCACGAGGCACGTATTAAGGTGTATTTATTATGCTTGGTTCCACGAGGCACGTATTAAGGTGTATTTATTATGCTTGGTTCCACAAGGCACGTATTAAGGTGTATTTATTATGCTTGGTTCCACGAGGCACGTATTAAGGTGTATTTATTATGCTTGGTTCCATGAGGCACGTATTAAGGTGTATTTATTATGCTTGGTTCCACGAGGCACGTATTAAGGTGTATTTATTATGCTTGGTTCCACGAGGCACGTATTAAGGTGTATTTATTATGCTTGGTTCCACGAGGCACGTATTAAGGTGTATTTATTATGCTTGGTTCCACGAGGCACGTATTAAGGTGTATTTATTATGCTTGGTTCCACGAGGCACGTATTAAGGTGTATTTATTATGCTTGGTTCCATGAGGCACGTATTAAGGTGTATTTATTATGCTTGGTTCCACAAGGCACGTATTAAGGTGTATTTATTATGCTTGGTTCCATGAGGCACGTATTAAGGTGTATTTATTATGCTTGGTTCCATGAGGCACGTATTAAGGTGTATTTATTATGCTTGGTTCCACAAGGCACGTATTAAGGTGTACTTTTTATGCTTGGTTCCACAAGGCACGTATTAAGGTGTATTTATTATGCTTGGTTCCACGAGGCACGTATTAAGGTGTATTTATTATGCTTGGTTCCATGAGGCACGTATTAAGGTGTATTTATTATGCTTGGTTCCACAAGGCACGTATTAAGGTGTACTTTTTATGCTTGGTTCCACAAGGCACGTATTAAGGTGTATTTATTATGCTTGGTTCCACAAGGCACGTATTAAGGTGTATTTATTATGCTTGGTTCCACAAGGCACGTATTAAGGTGTTTTTATTATGCTTGGTTCCACAAGGCACGTATTAAGGTGTATTTATTATGCTTGGTTCCACAAGGCACGTATTAAGGTGTATTTATTATGCTTGGTTCCACAAGGCACGTATTAAGGTGTATTTATTATGCTTGGTTCCACAAGGCACGTATTAAGGTGTATTTATTATGCTTGGTTCCACAAGGCACGTATTAAGGTGTATTTATTATGCTTGGTTCCACAAGGCACGTATTAAGGTGTATTTATTATGCTTGGTTCCACAAGGCACGTATTAAGGTGTATTTATTATGCTTGGTTCCACAAGGCACGTATTAAGGTGTATTTATTATGCTTGGTTCCACAAGGCACGTATTAAGGTGTATTTATTATGCTTGGTTCCACAAGGCACGTATTAAGGTGTATTTATTATGCTTGGTTCCACAAGGAACGTATTAAGGTGTATGTATTATGCTTGGTTCCACAAGGCACGTATTAAGGTGTAGTATATTCTTAAGCAGCACTAATCTTTGGAATTAAAGCTCAGTAATTTGTACTTAAATATCATATTTTAAGTGAAGGGTAGTATGAAAATACGCCATCAATGAGTTCGTAGAGACGTACAATTACTGATTAGGGACTTCGTTGTGAGGTTTAATTTATATCTCCCTAGACAGTACTTCGTTTACCGTTCTCATCTTGTTAACAATCTTGCTGTGGTAGCAGTAATGAGCATTCGTTAGTGAACCCTTAAACGTCCAGTGATAACTAGGTTTATTTAACAATGCTATTTAATATGAAACAATCAAAGTTTAAATCACTAAAGTACGAAATTCAACAAAAATTTTAACGCAATTAAAATATATTATGAAAAAGATACGATATTTCTATAAAACCTTCTTAAACAATCAGGAAATAGTCCTTACTTTTGTTTGGTGTTTTTTTTTTATTTTTTAATAATCACTGTCGAATTAGATTTAATTTGTTTAGTAGTTATATATAGTTTTATTTTCTAAAATTTCTTTTGTAGTAATTTAAATTAATAACAAAATTTCTTTATCAAGTTACGATACAACCTTTGTTGTTAGTAATCAAAATAGGCACAATATAAAAAGAATGAACTTATCACTTATAATATTTTTTCAAAAAAGCTCCTAACTATAATAATCAACTAATTGATAATACAAATAAATATATTTATATCAATAAGTTGGATATGTGCTGTAACAAGCCCGTATATTTATTATATCACATCATCAGATAAACAGGTATTACTTCAATTATGACATTACTGAGTGTAAATTGTGATAATGACAGCTTGCATGTTCGAGTGTTTGAAGTGAATTCGTTTCAATTGGGGTAAATCACTAATAATGCTTGTTATTTAATTTCGAATACCGTAATAATCTAAGTGATATTGTATTGGCAAACGTTTGGCATTACATACGTCATACTGTGCTTTTCTTTTACAATCTCTTTTTATACATTTTTACCCAAAGTGACACATTTTATAATATTCATTAATAGCTTCATAGAAACAACTCAGACAAAAAACATTGTGTTTTATCTTTTTTTAACTATTACAGTGTATATACGCAGATAAATCTGAACATAATTTGAATTATTAATAACTTGCTCTAAAACCCTCAACGAAAAGGGTTTGAAAGTCTATATTTACAAGAAAACATTTTATTTACGATGTAATTTTTTGAAACATGGGAATGATTTTTATATAAAACTGTTTTGTTATAAAACTAAAAATAAATTTAGTAAAACTAAAAAAAATAATAATTAATCACGTTCGAAGAATATCCAATATCACCAAAACCTTATCTATTCTGTGTTTTCTCGAGTAAGAATAGGTTACAGACAACGTATACACGTTCAATTACCGTGATCCACCCACCCACAAATACTCATTTTGTTGACTCAATCAACAACCCAACCCTACTCAGTTACATAAATACTATTCATCAACATTTAAGTCAGGTTAGTGATTCTGCTGAATTGAAATATTCTTAAAAGCAGTAAAATAAAACCATACAGAACATAATGTATTTCCTGTTTGATACTAATTTTGTACAAATGTTTCAAAACATATAAATTTTAAAATACGACACAGTTATATAAAACGTAAACACCAATACAGATTATCTATGTGATATATGATAAATATTCAGCTATCACCAATTTAAAAACACGTATTCACTTGGTTCCTTTCAGCCTTAACATATATCAACATTAAATATCAATGTTTGGTATTATTTTGTGTTATACGTAGAACACAATAAAAACCAAAAGTGTGTGCCTAAATGTGTTTTGTCTATAGCAATTAAATTGTTAGTGCCAGTAATTGAAGCAGCTTAATAAAACTAAGCCGAATGTGTGAGCAGTTAAATTTTGTCAATTAGCAATATCTGTATATGGCTCAGCACAATAATCACATAATGGCTGTTAGTAATTTTATTAACAATGAAACTAAATACTCACACTATTATGAATCCATAGTACTAAATACGTTTGTATTTACAAATAAATTATTTACAATGTCAGTAAAATTGAATCAAAATCACCGGTCACCAGCATTTATTTTTTATAAGAAATTTTAATTAAACTTGGTGGCCATAATTTGAAGTGATTAGTTAATATAAAATATAAATTTACATAATTTAGTATATAAAACCTTAATCAAGTTCAATAGCGACCAGTGTAAACAATGATTATAGGGGTCTCTGCCGATTTTCAAAAATGTTTTTGATTAGTCAATTTGTAAGTTCCGAAATACGAATCAATAGGAGTTTCCCCCCTAGAATACCAATGTTTGACAAAACATTAATGAATCAATTATACAAAAACGACGTAAGATGCAAGGTTATGTTTGTTTTATGTCATTGAGTATTAGGACATAAATGTACCCACCAAATTGATAGTTGATTTACTGAACCTAAAATAAACCCAAAATAACCTAACCTTAGTTATTAAACTAACCTAACCTAACTTTTTTGTAACACTTTTAGTCTGAAAAAAGTAGTTGTCATGGTAGTATTTTTTTCGAGGAAAACCAACATAATATCAACGTTACATACATCGTTTTAGCGTAATTTATTGAAATGGTTTTTAATATTCGGGAGAAAATTACTCTGTATTCCTCCTGTTTCATTAGAAAAACAATAATACAAATCGGAAGGGCTCTCCTATAATCTATATTTACCATAAAAAGTATATTTATTTATAAAGGTTGTTACTGAATTATTATTTTAAAATAAATGTCTTAAAAGTAACAGAAGTAAATATATGTGCGTTATACAGTGTAAATAGTTGTAGGAGTAGAATACCGTAGAAGCAACTTGTCAGAAGTTTGTAATTGGCCAAGTTCTGGGATTGGTGAAGACGGATTTCTCCCTGAACGGGAAATGTGAGTCTTTACGGTAGACTGGCCACTCACTCAAGAACTAACTTGTATGAGAACCTACTTGTATGGTTTCAATTTACTTATTTTAAATAATAACAATACAGTTTATCAATACCTATACCACAATATCGTATTATTTATGATTTTTCTTTTATCAATGCTTACATTGTAAAAAATATTTCTCAAATTTTATAACTTTAAACTTATAAAATATTACGTTTAGAAAACTTAAATGATTTATTAAATGATTTTTAAATAAGTTAATTAAAAAAGTAAGATCACTTTAAAAATCTAAGCCATAGCTAACATGTATACAGGTTCCTTATTTATTTTGTTTCTAAATGATTATCTTATTTTATTAAAAAAATATGTTCTTAATTTAGGCTTTCTAATCTTTAATATATTTTATATTATTGGTTTTTTTAAGTCAAGCACATTATGTACCCACAAACCTAACAGTTAACTAATTGAACCCAATTTAAAACCTAACCTACTTGAAATAACATTAATCTTTTGATAACACGTTCAAACAAGGCCTGCTATCCTTTTTATAACACGTTCAAATAAAGCCTGCTATCCTTTTTGTATTATTGACTGTCACAAACGTTTACATATTGAAAAACTGAAATGGCTTAATTTTAAATCATTACAATACGTTCAGCCTATACCTACTTACCCAGTTATGTTTGTGATGGTGAGCTCCCAAATATTTACATTAATATGTTTTGCTACAATTACCTGCGAAAACCAGTTCATTCATATAAATAATTATTAAATCTTCTTTTTATGACGTAAGGTCATATACAAATTAGATGTTAGGTACTTTAAACCTATTATATTTTCTAGTTAAGGTAATTTATACAGTTTTTTTTTTTTTGGTTTAATGGAAGAACCGACCTCCTTTTTAGTCTTACTCTACACCGATTCCCCATAGACTATTGATCGGAGAGGGAAAAGTAAGGGTGAGAACCAGAACAGCGCAAGGTAAATATTAGTAATAAAAACTTCCGGTTCCAGCCGGATTCGACCCTTTGCTATCTCTTAATCAGGCTCAAAGTCCTGACACCTCAGATCGTTCAGCTACCAGTTAGCTTAAATTAAAATAAACTGAAATAACATTTTTAATAAAATAAAAGTAAACTGCTCAATATCTGACATAAAACAGTTTACTTGTTTGAGGCCGTTTACCGGTAACGTAGGCATTTTAATAAATATGAAGATGTCTACCTGATGAGTGAAATGCTCCACAAAAATAATCAATTTTATTAGTAACACTGAGAATGTGTTCATTATTTTATTTTAAAAACTTGTAACCTATTTAAATATAAAACGTACGATGAAAAAACTGTACAATGTTGAATGGTGTAGATAAATCTATTGAGTATATCTCTGAATTGCCACGTGTTTATCAAATAACCCACAGTAAACAAAAGAGTTGTCATGTTAGGGTTAAGCCCCATTGAAATGATCTCATCCGAAACCAAAACTGTCATTTACACATATTCGATGGACGCCAGTTGATTTATTGAAAAAGTTGGGTGATTGATTGATTTAAAAAAATGTTTACTCTAATTTACGTTTTTTTCATTTGATTAAGTTGACCGATCATTTTTTTTCTATTTTTTATTGATTTTATTAAAATATCTAGTAGTAAGACTAAACGTTGTGGCATATATTTGTACACAGACCCTATATTGAGTGTGAGTTAAGTATGAATTCATTAGGTTGTTCTCTTCTTCAGTCATGTTAAAAGATGTCGCATTTCAAGTGTCTTGCATTTACTGATCCCAAGTACGAACACTTCATAGCAAGAATTTTCAAGAGATCTACGTGCTCTTAGCACGACCACAAATCGTTACAGAAATTGAAGGTGATAAGTGTCGATAGTGGGTCAAACCAGCGCAATAATGTGAGTTTTTTCATCCAATATTTTAAGGATGAAGATGGAGAACTCAAGGTCCTGTTTTATACAGATGATAGTATATTTCATAACTGAGGAGTCATGTTTGCATCAGTCCTTCCCTTTGATCTTCATAAGAATAACCAAACTATTTAAATGCTTCATTTTACTATAAGAACTTAAAACGCAAAGTATTTCAATAGAAAATAATCATCCAACGAGTATAAAAGTTAACGTAAAGTTCTTACACTTATAGTAATATTTTACTCAATACAATTTGTTAATGTAGGTTAACTTGGATCAATAATCACTGATCCAAACCAATATATTATCCATTTAATTTAAATAGGTTCATAAAGTAAAATAAACGTATTAAAAACTAACATAAAGATCAATGTTTAAATAGTTTTACTTACTTCTTTAAAAAAAATCTAACAATTTTGTTTGGTAAAATAATTAAAAGCTCGCCTTTAATAATACAAGTAGTTAATTAAATATGTAAATGTAATAATTTAACAAGTTCTAACTCAGACTGGTTACAGTAAATATTAAACAGGTGGTACATGACGTCATCACCAACCGTAATATGTAAACATCTCTCTTTCCCTGTCCGTTAACGCTTATATACGAGTTATGTGTTTGTATTTTGCTGTAGGATTACTGTTGTGTCAATATTGAAATATGTCCAAAACAGATTACAGATCAATTCAAATTAGCCTAGGTTAGTGTGGGTTGTGTTTAAAACAGTTTTTTATATTATATCTCTCAAAAGTACGAATATTTGTTCAAATTTAAGTACAAATTATAAGTGTGGCATTACCACTCATAAAACGTCTTTCTACACTTACTCGTATTCCTTTTTTGGTAACAGTATAAAACGAAATACACTCTATGGATAAAAAGAGTCGTAACAATTGAGGAAGCATTTCTTTTTGAGTGGATAATCAGTGGTATTTGGCTGGGTATGAGGTGTAGGGAAAAACGACTGAATGAGTGAGACAATGAGTCAATTTTAAATTATGCAACAGTTTGTACTATATAGGTAGTGGTTATATTATAATTAATTGTATATATTCTGTGGATTATCTCTAGATTTAAATGTTTCTGAAAACTAGGATTTTTGTTTTATTTGCACTGTATCGTGTGAGGATTAACTGTAAGGAGTCATTGGTCCTAAGTTAACCTTTTGTATGAACACATTTTGTATAATACAGATATTATTAATTTAGAGTTTGGGAAGTTTAAGTTAATCGAAATTATCTAGTAACGTTTTCAAGAAAATTAGAATGTACTTCCATATTATTCGTGGTATATTATCTTTGCTATACATATACTAAACATTTCTGAATAAAACCACCTCGTTGAAAACTTCATTATAACTGTGAAAATAAATATAGTTTATATGCTTTTTGTAGCGTACAGCTTACTAAATAATTTATATAAGGCATTTTATGGAATAAGCTTGGCAATAATGGTGAGAATTGTACATGTTGGTAAGAAGTAGAATAACGCATTTAAAACATATAAATTAATAACAGCACATTTTCTTTTTAGAGAGTGCGTGGTCTATAACCTATAAGATATTTCTTAAGATTAATTTAAATGTTATTGGAAAAGTTTATAAGTGGAAAACTATTGAACTATGTGAACAAACAATTTAATTTAAGAATTCTCGAAAACTAATGGAAAAGGGACGCTTTACAAGATTGGAATAGTTACTACTTTAAATTTCCTTTGACTACCAAAGCATGCAGAAAACTCGTCTGATGTTTCAAATGCTTGCCTTGTTACCGCCTCAGTAGTCAATGTGGATCAAATAAAATAAAAAATAACTTAACTACTATAAAAAAATGGACTTGCGTCAATATAAATCAATATACTAAAATAATATATTTATAATAATAACAATTACCGAAGATTATGCAAACATATTAGTTCAAAATAATATTTATAGACCCCTTTCGATACTAACTATTTTTAACAAAGACTTCTACTGATACATTTAATTTTAAATACAGATAATTCCAAAAGTGTTATCTCTTAAATTCCTTTGTAGTTCGAATAAGGAATGCTTGTTTTTGTGTAGCTATTGAAATTGGCAATATTGTTATTTTATGTAGTGTTTAGTGATACGATACTAAGTTGCTTTATAATATTATTTTAGTACTTATATTTTACTTGAAATATATATATATATATATATATATATATATATATATATATATATATCAATACCACTAAGTGTGTAAGAGTGGGCAGTCTGGTCAGCACCACTGCACATGTTTGGGTAGGAGAGTGATCAGCACCACTACACGGTATGGGTGGGCGGGTGATCAGTACCACTGCACATGTATGAGTGGCCGGGTGGGTCAGCACCACTGCACATGTATGGGTAGGTGGATGATCAGTACACTGCACATGTATATGTGGGCGGGTGGGTCAGCACCACTGCACATGTTTGGGTAGGAGAGTGATCAGCACCACTACACGGTATGGGTGGGCGGGTGATCAGTACCACTGCACATGTATGAGTGGCCGGGTGGGTCAGCACCACTGCACATGTATGGGTAGGTGGATGATCATGTATGGGTGGGCGGGTGATCAGTACACTGCACATGTATGTGTGGGCGGGTGGGTCAGCACCACTGCACATGTATGGGTAGGTGGATGATCATGTATGGGTGGGCGGGTGATCAGTACCACTGCACATGTATGAGTGGCCGGGTGGGTCAGCACCACTGCACATGTATGGGTAGGTGGATGATCAGTACACTGCACATGTATATGTGGGCGGGTGGGTCAGCACCACTGCACATGTATGGGTGGGCGGGTGATCAGCACCACTACACGGTATGGGTGGGCGGGTGATCAGTACCACTGCACATGTATGAGTGGCCGGGTGGGTCAGCACCACTGCACATGTATGGATAGACGGGATGGTCAGCACCACTGCACATGTATGGATAGACGGGATAGTTAGCACCACTGCACATGTATGGGTAGACGGGATGGTCAGCACCACTGCACATGTATGGGTAGACGGGATAGTCAGCACCACTGCACATGTATGGGTAGACGGGATGGTCAGCACCACTGCACATGTATGGGTAGACGGGATGGTCAGTACCACTGCACATGTATGGGTAGACGGGATAGTCAGCACCACTGCACATGTATGGGTAGACGGGATGGTCAGCACCACTGCACATGTATGGGTAGACGGGATAGTCAGCACCACTGCACATGTATGGGTAGACGGGATAGTCAGCACCACTGCACATGTATGGGTAGATGGGATGGTCAGTACCACTGCACATGTATGGGTAGACGGCATAGTCAGCACCACTGCACGTGTATGGGTAGACGGGATGGTCAGTACCACTGCACATGTATGGGTAGACGGCATGGTCAGTACCACTGCACATGTATGGGTAGACGGGATGGTCAGTACCACTGCACATGTATGGGTGGGTGGGTGATCAGTACACTGCACATGTATGGGTGGGTGGGTGATCAGTACACTGCACATGTATGGGTAGACGGGATGGTCAGTACCACTGCACATGTATGGGTGGGTGGGTGATCAGTACCACTGCACATGTATGGGTAGACGGGATGGTCAGCAATACTGCACATGTATGAGTGGGTGGGTGATCAGTACCACTGCACATGTATGGGTAGACGGGATGGTCAGCACCACTGCACGTGTATGGGTAGGAGAGTGATCAGTACCACTGCACGTGTAATGGCAGGAGGGTGATCAGTACCACTGCACATGTATGGGTAGACGGCATAGTCAGCACCACTGCACGTGTATGGGTAGGAGAGTGATCAGTACCACTGCACGTGTAATGACAGGAGGGTGAGCAGTACCACTGCACATGTATGGGTGGGCCAGTGGGTCAGCACCACTGAACGTGTTTCATTTACAGTCCCATTATTTCTTTTTAGTCTAAATGTAGGATTTTTCTATAAATATTTACTAAGAGACTGACACACTCAGGATATAATACAATTCCTGAGGCAACTATTTATTGAAATAAGTACCGGGAGCTCATTTTGTAATTTACCCGTCAATGGGCTTAACTATTAAATAGTTTTTAATCAGACTATAACTACAAAAAGTGCAGGTTTGTGTATACAACATGAACGGTGCATTTATTAAATGTATGGTATATGCACTTATTTTAACTTGTATACATTTTTAATTTCAAATAAAACCACTGAAAGAAAAATATTTATTACTAACTGAATCTGAAAAAAATTATTAACCCAAATCATTATCTCAAATTCTAGAAACCTATCACTTAATTTTAGCAAAATATGTCTCAATGTCATAAAAGATAACATGTGAGAAAATGTCAGAACATTAGTAAAATATTTAAATTTTCATAATTTTATATTATTACTTTTGTTCGATTGCGAATATTTGCCTGAAAATTTAATTTCCTCTTATTTGTTCACTTAAAAGTAATTAGGTTCTTTAATCTCAACTTATAGCCATAGCTTCTTCTGTACAGCTTCTTTATAGGTATGACAGGAAGTAGGAGTCGTCCTACTCTAATGAATTAGAAGAGAGCGTCTATAGAAACAAAACAATGGAGTTATTGTTATCACAGTAAAAAGAAAAAGAAAAATTACCTGTGATATTTTTTTGAAGTAAGGTATTTTCCTGAGAAGAATATATTGAGAAAAACATTGGTCAAAAGATCATTTTATAAAACTTAAAACGTACTTAACATTTTTTTATCCGAAATTTCTTAATATCAGCTTATTAATCTAAAAAAAATCTTTCCATTAACATATTGAGCCACAATTACCTAGAATTGATTAAAAGTAATGATCTGACCTAGAAATTAAATTATTTTCTAAAAGTACGTTGATTAAAAAAAACATTACATACAGTTACAATTTATTATGGCACTTTGATTCTCTTCGTAGTATTAAAAAGGATATAACACACAACAATATGATATGAACAATAGATTATATACACTTCAGTCCTTGACTAGTGCTATCTATATCTGCAAGTTTTTAAGTATATTTAAGGATAATATCAATACTCGTGGTTTGTAAGCTAGAACACTATATCTAAAATACATGTTAATGGGAAATATAGAACCAATCAAATTACAAAATTGAATTTGTCACTTTGCACTAACTGGATTAAGTTATCTGACACGTCCCCAAGCAGCCATGTGGCAACTTTACTAACTAAGTTGCGTTCAAAGCGTAAGTAATTATTGAAGCAGATTACATTGTAGAATGATGTATATATATATTTATATATATATATAAATATATATATATATATATATATTTATAAAAAATCAGCAATGTTCTAGTTAAGTATTATAAAGTGTCGTTAAATTATGTGATATTAATGAATTTTTAGCTCCCTACTTAAGGTAATTTAAAAATGATACAATAAGTAACGTGTATTTTTATTAATTTTTTTTAAAGTCAGCAGTACTCAAACTCTTTGTATTAATATTCGTAATATATAAATTATACCTCTTCTTAATTTTGATAAAAGGCAAAGAGAAGAATAATAAAAGAGGGACAGTGCTCTTTTTGAAGTTTCTTTTATTTGGGTTTTCTCTAAGATAATGAGAAAAAAACATTTACTGTATTTATTTTACAAAAGCGTAAATTCATAAAAGAAAAAAACTATCAGTAAATGTAATTTTACTACATTAAAAGACAATAAGAGTAAAAAAAAAAATATATATCTCAATTAGTTTCAAAGTAGATGCTGGTGTACTCCAACAAAAAATATGGTGAATTAGTTTAAAAAACATATTTTCATATTACAATTAATGGGCACATCACCTCGGGGGGAAAATTCGGTCTATGACCTCACTAACCACTCTGCTACATTTGTGAATCTCGGCATTTCGCCTTGTGAGGTAGATCGACCTAGGGCCTCTCCAGGATTTTTGGTATTTGGGGCAGTGCTCTTGAATTACATACAAAGTCTTTTATAAAATCTTTTGGTATATCAGAAATTAAGAGAAGAATACCTTTACTTTGATACCCCACTTGGGTATATTAGTTTAAAATTAGCCAATTTTGTTTTTTTTTGTATATTTAATTTTATTGGAGGGGGGGGTCAGAGCCATTAAACGTTGTCTCTTCCTAAATACATCATATAATGCGATTTGGGAGATAAATACCTATACTTTGACACCCCACTTGGCCATTTTATTTTACTAATACCCTTTTTTTGGCTTTCAGAACAGTTTTTTGTTTTGGGGGCGTATACCCCTTATTATTTGTCCCTTTCAAAATCTGATGTTATATTTGAATTAAGAAGAAAATAGCTTTAAATTGAAACCCACTTGAGTACATAACATCAGTACAGTAACAAAAAGTTTTACATTTTCAAAAATTTAAGGTTTTGGGCTCCCGATATCCCAATTCTTTAGATTTTTAAGACGAAATTAATATGAACTTTCAAAGCGTTTGTTACTCGTGTAGAAGTGTGAAGGTTTCAAAATTTACTCGAAGTTTTCCTCAAGTTAGATCATAAATACTACTTTTTTGTGATTTTCCCTTAAGAAATACATTAGGGCAGTTTTGGATGATGACTTAAACAAACAATAAAGTAAAATATAAATTGTCTCATTTTAGTTTTGATGCAATTGTTTTATTAATTAAAATATTTGTATATATTAATCATTCATACGCAAGATATAAGTGTCATTATTTTACATTTTTATGACACCTTAAGAATCTCAGGACAAGAACACAGTTCATTGGCGAAAAAACATAATTGTATCTTACTCTCTTCATAATGTGCTCTTGAATTACATACACGAATTAGTCAAAAACACATTACACTTGAGGTGGTAATAAGCCTAAAATGGTAAATGTTAAAAAATGAACTGAGACAGGCTTCGACGGCGTTAGTTTTATGTCTTACGTGAGCTTGTTAAGGTTGCCTGTCAGTAAATGTACTGAGACAGGCTTCGACGGCGTTAGTTTTATGTCTTACGTGAGCTTGTTAAGGTTACCTGTCAGTAAATGTACTGAGACAGGCTTCGACGGCGTTAGTTTTATGTCTTACGTGAGCTTGTTAAGGTTGCCTGTCAGTAAATGTACTGAGACAGGCTTCGACGGCGTTAGTTTTATGTCTTACGTGAGCTTGTTAAGGTTGCCTGTCAGTAAATAAACTGAGACAGGCTTCGACGGCGTTAGTTTTATGTCTTACGTGAGCTTGTTAAGGTTGCCTGTCAGTAAATGTACTGAGACAGGCTTCGACGGCGTTAGTTTTATGTCTTACGTGAGCTTGTTAAGGTTGCCTGTCAGTAAATGTACTGAGACAGGCTTCGACGGCGTTAGTTTTATGTCTTACGTGAGCTTGATAAGGTTGCCTGTCAGTAAATAAACTGAGACAGGCTTCGACGGCGTTAGTTTTATGTCTTACGTGAGCTTGTTAAGGTTGCCTGTCAGTAAATGAACTGAGACAGGCTTCGACGGCGTTAGTTTTATGTCTTACGTGAGCTTGTTAAGGTTACCTGTCAGTAAATGAACTGAGACAGGCTTCGACGGCGTTAGTTTTATGTCTTACGTGAGCTTGTTAAGGTTGCCTGTCAGTAAATGTACTGAGACAGGCTTCGACGGCGTTAGTTTTATGTCTTACGTGAGCTTGTTAAGGTTGCCTGTCAGTAAATGTACTGAGACAGGCTTCGACGGCGTTAGTTTTATGTCTTACGTGAGCTTGTTAAGGTTGCCTGTCAGTAAATAAACTGAGACAGGCTTCGACGGCGTTAGTTTTATGTCTTACGTGAGCTTGTTAAGGTTGCCTGTCAGTAAATGTACTGAGACAGGCTTCGACGGCGTTAGTTTTATGTCTTACGTGAGCTTGTTAAGGTTGCCTGTCAGTAAATGTACTGAGACAGGCTTCGACGGCGTTAGTTTTATGTCTTACGTGAGCTTGATAAGGTTGCCTGTCAGTAAATAAACTGAGACAGGCTTCGACGGCGTTAGTTTTATGTCTTACGTGAGCTTGTTAAGGTTGCCTGTCAGTAAATGAACTGAGACAGGCTTCGACGGCGTTAGTTTTATGTCTTACGTGAGCTTGTTAAGGTTGCCTGTCAGTAAATGTACTGAGACAGGCTTCGACGGCGTTAGTTTTATGTCTTACGTGAGCTTGTTAAGGTTGCCTGTCAGTAAATGTACTGAGACAGGCTTCGACGGCGTTAGTTTTATGTCTTATGTGAGCTTGTTAAGGTTGCCTGTCAGTAAATGTACTGAGACAGGCTTCGACGGCGTTAGTTTTATGTCTTACGTGAGCTTGATAAGGTTGCCTGTCAGTAAATAAACTGAGACAGGCTTCGACGGCGTTAGTTTTATGTCTTACGTGAGCTTGTAAAGGTTGCCTGTCAGTAAATGAACTGAGACAGGCTTCGACGGCGTTAGTTTTATGTCTTACGTGAGCTTGTTAAGGTTGCCTGTCAGTAAATGTACTGAGACAGGCTTCGACGGCGTTAGTTTTATGTCTTACGTGAGCTTGTTAAGGTTGCCTGTCAGTAAATGTACTGAGACAGGCTTCGACGGCGTTAGTTTTATGTCTTATGTGAGCTTGTTAAGGTTGCCTGTCAGTAAATGTACTGAGACAGGCTTCGACGGCGTTAGTTTTATGTCTTACGTGAGCTTGTTAAGGTTGCCTGTCAGTAAATGTAAATGATTTATAGCAACTTCTCCATTTCTCTTTACTAGTTCATTTTCCTTTCGATCAATTCCATATTTTTATCCTATCGATCAATTATTGTACAAGCGCAAACTCTTTCAGTAGGAAATAAAAAAAAAAAAATATATATATTATTTGGAATAAAACAATATTGGTTTTACAGGACAAAGACGATTCCTATATTTGTGATTAAACAGGGAATTTCATGGTTTTCTCAACATTTTCCTGTACTCTACACACCGAATTGTATATACAAGATATCCTTTTTACAATTTAACTGTCATTTGAGCCACTCATATGATTCACAAAAAATGTATGTGAAATAAAAATTATGCCAATAGTGTTATTGATAAATAAAATATATATATATACCAGTTCATACTGAAGCTAATTTGACTATTGGAAAATTACTTTTTCCCTACTAGTATTTGTACTCATTGAACAGAGGACCTGAAGCAGTATTGCAGCATTCACAAATGATTTATTGACAAAATGTACTCAAACAATTTTTAATTAATAGTTTATATCTACCTCAGAGACCTGTAAATAATTATTTATTAACTTACGTACTCACTCAGTATAGTACACAAATTCTCAGACAGTTATTTATTGAAGCAATATTTCATTTAGATTCTATTAAAATAATTATCAGGAGCTATCTTTACAATTTGTATGCTAATGAATTTAAACTAGTAATTAGTTAAAATATTTTGTCAATTTTTAGGTTTGGATGTTCATTATCGAATACAATTTTTTTCTAATCTTACTAGTATTAAGATTAGACTATAAAGAAATACTAGTGTAAGTATATACACCATAAAAGTGCATTTATAATGTTTTAAGCAATATACTTCTTTTAAATTAAAAGAAAAACCCTATAAAAGAGAAATATAGCTTGTAATATATTAGGAGCTTATAAAATTAGGAAAGAAAAACATTCTCTCACTGGCTTGAAGTATGCTACTTTTTGAGCCTCAATATAAAAAATATGGATATTTTAAAAATTTATACCTTTAACCCTTTACTATCCTAGGGTCATTTTTGACCCAAGAGTGTAATTATTTTGATTTTATATATTTTGTACTAGAAGGATTGTGCTGTGTCTTTATCTAATCTCTTTTCAACTAATGAGACATACAATGGTTTCTTGTTCAGTCACTCCATATCTGGCTGGGAAGCTTCTGGGGTCAGTAGTGACCCCACGATAGTAGTTACGTTAGTCTAGGAGAAATTAAAAAAATTTTAAATTTTTTTGTAATTTCTCCTAATTTAAAAGTTTAATTCTAAAGAAGAAGATGTGAACTATGTCCTAGAAAAAATGATAGAAAACATTAAATTGTGTACGTTATTTGCACAAAGGCAGTGTGAAGTACACATAATACTCACATAGCAAAGTGAGTATTATGTGTGACAAATATATACTACTGTAACGTCACCTATTAATAATTTTAGTCGTACCTTCTAGCGTTTCTTATCGCTGTTGGGTTTCGACGTGTTTCGTCAGCACAGTGACATCTTCAGGTATCTACTACGTAGCTTCTTCTTGAATATTAAAATAAAACAGTCATTACACACAACATGAATAACTTATTCATGTAAGGGGTATAAACATGCTAAAAAACTGTCACGGTGTGTTGGACTCTTTTGGTAACTGAATATGAATATAGATCCAAACGGCAACCCCCTCCCCATACACATACAGTGTTATTTACCCACCCGTCCACCCATACACGTACAGTGGTATTGACTTACCTGCCCACCCATACACATACAGTGTTATTTACCCACCCGTCCACCCATACACGTCCAGTGGTATTGACTTACCTGCCCACCCATACACATACAGTGTTATTTACCCACCCGTCCACCCATACACATCTAGTGGTATTGACCCACCCATACACATACAGTGTTATTTACCCACCCGTCCACCCATACACGTACAGTGGTATTGACCCACCCACCCACTCATACACATACAGTGTTATTTACCCACCCGTCCACCCATACACATCCAGTGGTATTGACTTACCTGCCCACCCATACACATACAGTGTTATTTACCCACCCGTCCACCAGTACACATACAGTGTTATTGACCCACCCACCCACCCATACACATACAGTGTTATTTACCCACCCGTCCACCCATACACGTCCAGTGGTATTGACCTACCTGCCCACCCATACACATACAGTGTTATTTACCCACCCGTCCACCCATACACATCCAGTGGTATTGACCCACCCATACACATACAGTGTTATTTACCCACCCGTCCACCCATACACATCCAGTGGTATTGACCCACCCATACACATACAGTGTTATTTACCCACCCGTCCACCCATACACGTACAGTGGTATTGACTTACCTGCCCACCCATACACATACAGTGTTATTTACCCACCCGTCCACCCATACACGTCCAGTGGTATTGACTTACCTGCCCACCCATACACATACAGTGTTATTTACCCACCCGTCCACCCATACACATCCAGTGGTATTGACCCACCCACCCACCCATACACATACAGTGTATTTACCCACCCGTCCACCCATACACGTCCAGTGGTGTTGACCCACCCACCCAGCCATACACATACAGTGTTATTTACCCACCCGTCCACCCATACACGTCCAGTGGTATTGACCTATCTGCCCACCCATACAAATACAGTGTTATTTACCCACCTGTCCACCCATACACATCCAGTGGTACAACTACTAAAAATAAGGCAAATTGGACAGTAAGAAGTCGCCAACTTTAGAAGAGGTAATTTTTTACTTTAGTAGTTATGGAGCCAAGTACTATAATTCCTAATAACATAGGTCTAGTTGTAAAAGATAATATATATATATATATATATATATTTACTTTTATAAATTCAGTAAAGGTAAAACAATAATTTATTTCGTTAAATGTATTTTTCAAGAAAATTAATTTGTAACATTAAAGAAAATTTATAGTAAAATTTCTTTTACTTATAAAATAATATCAAAAAATGGATATGTTTACAAGAAGACAAGATAAAGAAACGTTTATTATCATTTACGTTATTAAAATAATTTTTTGAGATTTATAATTTTTTTTAATTGGGGTCAGTTTTTACCCCACGATAGTTAAAATAAGCATAGTAGTTATGGGTTAAAAGTCACATATTTGATATTTATGTTTTAGTAATTTTATAGTTTGAAATATAGATGTAATTGTGAATATTGCTCTGAAAACCCAATTTTTGGCATCATTACATTTAAGATTAATCAAGAAACTAACTATATTTTGAATTCTACCTCCTTTTTATGTATAATTATTGTGAATGGGAGTAGGCCCATTTTTCTTAATAAGAGGAAGAGAATATAGGAAAAGAATACGGTATTCTTAACTACGAAGGAAAAATTCAGAAAAGATTATTTAATCTTTTTCTAAGAAAGTTCTTTTAGAAATGGGCTCTACGTATAACAACAGTCAAGAGATCATATTTATAAAAAAATTTATTCGATAAATAACAATTTCATCGTACTTAAATATTTAAAAATTCTACATTTATTAAATATTATCTCCTTTATATACTCAGTCTCTGTTATCTATTAATGCTTATCGTAAAAGTCCTGCTTAGGAATAACATTATTTTTTCATACTACGTTAACTTTGGCAAACGAATTTCCAAACATAAGGGAGGGTGTTTTGCAGCTTTTCATTTCATAAAAAAAGAGACAAAACACAACACTATGAGTTATAGAGTAGTCATATAAAGTATTATTTTTCTCAGTTCTTAGCTAATTTTATCGACATATTTTAAGTATGTTTAAGAATATTATCAATACACGTTGTTTATAAGCTAGAGCACCATATCTAAAATGACATGTTAATGGGAAATATAGAACCAATCTAATTACAAGATTGAATTTGTCACTTTGCACTAACTGGATTAAGTTATCAGACACGTCACCAAGCAGCCATGTGGCAACTTTACTAACTAACCACACACGTTCAAAGCGTAAGTAATTATTGAAGCAGATTACATTTAAAGAACCAATAAGCTTTACATGGTATAAAAGTTTGATATGAAACTTAAATGTTTCATTTTAATGTTATGTAGTATTTCGTTGAACTATGTGTTGTCAAAACAGTTTTAGCTCTCTGCTTAAGGCAATTTAAAAGCGCTACAATAAGTTAGATGTACGAGTATTTCTATTCATATTTAAAAGCCATAAACCCACTCCAAGTCAGTCTTAGTTTTATAATATCCAAATGATCTTCTCTTCTTAATTTTTATAAAAGGCAAAGCGAAGAATGAAGATGAAGCAGTGCTCTTTTTTTATTTCGGTTGTGTTTATTTTAAACTTCAAGTGTTTATTTTAAAACAATTTTAATTAACAAAAGAAAGCTTGTCAGTAATTTTAATTTTACTATATAACAAAACCACTGTTGATAGACAGTAAAAGTAAACAACCCCACTGTTATTACTTTAATATAACAGTGTATTGACACTTCAACCGTTATTACTTTAATACCCATATAAAATCAACAGCCCTCGGCTGCCAATGCCAATAACTTCACGCCAATAACACTCGTGCAACTCGAACGTTGAACGCGTATCTCCACAAAGCCCAAACATGGTGTTCAGTCTATAGGACCCTTTACAATTGAAGTACTTTTCCCACCGAATAGCTGCTTCTGACTTTCATTATTAACTGTCTGTTGAAATTTGTTGTGGCGTTGATATTGGGGATTTAAAAATATTGTCCACACATACATTTTTAATAGACAATTTGTAAAAATATTATATACAATTTTGAGACTAATTGGTACTGTATATTTATACTTTACCACCTGTTATAAAATCATAATAGACCCATTAAAACATGGATCCCAATATTTTTAATTGAAAACAAAATAATAAATTATTTGTAAGCATACACATTTGTTATTGCCGAAATTAACTAATGATGACTCGCAAGTTTAACACAATTTTGACCTTGAATATATAAAATTACTTTGGTCTAAGGGTGTTTGACCTGGACCATTCCAGTGCATCTCGTGTGATTCTGCCTAAAATAAATTGTTTCGGCAACAGTTAGAACATTCGACAAACGAAGAGATCTTAGTTTAAATTAAAAATGTTCTTATTTAATATATCTTTATATTACAATATACTTTTAATTATTATTTAGCTTTGAGAAATAAATCATCCCTTTAAAGCGATTCTTCGTAATAATATTTAAATCATTTTACATGGTAGCATTACGTTCAATTTATCATGTTAGTATTTCTTTTATAATGGTTAAATAAAAAATCAGATAATTCTTGCAATTTTTTCAAATTTTAAATGTTTTAAGCCTTAAAAGGCATTAACTGACTACATTTAGTAAATAAGTTGTAATTATTAATTTCAAGGCAACCAACCGACTAAAAGTTTGAGTGTGGAGATTTGTATGATTTAAAGTTTTGTAGACTTTTAATGCATTTGTAATATTTGAAATTTCTATATTATAGAAATTAATAATGCAATTAGCTATTGAGTTAATTTTTAAATACTACTAAATTTCAACGTAAAAAGTTGGAGAGGCAGAAAAAAAAGGGTTTGGTAAATATATAAATTTGTGTGATAGAACATGCTAGGTCCTGAGGATGTTATTCTTAGACTTATACAATTTTGTAATATAAGTTATTTGTTGTCTATTAATATTGTTATTATTTCATTATAAACCTGAAAATTATAGGTGAAATAAATCAGGGTTTTATTAGATTTGTACAAAAACAAAAACAATTAGGTAATACAGACCTTAACTTTGTGAGTCAATATATCCATCAGAAAAAGAACTTGTTGTCGTAAGTTATTTATATGTCTAAACACACCACGAGAACTATTGAAGTCATAATAGGTAACATGAAATATCAGACGGGTTTACTGTATACCTTTCTAAGTACACGACTTCCAAGTATTCTACTATTTTAATACTGTACTAAATAAATAACTGATTGAGTGGGATTTCAAGTATCCTTCTCACTAAACATCCTGGTAAATCTAGTTTTAATGGTTAATTAAATTAATTAATACAATAAATAAATCAAATAAGCTTTTTAATACTACTTAAACGGGTTTTAATATTTATTTTAATATACCTGTCACATCATAATTTTTATTTATCTAGCTAGACTTTGAGGGTTTAGACAAGTTTTAGTGTTTGTGAGATAACATTATAATCCAAATATTGTTAATTCCTTATATTATTTGTTGTTTATTTTAGTAATTTTGTTACCTAACGAACATTTGAGATAGTTGACACATTTACCATAGATTAACAATAAGAAAGTAAGTTTAATATTTTACTTTAAATATTGTATGTTGTATATATTTAAAAACAAATAATTAACATTGAATTACTTTTTAATAATTTTATTTGAAAGATACAATATTTATTTACACATGAACTATCTAAAATAAAGTATCACATAAATTATAAATACAATAAGATGAATAATTATAAACTGGTTTTATCCATGTTTAGTCTTAGCTTATATTAATAGCATATTATTTAATTTTAACCTCAGTTTATCTACATAATCTTTTATATTATATCTTATATTCCAAAAGAATGTAACTAATATTATTGTATAGTAAATGTATTTTATAGTATTAACTCTAAATATACACGCTGGGGTGTGATACACAAATATTTTTTTGTTTCTATCTTAATTTGCTTTGAGTTAAAGGTGATGAAAAAAGACAGTTTATACAAACCATTTATTTGTATTTATTTCAAATTGGATCTTTTGGTTGAGCATCTCTCAAGACCCTCAACTCTCAAGACCCTCAACTCTCAAGACCCTCATCTCTCAAGACCCTCATCTCTCAAGACCCTCAACTCTCAAGACCCTCATATCTCAAGACCCTCATCTCTCAAGACCCTCAACTCTCAAGACCCTCAACTCTCAAGACCCTCATCTCTCAAGACCCTCATCTCTCAAGACCCTCATCTCTCAAGACCCTCAACTCTCAAGACCCTCAAGACCCTCATATCTCAAGACCCTCATCTCTCAAGACCCTCATCTCTCAAGACCCTCAACTCTCAAGACCCTCATCTCTCAAGACCCTCATCTCTCAAGACCCTCAACTCTCAAGACCCTCAAGACCCTCATATCTCAAGACCCTCATCTCTCAAGACCCTCATCTCTCAAGACCCTCAACTCTCAAGACCCTCATCTCTCAAGACCCTCATCTCTCAAGACCCTCAACTCTCAAGACCCTCAAGACCCTCATATCTCAAGACCCTCATCTCTCAAGACCCTCATCTCTCAAGACCCTCAACTCTCAAGACCCTCATCTCTCAAGACCCTCAACTCTCAACATGATTACGTTCACTATACATAAAATAATAAAAATCATTAAGAAAAAATAAGTGTTTAATAAATGGCTGTTGAAGTTGTATGGTAAATCACTTTTAAACTGAAAAATATTTATAATTCAGCAATATTATTTTTACACATGAGAACGTAGAAAAGGTTAATTGGTTTATTTGAAAAATTTTAAACTACTACCGAACCGTTCTTGCACCCCTAGATCAATAAGGTTATATAAATCATTTGAAACTGATTAATATCTTGGTATTTAATCAGACTACCTCCTATAAGCCAATTTCTAGGAGTTTTACTCACCATGTGGTGTATCTAATATACTCACATACTGCCTACACAAAATGTTACCAACGATCGGTGTACACGGTGTATGATGTTACCAAAGTCCCCTGGGCACAATCAGGGATGGTACAAACAATCACATCCCCATGATACGTTAAGAGGTCCTTTGTTACCAACGAACGGTGTACACGGTGTATGATGTTACCAAAGTCCCCTGGGCACAATCAGGGGTGGTACAAACAATCACATCCCCATGATACGTTAAGAGGTCCTTTGTTACCAACGATCGGTGTACACGGTGTATGATGTTACCAAAGTCCCCTGGGCACAATCAGGGATGGTACAAACAATCACATCCCCATGACACGTTAAGAGATCCTTTGTTACCAACGATCGGTGTACACGGTGTGTGATGTTACCAAAGTCCCCTGGGCACAATCAGGGATGGTACAAACAATCACATCCCCATGATCCGTTAAGAGATCCTTTGTTACGTTAGTAACTTTTTAAACAATACTTTCTAAATGTTCATTACGTTTTGCAGTACATTAAGATTAGGAACAAAGTAGGCCTGTATCCTACGTAGATTCCCAAAACCTCTTAAAAATTAACGTTTAACAACATTAAAACATGTTTAATGATATTCAAAGGGATGTGCTATGTTTACCTTTGAAATAGTTTCACTTCAGTTAGAATTGACCCCAAAACTGTCTTATCAAAGAGCTAAGACATTCAAATTTCCCCATCGAGGGATAAATGAGTTTTGAACAACTATTAACTTGAGTCATTATAACTTCCGGATAGCCAAACTTGAAACTCATTTTCTGATTATCTAAATATATAGCTATTTTTTAGATTATTATCACTAATTAATTAGTTATCCTAAGTTTCTATTTGATTGATTTGTGATTGTTGATATATAATTGCATATCTTTTTATTTGTTTTTTTTTAAAGAGCGTAGATTATATTCGTCTAAATATAGAAATACATTTTTGTTTACTTTATGACATTCCTTTATACACATTATTTAACACCAATCTACAAATAATTAATACGAAATAATTAAGTGTTTGTGTATTATCTTTATAAAAAATTATGTATTAATCTTTACACCTCCATAGATGTTTAGACATATTATTTTAGCCTATAGGAAATAAACTATTTTTGGTAGTATTAGATCAAACAGAGAAGGCCCTTCTTTTAATGAAATATCCATAGCAATAGTTAATTTAAATAATCTTGTACTTTTATTGTTGTCATTCTACTTCTGGTAATCACTTTTGCTTATACAATTAACTTTAATTCAACTGATATATGAGATGTTATCTTAGTACATATCTGCACTGATTTTAATATTGCTATCAAGGCCTTTTTTGACTGCTACCAACTAAGCTATTATTGAGTCAATGAAAATCATATAACTATGAAACAACGGAATGTTCAGGGATCCTAGGAGTTCTTATCCGACTCAATACGGCCTCTCGAAAGAAAACTTTCTATGAGAAATTTAATGTTCATAAGAAATGAGCAAGGCTTCTTAATCCTTAGGAGAAGTGTTGAAGTGGTTTAATATCACTCCATAGGAGAGAATATACAGTAGTGACAGCATTCTGAACAAGTCCACTAACGTCTGCTAGTACGTTAACCAGTTCGGGGACGACCCCTTGTCTACACTACCAATGTACTTTGATGCTCCTGTTTAACGTTCTAAGTTTAGTGAATATTTCGAGTGCTGATAAAACTTTTGATGAGTTTCAATTGATTTGAAATAGATCTGAAATTACAATTCCACCTTTTACTTTTTTTTTTTACTTTTTTAATTTGTAAAAATTATAAATCACTCAGCTTTTCATATCTATTGACACCAAACAACATTCTCATCAAGGGCTTAAAGACTCCCTCAGGAACTATAGTGTTGATAATATTCCATAGTTTGTTATTGAAATGGTGCCATATTTGCACATATCCTTGCTCATTGTCCAACTTAGGTTTAATATCAGAATAGCTTGCTTCGGTCTGAAAGACAGGACTAGTAACACTATTTTCAAAAGTAAGAAAAGAACCATGGGGTCTGTCTTATTTTAGACCAATATCTGTTTTATATTATTAGTAAAAACTCCACAGAACTGTATTGTTCTTATATTTGATATATATTTTTATTGCCAGTCTCTCATTTACGAAGGGTTGTTAACGAATATTACAACTATTACACTAAATGTGTAATACCACCATAATTGTGGCTGATAAATCTCGTGATTTAACGAATCGACTGCTTTAATGTTTCACTAACATTTTGAAATTTATTCCTCTTAAGACTATCTATAAAATAATATACGATACATTAATAAACAGTGATTAGCAATAACCAAATTTATAAGTTTCAAAGAAATAATACTTTACTATGTAACCAATCATTGATTATTCATTGATCAGATTATCAACAAATATTACATTGTTTGGCACAGCCGATTCACGAATATTCAAATTCCAATAATTTGATCAAACTTTAAGGGAGTAAAACTAGCAATAATAGTTTCCAATTAGAATTGGTTGCAATAACCAATTTTATTGTTGATCCACGTGGAAATAATTTAGGCTTCTGTACATGAAGTCCTGATATTAGTTTCGACTGATATTTTAACCATTTACGACTAAATATTAATTAAGCTCTTTACATAGCAGTATTATATTGGATTTCTCTATGAGTTTATTTACAAATACAATGTTAACACTAGGAATAAATAAGCATCAATTTAGAGTTGTGTTTTATTGATGATCATTATTCATTATATTCAGAAACAAATTAATGGATAGATAAGTTATAATAGTATCCTAATTAATTTACCATGTAACATCACCTTGTACATATTTTGACTAAATTTATCTTTACATTGATGGTATATTCTTACATTTCGAACATTAGTTTTGTACTACCAAAGTTCTATAACTTTCGTTGATCTATACGATTAAAAAAATTAGTATATTTTGAACATTTGTTATTAGTATGCTATATTCTTTAATATTTCATTGATTATATGAACTTTATGTACGCTACGTTAAGGTAATATCATTAATGAGGTTCATAGTAAGTTGTTTGTAGTGTTTAATATGATAAACACTACACAATACAACAATATACATGTGGTAAAACTTTCTATTAAAACACTAAACGAAAATGTTACAACTACACGATAAGAACTCAAATAGTATAAAATAAATCACTATCAATTTTAGTCAATATGTTAATTAGGATTTATATTCATATTAGACTTCAGGTTATCTAGATTAATTATGACACAGAAAATAAACGGCTTGGGAGTGTCGACCGATTAATACCTGGGTTTGGACATATGAAATTATGGTAGATGCTTAGTTAACATTTTATATTTTATAGTTAACTTTTATTTTATGCTTAGTAGAGCTAAAATGTTCACAGATAGCAACAAAAAAGTACAATGTATTTTGTATGTAGAGAAAGACTGCATACAAATTACTGACTATAAGTGTAACTAACTGCTCATCAACTATAAGTGTACCTAACGGTCCATCAACTATAAGTGTACCTAACTGCCCATCAACTATAAGTGTAACTAACTGCCCATCAACTATAAGTGTACCTAACTGCTCATCAACTATAAGTGTACCTAACTGTCCATCAACTATAAGTGTACCTAACTGCCCATCAACTATAAGTGTACCTAACTGCTCATCAACTATAAGTGTACCTAACTGTCCATCAACTATAAGTGTACCTAACTGCCCATCAACTATAAGTGTACCTAACTGCCCATCAACTATAAGTGTACCTAACTGCTCATCAACTATAAGTGTACCTAACTGTCCATCAACTATAAGTGTAACTAACTGCCCATCAACTATAAGTGTACCTAACTGTCCATCAACTATAAGTGTACCTAACTGCCCATCAACTATAAGTGTAACTAACTGCTCATCAACTATAGGTGTACCTAACTGTCCATCAACTATAAGTGTACCTAACTGCCCATCAAATATAAGTGTAACTAACTGCCCATCAACTATAAGTGTAACTAACTGCCCATCAACTATAAGTGTACCTAACTGTCCATCAACTATAAGTGTACCTAACTGCTCATCAAGTATAAGTGTAACTAACTGCCCATCAACTATAAGTGTACCTAACTGTCCATCAACTATAAGTGTAACTAACTGCCCATCAACTATAAGTGTACCTAACTGCCCATCAACTATAAGTGTACCTAACTGCCCATCAAATATAAGTGTAACTAACTGCCCATAAACTATAAGTGTAACTAACTGCCCATCAACTATAAGTGTACCTAACTGTCCATCAACTATAAGTGTAACTAATTGCCCATCAAGTATAAGTGTAACTAACTGCCCATCAACTATAAGTGTACCTAACTGCCCATCAACTATAAGTGTAACTAACTGCCCATCAACTATAAGTGTACCTAACTGCTCATCAACTATAAGTGTACCTAACTGTCCATCAACTATAAGTGTACCTAACTGCCCATCAACTATAAGTGTACCTAACTGCTCATCAACTATAAGTGTACCTAACTGTCCATCAACTATAAGTGTACCTAACTGCCCATCAACTATAAGTGTACCTAACTGCTCATCAACTATAAGTGTACCTAACTGCTCATCAACTATAAGTGTACCTAACTGTCCATCAACTATAAGTGTAACTAACTGCCCATCAACTATAAGTGTACCTAACTGTCCATCAACTATAAGTGTACCTAACTGCCCATCAACTATAAGTGTAACTAACTGCTCATCAACTATAAGTGTACCTAACTGTCCATCAACTATAAGTGTACCTAACTGTCCATCAACTATAAGTGTAACTAACTGCCCATCAACTATAAGTGTATCTAACTGTCCATCAACTATAAGTGTACCTAACTGCCCATCAACTATAAGTGTAACTAACTGCTCATCAACTATAAGTGTAACTAACTGCCCATCAACTATAAGTGTACCTAACTGTCCTTCAACTATAAGTGTAACTAACTGCCCATCAACTATAAGTGTACCTAACTGCCCATCAACTATAAGTGTACCTAACTGCCCATCAAATATAAGTGTAACTAACTGCCCATAAACTATAAGTGTAACTAACTGCCCATCAACTATAAGTGTACCTAACTGTCCATCAACTATAAGTGTAACTAATTGCCCATCAAGTATAAGTGTAACTAACTGCCCATCAACTATAAGTGTACCTAACTGCCCATCAACTATAAGTGTAACTAACTGCCCATCAACTATAAGTGTACCTAACTGCCCATCAACTATAAGTGTACCAACTGCCCATCAAATATAAGTGTAACTAACTGCCCATAAACTATAAGTGTAACTAACTGCCCATCAACTATAAGTGTACCTAACTGTCCATCAACTATAAGTGTAACTAACTGCCCATCAACTATAAGTGTACCTAACTGTCCATCAACTATAAGTGTACCTATCTGCCCATCAACTATAAGTGTAACTAACTGCCCATCAACTATAAGTGTACCTAACTGCCCATCAACTATAAGTGTAACTAACTGCCCATCAACTATAAGTGTACCTAACTGTCCATCAACTATAAGTGTAACTAACTGCCCATCAACTATAAGTGTACCTAACTGCCCATCAACTATAAGTGTACCTAACTGTCCATCAACTATAAGTGTACCTAACTGCCCATCAACTATAAGTGTACCTAACTGCCCATCAACTATAAGTGTACCTAACTGCCCATCAACTATAAGTGTAACTAACTGCCCATCAACTATAAGTGTACCTAACTGCCCATCAACTATAAGTGTACCTAACTGCCCATCAACTATAAGTGTACCTAACTGCCCATCAACTATAAGTGTAACTAACTGCCCATCAACTATAAGTGTAACTAACTGCCCATCAACTATAAGTGTAACTAACTGCCCATCAACTATAAGTGTAACTAACTGGCCATCAACAGGTTCATGTTCTCTTATCTTTCCATAGTCTTCTAAAAACACGAACATCCGATCCTGAATATGTTAAGTTTATCAATTATTTACCTACACTTTGTTGGTATTTGGTTGCCATTGTTAAACTTTCCATATCAGTTTCCATTTAATAAAGGTTGTAATCATTCACAAAATGAGTTAAATCAATACGTTAACTGTTCCCATTTAAATACCCTCGTATATATTTGACGTTTAAATATTTATTGAATTGTGAATAATAAAAGATTTAGAATTGGATCTATATCATTAAACAGTCTAAGCAACAATAGTTTCTAGTTCAGCTTAGTTGAAACGATTAAAGGATCCTTTGAACAAAACAAATAATGTAATATAAATAGTTTTTAACATTTATATTTTAGCTATAAAGGTATTTGATTGAATCTTTCTATTTCATAGAGTACGTTTATAGTTGCTAAATATTCGTCATGAAAACTATAATACATTACTAGGATTAAAACTATTTTAAAGTGTTTGTTTAAAAATCCTTGCCATGATGTAAATTTCATCATCAAGGTCTATTTTTAGTACTTTTAAGCTTAGGTATACAATGGTCTTTGGGATAAACTTAATTATACTTTTTTATAAACAGTTTTTAATCAACACATTCATGTAATATCTATTATTCCTCTTTATTTTAAAACTAACCATAAGGAGTGATGACTAATTGAATATTTACGTACAGTGCAAGTAAACATCGCAAAACAAAAATTATATTACTTTTTACAATTACAAAATGCACAAATGTATCAAATATGAGCATTTAATGCTCAAATATAAATCAAGACAAATACAAAATGCACAAATACATTACAGTATGAGCACGAAATGCAAAAAATATAGTACAAGTACAAAATGTAAAAATAAATTATGATATAAACACAAATACTACTGGGATCGATTTCGGCAAACTCATTTTTAATACACATAGTAAATATGAAAGAACATCTTTTAGGTTTTCAGCGTTATTGTATTATTTACTCTTAAATGTATACTTTTTCAAGTACAATGACTAATGAATCAAATCTTTTTTCAATCACCACCTTACAACAAAGTATACCTGGAATAGACTGTGTAGTTTATTGGCGAAAAAGTCTTAGTAGTTACATTATTCAAAGCAGGAACCTCAAGTTTACTATCTGGAAGTTGAAATTGGCCAAGTTGGAAGTTGTTGAAGATGGATTTATTACTCAATGGGGAATGCAGACCTATTTTCCATTAGAGTATGGATCTGCTTTACACAATAGTTTATTAAAATTATTTATATTTTGATTATTTATACCAAAAATCATATTTAAGTTATGTTAAATATAAATAAATAAACGTTAGTGAATATTACAGAAGAGTTTTAGTCATAATATTAAATTTTGTATAATATCCCAAAATATTTAATGTAACATATTTATTTTGAATATGCAGTCAAAAAAGCAAATCAATTCACTCTACCTAAATGATTATAGCATATGATAAGTTTGAAAAAATACATTTTTTATTGGTATACTTTTCTGTAGATATCTGTAAATGTAAGAGAAGGGAGAAACATGAAACCTGGCAAAACAGGTGTCATGTTGATAGTTCTATGTTTATAAATGTAATAAGAATCGCATGTTTAGAAGATGTATGATTACACGTGGTTTATATATTTTTATATACATCACTTAGTTTCGATTAAGTAATACCACAATTTCAGCTGACAATAGATGGTAGCTGAAACAAATGAGGAAAGATAACATTTAATACTAGTTCTTCTATAATATTCATATTATTTCGTATACGAAACTGTTGCAAAGTAAACACTTAATATTTCTATACAACCCAACGTATAATAGTGTACGTTTGGTATTTTGTATCAAATATATGTGTATACACTTTAAACAGTGAAAATTCATCACTAATTTTCCTGAAAACGATCATCCACTTTACAGGCACTTTAAAGTCAAAAATATTTAGTAACCATCTAACTTTGACATATAATGGTATCTGAATGATATCCATAACAGATATATGGGATGCTGTGGATGGTACTTCGTTTTGACAACTTGTATTAAAATTACAGTAAGTGCAACTTGATTTATAGCGGACACTCCAGCACAATCACTGAAACATTTCGTCAAACGATCACAAAGGAGTTTGTAAAGCATTGTTAAAATGGCTGATTTGACCCCTTCTAAGCAGAGTTTTAGATAGCATAATGAAACAAGTTGTAAGTAGGCCCAGAGGTATACAGTGGGGACTGATGGATAGACTGGAGGACATAGATTTTGCGGACGATCTATGCATAATGTCCCAAACACTGAATGACATGAAAGGAAAGCTTGAAGACCTTCATAACAAAGGAGAAAAAGTTGGCCTAAAAATAAATTTTGAAAAAACAAAAGAAATGAGGATAAATAATAGAAATAATCAGCCACTGGTGGTGAATAACAAACTTATTGAGCAAGTGGAACAATTCCAATACCTGGGAAGCATTGTTTCTAAGACGGGTGGAACTGATGAAGATGTAACCAGTAAGATTAGGAAGGCCAAAGGAGCATTTGCCCAACTTGCACCACTTTGGCGATCAAGTCAAATAAGAAGAAAGACAAAATTAAGGATTTTTGAAACCAATGTAAAGACGATCCTTCTATATGGCTGCCAGACATGGAAAGTCACTAAAACAGTAACAAGTAAACTGCAAGTCTTCATAAATAAGTGTCTCCGAAGAATCTTTAACATATACTGGCCAGATAGAATTTCAAACGAGGAATTGATGCGAAGAGCAAATGAAAATCCTATTGGTGATACCATTAAGAAGAGGAAGTTTGGGTGGATAGGCCATACACTAAGAAGGCCCATTAACAACATCAGCCGACAAGCCCTAGATTGGAATCCCCAAGGAAGTAGAAAGAGAGGAAGACCGAAGATAACTTGGAGGAGGTCAGTCGAGAGGGAGATTGGAGAGGAAGGCAAGAGTTGGGAAGAAGTAAAGCAGCTGGCACAGGATCGGGTGCGATGGAAGGCATTTGTTGCAGCCCTACGTCCCCCAAGGGAATACAGGAATTAAATAATAATAATAAGCAGAGTTTCGTATTGTGAATATGACGCAGAAAGAGTACCATGATCATAAAATCGTAAATTAGTTTGAGTGTCAAGTTTTAATTCGCTTAATATTAAATACGTGTTTTACAACACATATACATCATAATTTTAACTACTGTTAAAACTACATATTGCAGGAAACAATAAACTTGATTGTTATGTCCACAGGTCGTTAAAGGCACGTGGATCAGAAAAGTAATGTTGACTGAAACCAGGTTATTTGCTTATAGCGTGTGTGTACACAATTTATGAGCAAAGTTATTGAATACATAGTATTTGTATCACAACTACCTTTATTACCAGATTGTGCAATCAAGTTAGCTCTCGCATAAACTTTATCTTTTACTCTTAATAAACAATTAGGTTAATATGGAGTAGTTTTCTGAATCATATTATACTATTTTGTTTTGTGAAAAAATTCCCTTTAGTTTGTGGTTTTGTGTATTGCGTGTTGTAAAAATTTTTCATACAACACCATAGGATGAAACTTTGTAGTTTGTACTTTTTTTCTTAAAAACGCGAGAGGCCGATCGTCCTACTTAACCTTACTCTGTAAATTCCCTTACTTATGTATTTAGGTAGTCACCAATATTGTGTACTTTTTTAACAAACCGCTCTCCGGACTTGATAGCACACATGTACTTTTGATAGCGCACATGTACTCTTAATAGTGGTCATGTACTCTTGATAGCGCGCATGTACTCTTGATAGCGCACATTTACTCTTGATTGGGCGCATGTACTCTTGATAGCGCAACTGTACTGTCGATAGCGGGCATGTACACTTAATAGCGCACATGTACATATGTAGCGCAACTGTACTGTCGATAGCCTAGCTTTTCAAATAAATCTTACGGATGATTAAACAAGTTGAAAATGAAATTAAATATTTTTGTCTAAAAGAATTTTTTGAAAATAAAACGTCGGAGATGACACAACTTAGCCTAATTTTAACCTAAACCACACTAATTTAACGTAATCCAATTTTACCGAACAATCACAGATTTCAGAGGCATTACGGTGGAAGCTGAGAACTCTGGTACCTGCTAAATCAGGTGCGAAATATCTGTATACTGCTAAATGACTGCAAATTCGATAAGATGAAATAAAGAACTAAAATAAATAGTGACATTTCTATACGTATAACAATAATTTTACCATACGAGTATTGTGTTAAAACAGGAGATGGTGGGTACAACAGATGGTACAGCACTGTACTGACCATCACGGACACTGACCATAGCCACTCCGTCACCCAACCTACTACACAACTTACTTATATAGAACTCAACGTACTTACTGACCAACTGTCTCACTCCAACTGGGATCCCGTATTGTCCTGTCTCGAAGTTAATGCTAGTACCGATCATTTTTTTCTATTATTAAAGGCGCTATGGAAAGATGAACTAAATTAATCAATAAGAACAATTCCAGATTTAAAAAATTAAAACCATGGATTACGGCTGATTTAATAGCAGGCATTCGTTATAGAGATAAGTTAAGTAAATCAGTAAAACATCAACCCTTCAATATAAATTTAAAAGAGAGATTTTATGCGTATAGACAGTTTTTATCTAATTCTCTTAAACAAGCAAAACGTGATTATTACAGAACTAAAATTACAAATGCAGGAAAAACACTAATATATTCTGGAGCGTTGTAAATGAATTGGCGGGGAGAGTAAAACACAAAGACAAATTTCCTATTCAGAAATATATGTCAAGCTCTATACCTGTCAATAAAGATGGGTGTAGGCAGGCTGCGAACGACTTTAATATGTATTTCTCTGCAGTAGGCCAAAATCTTGCTAATGCTATTAATGGAGGAGGGGACCCAGTGGTGAGAGACTCTGACTACAGTTTTAATTCTAACTTTACACTTAACACAGTTACAGGACAAGACATAGTACGATATGTGTCCAGTCTGAGGGGAGGGTCTGCTCCGGGACACGATGGCTTCTCTGCTAAGGCCCCCAAAGAAAATATACATGTATTAACTACACCCCTTCAACATATTATAAATTTGAGCATTCTGTCTGGTATATTTCCTGATAACTTTAAACTGGCAAAAGTCATTCCTCTATATAAATCTAATACAATAACAGACAAAAGTAATTTTCGTCCAATTAGCCTCCTCAGTGTTTTCTCCAAAATTCTAGAAAAAAATAGTAAAAGACCAATTGACTGATTATTTAGATAATAACAACATTTTATGTAATTGCCAATTTGATTTTCGCAAAGACAAAAATATAAACGATGCTCTATATGAAATTGTTAAACAAATCAACCAAAGTTTTTCAAAAAATAATCGATCCATGCTTATTTTCCTTGATCTTACAAAAGCTTTTGACTCGGTGGATAGAGGTAAATTATTGCAAAAACTGGATTTAATTGGTGTTCGGGGTAATGCTCTGGCTTGGTTCAGGAGCTATCTTACTGAAAGACGGCAAACTGTGTCTATTTGTGGGGTGAACAGCGATGCCTTGCCTATAGACTTTGGGGTGGTCCAAGGAAGTACACTTGGGCCTATTCTCTTTTTAATATACATAAATAATATTTCAAGATTAAAATTGTTCAGTAAATTATTCTTGTTTGCAGACGACACACTTATTTTTATCGAAAGTAGTAATTGGCAGGATGCAAGAATTAAAGCTCTTCATGATTTAATGTTTATAAAACAATGGCTTGATCAAAATACACTCTCCTTAAATATATCAAAAACAAAATTTATGCCCATATCTCTTAGGGAGTGTTCTGTTTATACTTTACGTGATCTAACAATTCATTCATGTGGTGATTATCTAAGTTTAACCTGTAACTGTGAGGCTATAGAGAGAGTGACAACTTACAAATATTTAGGTGTAATCATTGATCACCGTGTGAGATGGGCGGAGCACATGCAATACATAAAAACTAAAATTCGAAAATATTTGTTTGCTTTTAGACAATTGCGAGAAGTTTTAAATGAAAATGAAATTAAAGTCGTATATTATGCTTACATACAATCGTTGTTGTCGTTTGGTATTATTGCGTGGGGAGGAGCTAGCAAAAGCACTCTAGAACCATTATATGTTGTACAGAAGTCTTTTTTGAAAGTAGCTTTCGGTAAGGCCAGATGTTACCCTACGGATACCTTATTCCATGACGTATCAGTCCTTAATATTCGTCAACTCTTTATTAAACATTTAATGGTATTTATATTCAAACATTATAATTTTATATTCTCTCCAATTTTACATACTTATAGCACACGTTACTCTGCTAATGTGGGTTTTGTCACACCGACTATTAATAAATCATTTTCAACTACTACTCCGGTCTACATTGCACATGCATTGCTTTTAAATCTTCGACGGAATAACCCCAATTTTAATTTATTCTCTTGTACTTCAATATCTATATTCAAAAAACAGGTAACTGATTGGATCAATCTAATAGGTTTGGAGGGAGCAGAGAATGTCATTACTAGTGTCTGTGGGCGGATTTGATGCACTCCACTCCTCCCTCCTCCCCCCCACTGGTGAACTATGGCCGAGGCCGGTGCTATATGGGTGGGCCTTTGTATGAGGGTCTGCAGTTATGTAGGCATTGAGAGAAGTCTCTAGGCAACCATGAAATAAGACGATCAAAACAATATTATTTTAGAACTGAAATGGAGAAATGTAAAAACTCTAAAGACTTTTGGACTAAAATAAGGACTAGTGGTGTTACTGATCCATTCGATCCAGCCATACCAAATTTTGTCAAAGATGTGGGGGAAATCAATAAGTATTTCGTCAGTATGGGCTTAGGTATCACGGCAAAAGCTGATTGTGTACAGTTCTATGAAAGAAACAAATCAGAGAGTGTCACTAGTGATTTCTATTTCAGAAAGATTACAAGAAAAGAAGTGCAGGAGGCTTTGAATAGCATCACATCACAGGCTGTCGGAGCTGATGGCATATCAATAAAAATGATTAAAATGATAAGTCCATATTGTATTGGTGCCATAACGCACTTAGCAAACCAGCCATTAGCCACTTCCACTTTTCCGGATGCATGGAAAGAGGCAATTGTACTGCCTCTGCCCAAAGTCAAGACACCTTCATCTGTATCAGACCTGCGTCCGATTTCGGTACTGCCTGCCTTGTCTAAGGTATTGGAGAAGTTAGTTGTTTCACAGATGGTAGCCTTTTTGGAGTTGAATAATATCCTTCCAGCCTTGCAGTCTGGGTTCAGAAAGGATCATAGTACAACAACTGCGCTTTTATTAGTTTGTGATGAGTTACTTCAAGCAAGGGCAGAAAAGAAAGCAACTCTTCTTGCATTGCTGGATTTTTCACATGCATTCGATTCTATCGACCACAGTATGTTATTAGCTGTCATGCATTTTTATGGTTTTCGACCGGAAGTGGTTGCTTGGTTTCATTCCTATTTGGTAAATAGGAGACAAAAGGTTAAAATTGGGATGGATTTCTCATCGTCTATGAGTAAAGTTGCTGGTGTCCCACAGGGTAGTTGCCTCGGGCCTATTCTGTTCACTCTATTTGCCGCCACTATGGGTTCAGGCTTACAAAATGGTCGCTTGTATTCATACGCCGATGATGCTCAACTTTGTGTTTCATATGGTGCCGGAAGAGCTGACACAGCTGTATCTATTTCGAATTCTGAACTAAGCATTGTCCATGATTGGTCTGAGAGGCATGGGGTTGTGTATTGTCGATTCCTTCCAATGTGGGTTCGGAGTCTGTCGGTGAGGTGTTACTTGGCGGCATCAGACTAAATGAGTGTGAATCCTCAAAGCTCTTGGGCCTCATGTTCGATGGTGACCTCACTTTGTCTGGTAATGTAAGTGCTGTTTGTCGGCGGGCCCTTAGTCGACTAAGAATGTTATACAAACATAGGTACTTGTTTCCTAAAGAGACCAAGCTTCGCCTTGTCCAGGCTCTTGTGCTCACTGTGATCGATTACTGCCTCCCTGTGTATGGCAATATTGTGTCTAGAGGGGATTTAGACAAATTACAGAGAGTGTAAAATATGTGTGTCAGGTATGTATGTGGACTAAGAAAGTTTGATCATGTTTCGGAGGCGCGACGATCACTGGGTTTGCTGACTGTAACTGATACCTGTACTCTGCGCTCCTTATGCCTAGTTTATAGAATCCTTACCACTGACAGGCCGGGATATTTGAGGGAAAAACTAAAAAACAGGTCTCAGATCCGATCTCGCAGCACTAGACAGGATCAAGTTTTGGAGATGCCTCGCGTTCACCATGAATTTGAAAGAAAAAGATTTACGTACTTTGCTCCCAAATTATTTAATGAATTTTCCTCCAGTTTAACAAGCCAGGGTATATCTGAAACTACATATAAAAACAATGTATATATATATATATATATATTTAATGTATAATACAAGCTGATATATTCATATATAACTGTACTGTATACATAACTCTATGTTTTAATTATGAATAATTAAAATTAGCTTTTAATTAAAAAAAATTGTAATATGACGAGTTGTTTTGTAAACCAGCATTGTTTGTTGAAAACCGCTCCAAAATAAAGACCTTATTTATTTATTTATTTAAGTATTCACAGGGCATCATCCTGCATGAACTTGTTTCTCTGGCCCTTCCTAAATTGGCATACAGTCAGTGATTACTTTTTGAATATGATTGCCTCACCTCCGAGTTGCAATGTCAATGAAGTGTTAATTATTAAATTAATTTGTGCTACCACTTTTTCCATATTTCAAAGTTCATATTATTATTATTATTATTATTTATAAATATTACATATTTTTTCGTTCTTATAAAATATTGTTTACCTTCTATTCTTATTTATGTATATTTTAGTTAGTATAGACGTACATTTAAAATATTTTCCCCTTATATAATAATCAACACTGGCGTAATACAAGGAGATGGGTTATCACCTTTACTGTTCAATCTGGCAATTGAAAACGCACTAAAAAGAACAAAAAGTTTGAATGAGGGTCTGTGGATAGACGCAAAGTTCAAATTATTGGCTTTTGCAGATGATGTAGCCTTATTAGCCGAAAACGAGGACGGTCTCTAACGTCTGGCTGAGGAGCTCATTACTCAAGCAAAAATAGTAGACTTAGAAACAATGAGGAAAAAACCAAATATCTTAAAATATAATGGAATGCATTAGAAAGAGAGCAGGTTTTAGAAATGAATCCATATAAATTCAATAGTTGTGAAAAATTCAAATACCTTGGTGTCACTATTGATCAACAAAATAAAGAAGAAACAGATATTGAAACAAGGTTACTGAACGGAAATAGGTGCTATTGGGCCTTAGGAAAAATGTTGAAAAGCAAAACCTTATCAAGAAAAACCAAAGAACAAATGTACAAGACAATTATAAGGCCTATTCTATTTTAAGTAGTCCTATATGGCTCTGAGGTATGGACAATGAGCAAGAAAACAGAAAGGCGATTAGTAACCTTTGAAAATAAAGTATTAAGAGCAATATATGGGCCAGTGAAAGAAGAAGAACAATGGAGAATAAGGAAAAATCAGGAGAATTGTAATCAGGAAGCAGACATAGTAGCAGAAGTAAAATCAAGACGACTCAGATGGGCAGGCCATGTAAACAGAAGGGAGGAGGAATCTGTATTGAGAAGAGTAATGGAAGGAAGACCAGCAGGAAGAAGACCTTTGGGTCGACCAAGGCTGAGATGGAAAGATCAGGTCCAAAGGGATATGCGGAAAATGGGAGTGGAAGAAGAGATGATGCAAGACAGGAGGAAGTGGAGGCGAATTGTTGGCGAGGCCAAAAACCTTTTACGGATTGAGTGGCCAACTAAGTAAGTAAGTAAGTAGTAAGTATATAATAATCTGTAATAGAACAATTACATTTTAGTCCTTTTTGAAAAAAATACTTGCAACTCAGCCTACGCACAGGCAGTATGCCCATGTAGGCTTTTCCCATGAAAAGGAATTACTGTACGGTTTTCTATTATTTTTGTTTTCATTTTAGACAGTTTGTTTAACGATTACCTTATATTATTTTTCAATGTATTTTTGTATTATTTTGTTTTATTATGTTGAACAATATCATTTAACTTACTGATGTATACATTTGAATGTTTGGGGAATAAATATACTTTCATTTCATTTCATCTTAAAACTAATAATATTACCTCAAAAGTTAACTAAGCCTTGCCATAGACATGAACAGAATTAAATTGAAATGTAAATTATTGAAAATAGCACTTTATTTTTTTTTCTTACCCTTCATTACTCATTAATAAGACGCCGATCGTCAAGATATGGACGAACATGAGAGGCGAATGAGTGTGATGAGTGTAGATGAAGGAGTAGAGTCATTTTTAATAACTATGGTCAACAGATCCTCAGAAAGAGCTTTATATTAATAACCCCGATCGCCAGGAAAACTAAAGGACCTACAGCCTTACGTGGAATCCAAACCATGTAGTTTTGGTTTGATTTTCAGCTAACTGACAAACCTGACACTCAGTTCACTTCCCTACACAACATCTGAACCTTGACTACCATCCAACATGGATACTCCAGTTTTGGACGCCCCAGACTTCTCTAGTAGTGTCCATGTGGATGGCAACCATTGAGTGGACGCCTGGTCAGTGATAAGAGGACCGAGCATGAAATCTATCACCTACAATCTCCACAACACAATAATCAATATAACTTTATATTATTTTTAAATTATCGTAAAAAATTAAGGGATGTGTGAGTATATTTATTTATTTATACTCACAATATAAAATGTATTGATTAAATATGTTTTATTTAGGCGATATAATATATTTAATACAGTTAAATGTATTTAGAACTGGCGTGTTTGTTCGTTACATATCTGGAGCCATTCGTTGATAGCTTTACATAGTAAACGAGCTATCATTATCTTCATATCAGAAAACAGTAAACATCATATACCTAAGCCTATATCTCGGAATTAATTTATTTTAAAATAATGGATAAAGGTTTACAGATATCTTCTCAGTTTTGTTCTGCTCAGTATTGCACAAAACTCTAATTAACTTTGCGTTAGGGAAACAGGAGATTTTCCTTCTCCTTCATCTGGGAAGACAGTGGCTGGGATTTAACGCAGCCTTTAACAAGTCTGACAGTTTCCATTATCTAAGCTTCAACAATTCACTGCCTTAATGGTGAGAGTTCACGATGGTTACGACAGCTAACCTGGACTTACTTTAGTTCAAACATGTTACACCTTCGCTTAACTTATAATTAAAATAATAGTTACACGTGGTTTGCTCTTGTATATTAACTTAGATTAAATTGGTTGTATTGTAGATTCAATACGCATTTTGAGTGTAGAATTCGTATTCAACTGTAATATAAATAAAAAACACATAAACACCAATAATTTTGCTGTAGGTTTTACTATTAAAAAAATAACTTATGTCTATTTTCAAAGAGAACATTTCTAATAAATGGAAAAGACATTTATTATTTACGCTTTATTTATAACTAACTAAAATAACATGTTTATAACAGTTGGATATAAGAACTGCATGGTATCCTGAATCTTCGTTTTTGCTGGACCCCAAGAGTAGATTAGAAACTATTTAATAATGATGAATTATGACGATTAATGATGACCAAAAACAAGCCCACCTGTAAAAATGACTCAAACCAACATCTAACCTCGATAGGACTAATATTGTGTGTTTAAACAAATGTTTATAATAATATTTCAATAAATAAGATATAATGGAAATATAATAATAGAAAAAACTCCAAACCAATTACAACCAGAAATCACATACCACTAAAATAAGGAATTAAGGAATCTTACTGACACAATTATTTCAAGAATATCAAAAGTATACTTTTAAGAAATACATCATAGTTGTCTTGATTTACAACCCATCCTAATTAATTACACTGTTACTCACAGTTTTTATCTTACGACTTACGGATTAAGAGTTAAAGGAGTGTTATTTTACCAGGTGAAGGACACTAAGAAGTTCTCTCTAACACTTAACTGGTGGGTAATAGACAACAAATATAACACTAGTTGTAGTTAACATCTGTATTTAAGTTTTACTTGCTCAGTTTTTTCTACTTTTAGTCGAAATGTCTATTATTACTTTTAGTATGTTTTTACTTCGTATTTAATGGTAAAGATATACGATTTTTCCTTTAATCAGGTATGCTATTTAAACTTAGACATTTTTTGTTTGTTTAGTTTAGTTTTCTGCTTTTTATTTTTGCCTGACGTCAGAAAATATTGCATGGTGTTTATTTGTACACAGACTGATGACGGGAAGTTTTCCTAATAGTCACTCACTGCTAACGAACAATATACAGTATTCTTGTACAGATTACCCGAATTAATTACAATTTAATAATTTAACTTATTAACAGGTCAAAAACCTATAACCTTCATTATGGTAGCTAACTTTTACGCAATTCTTCAAAGCATAGTTACGATTACCTTTAGTTAATATAAGACCTGAAATATTCTCTAGTAGGATCAGTACGATTACGAATTTCATTAAATATGTTAAGAATACAAATGCATGAAACTGAAAGCTGTGTTTTTTGAAATATTACAATTTCAGGCAATTATAAAACATAAAAAAATGAAACTTGTTTGTGTTTTGTTACTTCATCTACAATTTATATTGAAGAAAAATGTACGGAAATAGAATGTGGGCGAGCCGGTGGCCAAGTGGTCTAAGGCGTCAGGACTTTGGGCTTGGGTTAGAGATAGCGCTGGTTCGAATCCGGCCTAGACTGAAAGATTTTATCAGTAATATTCACCTTGTACTGTACAGGTTCGCCCCCTTACTCTGACTGAATAAGTTCCTCGCACAGATCAATGGTCTATGGGGAATGGCCAGAGTAAGGTTAAGGAGGAGATCAGCCTCTCCTTAAAAAAAAAAAAAAAAAAAAAGAATAATTATTTTGTTTGCTTAAAATTTGTATTGCGTGCTATCCAGGGCACGTCGTAAGGCCGCTTACATAATGGAGTACTCATTTGGGAAACACAACCTTCAACCTTTCCTTCCCTCTTAATTAAACAACGTTTATTACCTTTCTTGCAATTTTAGGTAAATTTTATTAGTTGCACTCATAATAAATATTATATTGCAATTTTATAATAATTTCTTAATGGTTAAATTATTATCAACATTATTTAGTGTTATCAACGCCTACGTATTACATTTTATTTATGTTAAATGGGTCAGTGATAAACACATACTTTACAAGGGTTATAAACTTTTCTATTTAAAGATATCACAGCTGTTGCAACAAATGACTACAATCAATAAAAAGACTTACATTTCCATTGATAACCTAACATATCTCCATAAACATCTAAAAGCCTATATTTTCATAGGGTTTTAAATCTATACTGTATTAACTAATAGATGCAGCATTCATTATTTTTGTATTTATTTTCAAATATACCTCCTTATTGCTCTATGTTCATAATACAATATCCAGACTACATGTTTTACAGAGAAACTCTGATTTCTTTTAATAAAGTACAAGCAGACACATTTGTATCAGAAAAATAGGTCTACTTTTTAAAACTTATTTGGTGTTGTACGTTGTATAAAATGTTTTTGGAAAAGAGGTTCATATTACTTTAAAAATAAAAACTACAATTGATGATCCAGTAATGTCTAAGGGTTTAAATTTAATGATATTGATATCTTTTACCATAAAAATACAATTTGAATAGAAAATGTAAGCTGATTCTAATCATTTTATCTATTACTAAAAAATGTATAGGTTAATAATAATATTATTTTTAAATAATACATTTTCAGTGTAATTTATAACTATACGTTTTCTGAGAAACAAAACAACTTGGTGCCTATATTTTTAATATACACTAACCTTACCAATATAAAAACATGTTAGGCAACATATCAATGTTTAAAAATGTTTTAATAAGTAGTAATTCGATTTAGTAATATAAAGTTTAGAACATGTTCATTAGTTCATAAGGGCAGATAACCTAAAACTAAATTTGTCTATCGAAGCTAGATTGAACAAGATTTAAGTTACAGTGTTAAACACGACACAAATTGAATAACGTTATCAGATACGTCACTAGCGCACTCTGCAGAAACTTTAGGAACTAACCACATCTAGTTGCTTTACTATGCAATAGTTGAAGCATGTTATTAGAGGAATTCACTTTGTTTAATTCATTTTAAAGTATAATACTTTTTTATCAATAAATTTATTACTTTCAATTTATAACGATGATTATGTTGAAATCAGAAAAAAATCGCTAAAAAACAACCTTAGCGTGCGCATGGAAAGGATAGTTCATTAACCTAAAATAGGCATTTCTGCTATTCTAACTTGTACTATCTCAAACTATGATTGTTATATTAATAACAATGGAACTAAAATGTTTATTCAAATCAATTTCAAATCCTTCTCACATCTCGCATAATATATTTTAAAGCGAGTTAAATTGTCAGTTACAATACGATGTTTTATTAAATTGAACTAACTTTAGTAAAATGTAATTAAAATAACTTTTTACAGATATTTTAAAACTTTCAATATGTATGGTTATAGATTTTATCTATAAACAGTTCTACTGCTCTAAAAGCAACGTCAGTTTTTGTCCACTTTCATTTATTACAACTAAACCAACAATCCGTATTTATTATGTTTATAGTTTAAATATTAATATTATACTAAGTACAATGATTTAGGATGAATCCGTGTGTGTACAAATTATGCAGCGGCTTATCCAGGGCAAGCCAGTAAGACCACTTACATAATGAAGTGCTCACTTGGGTATCGTAAACATCCCTTCCCATCTCTTTTAATTAACCACAAGTTAATATATTGCTCACTTTATAAATTATAATTTTTATCGTGTTACGTGAGTGGAATAAGTGTACTGAGTTATTTCGGATTTTTTAAAAGTAAATGTGTACCATTTTATTGAAGAATATACGGAAACATGTGATGATATCGTTGAGAATTATAATTTATGTTAGAATTGACATAAGGTGTTATTTAATTTCTAACACCAATAACCTAACTCAGCAACCTTATATGAATAAAGTTCAATAACCTTTGATCTGTTATTTAAATATTCCAACATTGATTAAAAACGCAGGTATTTATCAATGATTGCAAATGAGTGGATTAGACGGATCGAAATAATTCTCGACTTTGGGCAGCTATGTTTTGTAAAAAGCTGAAGTCCCAGAACAATTATTTAAAAATAACTACATCAGTTTTATAATACCAACATAACAAAACCCTAGTCCACTCCAAGGAAATTTAAAATTTTTAGTTAGTAACAAGAATCATACAAGTTTAAAGTATATGTACTATTTACCTTGTGCTATTAAAATAATTGTGATTACTGGAAAGAGCTATTTAAGTGATATTGAAATTTTAAATCACACTTTTTAAATTGGTTGGCTATACGATATATCCTGCCAGAGTATTGAAACATAAATAAGATTCATACTTATATCATATATAAACCAAACCGAACCAATAATACAAAATGATTTGGTCAAACTATAATTTAAGGATAGATCCAGTTCGGATTGGGACACATGATTTCAGTGATGGTTCAACAACAGCTGATTTAATCCTGTTATAAGTTGTTGGTTGGATTGTATTTAACACTGCATTAATTTCTATTAACATTAATTGTTGACTGCATGATATATATTAGGCACTCGTGTGATGAAACGAGCGAATAATAATATACCAGCTTATCTTAATAATACCAACAAAAATGGCCACTAAGCTTTTTGAAAACATAAATAATATCATGGGCTCAAGCAATTATAATACTTAATACCAAAATAGTAATAAAAATAAAATAATATCCATAAAATGAAGTCAAATATAGTGAACTATAAAAATACCCTTCTTCCGTAAAATCATGATTTAACTATTTCTTTATACGTAGTGAAATCATTGTGTTTAGAGAAACTTTCAAGATATTCATAGTTATTTACTGTTCAGAGTTTTCTCAGATATATAATTATCTGAGTTGGTCATGTTTAAAAATACAGTACAATATACAGGGTGTCTTTTTTTGAATGGGCCACCATTGTGATTTGGACACCATAAGTTTAACGAAAAACTTTAAATGGGGGATGTTACCTTATTTTTTGAAACGATTAAAAATATATATTTAAAATTTTGAAAATCTGTCACCATTTTCCAATATGGCAGTCAACTTTGGTCTCATGGAACACTACACTTTATGATTGTTTAAAATAAAAATAGTACTTTAAAAAATTTTTAATTTAGGTAGTTTTTCGATATTTTGCTTAATAACGTAGATATGAGAGCTCAAAATGTTCATATTCCTTATGGAGTTTAACATTGAGATAACAACAATTTTTAAACTCGCATTAAAAAATTACATAATCTGCAAACATTACCACATACATTTGGAAAATGCGTGCTTAGCTGTTCTTTTTTTCACGACTTAACGCATTGTATATTAAATTATAACACATTAATTGAAACAAGTGTGTTACTATTTTATCACAGATAAATTGATGTTGGCAGCACTGTTACCATTATCGCCAAGTCAACTTTCCATTCAAATCGACAGTGGTATTCAAAACACCTGATATTGGTAACAATGTCAATCAATTGATGACATTGATATCAATTTTTACCTGGATACGCTGATATAAAACAGGGAATTTCCTTTGTGCTAATGAAAGAAGAGTATGAACATAATTTAATCATAAAATTAATAATTAAATTACATCTTTTAAAACTCAAACATACAATATATAACTGCCTTGGTAATTTTTGGAGATTTTCATTGTTTAGCAATTTAGGTAAGACAATCTTAGACCGTTGATTACTTGTATTTTTATTTTGAGGAAACATGATTGGATAATTGCATGTTATATTTTATATTTTATTTGTATTACGGAAGCTGTACTATTGATACTATATTATTGACACTTTTCAAATTTTGATGATTTAAAGTAACAGGTTCTTACAAAATAACGTCCCACATTATAGGGACATTTGAAAATAGTTGGGTGATATAACTTAGGCTTGATCATGTAAGATGTATATATATATATATATATTTTAATTTTTCAAAATCAACACTACCACTTTGGTGAGATAAGAATAACTATAAATATTTATCTTTAACTTGTATTACTGAGTATTGAATAAGCGTATAGTTTTAAGTGAACTATTAACATTCAGTTAGAATTAGTCTGTTGTATTTTTTTTATTATTATTTATGTATTAACACATTATGGTAAAGTGATTGCTCGTCAGCACGATGGCTGATAGCTCACTAGGTACACGGCAACAAGACAAATTAGCTGACTTCAGCTAACAGTTCACTACGTATACAGTATAAATAATATTACTTCTAGAAAGTCATTGGAAATTTCCAATGCTTTAAGGAAGGCCTAGTGTTTGTTCCTTAAACACTTGAAGTATTCGAAATCCCCAACAATCAATCATGAACAATCTAATACCAATATCAAACAACAATGTGTACTGTTTTTCCCATATTTCCCAAATGATAAAAGAAAACTGGATTACGAAATGTGAAAAGTTTAGTTATTAACTAATCATCTGGTACAATACGCTTTCTACAATAGTTACTCACGTAATATAGAAACGATCGCAAAACATTTCTTCCAATGGGCAAAGGCGTCTAACTTTCCCCATCCAAGGATAAATTTGTTTTCAACAACTACTAACTTAACCAATTACAACTCCAGTATAGTGAAACTTGAGGCCCTGCTTTGAATAAGTAATGATGTAGTCATTCCGTTTATGTTCAATACTATAGTACATTCACAGTTCAATTTACCTCTTTTAAAGTAATTATTGAAACACATTTGCTTTGTAATATGCTAAAATCTGTTTCATTGGGAATATTGAGTGCAAAATATTGATTAAACACATCGAAAAATGTGTGATAAAAACTCGTATGTTGTAAGGCAATCTCTAATTTTAGGTTTAAATTATATTGTGTAAAACCTTAAGTCCCTACAATATAAGTAAGTTAGTGTCACGGTACAGCGAAACGTTTCTTATTAATCTGCCAAGCACCATCTGAACAGGCAAACAATTAGAATCTACAGTTTCCGGTGACAACCGCGTCAAGGTACTATCTACAATATTTACAAGATGACCAGACGTTTCGCCCATACTGTGATGTGGCATCCTCAGTGGTTTCTCTGAGACTGAAATCGGCAAGTGACCTTCCAGCTTTATAACAGGTGGTGGGGTGGGGACTGGTTGGCAGGTATGCTGGAGAGGGGGGTGGAGGCACGACCCACGTGACCTACGGTCATTGGCCGAAAAATCAATATGGCTGACTCTTCCATTTTATTTCAATTTACTTAAAATGGGTTCCCATGTCTTTGGCAGCCGTATACTATCATCCTTATTAAAATTATTTCTTCTTTTATATATTTCTATGGCTTCCCTTACGATTCTCGGGTAGTAATGTGGGATGTTGGCAAGGACTTTAGTTTTGTCAAATAAAATTCCATGATTACTTTTTGTGCTATGTTCAGCAACAGCAGAATTTTCCGTATCTTCATTCTTAGTATGCCTTATATGTTCCTTAATCCTTGTGGAAATTAACCTCTTGGTTTCCCCTATGTAGACTGACCCGCAACTACAAGGATTCTAATTATGACACCGGCCGCTTAAGCCTAAGTTCTAAGATTAGGCAAACAATTAAATGCAACACAGCGCTGCAATGGCTAGCAAACCTAAGTCAACGTCATATTTTTACTAATTAGAATTTGTTTTACTAATAGTCCACTCAACTCTTACTATTAGTGAGACGTTTGGTTTAGTGTAAAACATATTATTATAGTTGCAATTTTTAATATACAATCTGTAATCATGTGGAATTGTTATCCATAAAAAAATATCATAAAACTAAAAAAAAAACATCATATTACTCTGATTGAAATGAAAAAAAAAAAAAAAAAAAATAATTCCGAATCTTTTCAGTCTGGAATATTTACCGAGATAACTATGTACAAACTGTTGTCAAATGTGAAGTTATGATTAACACAAATACTTACAATTATACATTTTAATTTAAAACTACAAACCCTGGGAGGCAGATTTTATAGAATTTTCTAACAAATGCTTGTTTAAATAAAACACAACAGTTTTGGATGATATTGAAATTAAAGCAGTAAAATATAATTAGCCCAACTATATGAAATCAGGAAAGCTAGTTTTATAATATAAACAAATACTGTAAATACATTTGATTGTACTGATGAGCTGTTGTATCAACAGTTATCAAGGACCGATTGAAATATAATTGTATATGGGATATCTCAAATTCAACTGATGTTAATTGATAATTTTAATATTTTTAATAGGTTTAACTTCATGTAAAGCATTATTTTGGATCTTTTCATACTAATAAAATATATTGAAGTTTTCCTTTTTTAATAAAACATTTAAATCAAGCTTAATGTATTGCCATATTATTGGTGATAAAATATTTCTTCTAAACCTAGACATAATGTAATTCCGTTTAAATAATATTTAATTTAAGTACCATGCAATTTATTTATTTTTTATTTTATTTATTTATTCATAAGACGCAGATCGTCAAGATATGGGCGAATATGGATTTCGAATGAGTGTGTTGAGTGTAGATGAGCGAATGTAGTCATTGTTACAAACTAAGGCCAACTATTCCTTAGAAAGTGTCATTAATTAATAGCCCAATGACAAATGAACAGAAGTTGGTTATCAGCTGATCTTTCTCAAAATGCCAAGCAATTATAATATGGCATTGTACTTTACTTTTGATACTGAACATATATTAAAAATGACATTTTATACGGTATGTTCCAGCTAAATATATATTATCTACATACCTCCATATATATGAATAATAATCTTTCTGAAAGAATAAGGACTAGAACACACATTATTTACAATTGTTCATACATTTTGATATTTATAATAAAATATACTGCGTATTTTCTGATAATTTTTATGAAATGTTATCCTTTATTAGCCATCAGCTTTAATTAAGAGTAAATATTCTTATATATTATTATTAATTGCGTTTCTATAATACTTCTTCCTTTTTTATTTAGATGAAAACGTTTAAATGACATTTAAGGGACGTCTGCGTTATTTCAAAACTAAATAGAATCACCACTTATGAATTTATGCCTCTGAAATAGTGTACTTCAGTTTTTGATCGGCCAATTCGTATAAATCAACCATTACATATTAAACAATGAATATAAAATCGATGTCTTAATTCGATAAACTTTAATACACTTTAGTCAAGCAATATACATTTAAATGACAAACTAATGTATTCCACCAACATGATCTGCTTCAGTTAATGCATCCTGTGGCTGTGAATAGATAAGGTTAGTTATTAGTAACTAGTTATTATTAGTGTCAACAATAATATAAAGTAACGGGTCTGATAACTTCATCCAACTGTGCACTTAACTAAAACATTTAACTAAATTGTTTTCCTAATAATTTACAGATGCGATAATTATTAATATTGTAATTCAAATATTGCATAAATATTTTATTATTTTGTTAAACGTTGTTAATATTAATAATATCCTTCTTTGAACGTATTTCCATACAATTTTGATAATTGAAAATTTATGCAAATAATATTTATACACATACAAACAAAATTACTTTCTCAATCAATAATAAAATACTGCAAAAAAGACTGAAATATTGTCAGATAAAATATAAAATAATTTACGTAATCATTTAGCTGATTTTACTGAAATTTATATATTTTAAAGCTTTTTTTAAGGGAGTTAGAATTTTTTACATTGTTATTTAGTATTTTACATAAATATGTTATTTATTTGTTACCAATTCAGCTGTTGTTAATTATTTCAATTTTTACAATTTGAAATTTTTTAGAATTATAAAACACAATTTGGCTATATTTGGACATTTCAATATCAAACATATTAATATATCATTAAGATATTCATAATAAAACATATCTCAATCAAATAGTGAAATAATAGTGTTTTATAAAATAATAATAATAATAATAGTTTGGTGTATAAGGAGCCAAAAGAAGCCTAGTTTGGAAAGACGTTTTCTATAATTTTTAACATATCCTTTTGTGTAAGTTGTGCAAGTCCTTCAGTAGTCCTCTAAGTTTATTTTGTTAAGTAAGATGATACGATTATACCAAGAAGTATAAAGGTGCTTAGTAAGTCTTGCAGCTGCTTTATTGAGATAAAGTATTGCATAGAAATACTGACTACAAATAATGACTAAGCAAGTATAGGTGTTTTATTAAATCAAGATATTAAAATTTTTACAACTTTTTTGACATTGTCAATGCATTCAATAACAATTATAATGAAAAAAAACTATCATAAAACATTTATTTTTGTTAGACATCAATAAATATAAATACTCATTACTACTGTAAAGGTATTGTCAAAGTAAAGGCTTTGGACTTCTCAGAAAATAGTTTCTTACGCCACTTTCATATTGTATTTAATTTGGCTTTGCCTTGAGAATTTTAGGATCACTAAATAATATTATTTGACTTCTTGTATCCGGCTTTGCGAATACGAGTTTTAAGGTACAGTTGGGACAAAGATTTTATTGTGTTTAGGGAGTGCTATTTCAAAAATGTGAGTTTAGAAATAGAAAAAGTAATTTATGCCACTGAAGATAATTAAATGGCTATTTCTTTGCTTATGGATAGTTTTAATGTCAAGATAAATGCATGACGTTATGTCAGTCGGTGAAGCAGTTTTTGATCCATAATTTATTTATAAATTTCTTTTTAAGAAACACAAAAGTATGTGTAATGTATATACACTAAATGTAGGGCATAACTGGTAAGTCTTTACAGTTTGCTCAAAATGATCAACGAAGGATCATGAACTCTCATTTAATGTTAACAAATGTGTCTTACAAGCTTTTTAGCTCTTTTATTACTATTTTTTCTTGTATATCAGCTTCCTTCTTCAGTCACATTAATTAGACTTACCATAGAAAATGCTGAATTAACACACGTCAACGGTAAGTAATTGGGTTCCAAAATAAGCGATGCCTGCTTAATAATAATAATAATTAAAAAAAAAAAAAAAAAAAAAAAAAAAAAAACAGTGAAAAATACCTTTTACACTACAAATCTATAATTGATTAAATAACTCATATAATTATTTAAACAACTTATTACGAACTGTTTAGAATAATAATGTATTGCTAAATGTAAATGGAAAAAAATTAAAGGACATTTTATCGGATAATTAATTTTTTTGATCCAGAAATGTGTATTAATAATATGTTTGGTTACAAAAATCGATTCCGAATTATATTAACTACTTAATGAGGTTAATAATATTTAATGTAAGTTCCATAGGGTTTTATTTTACCAAAGTTCGATTGTTATAGTCATAGTTATTTTAACCGTTTTAATATTCACAATTATGATGTTACATGTTGAAAACTGACATATTATAATTTCCACATCTTAGATCTGTATGTGGGATTATCCAGTACCTTGACCGAAGGTTTACACGTTATCACATAACGGCGTCAACACACATTGAGAGTAGCTGTTCCTTGGATGGGTGACCGGTGAGTGATCTCGTCTTGGTACGGAGGTCATCTTTTGTTCCCAGTTAAAGTGTTAGACAGACTATAAATTCTCATCTAAGTGTACATTTAAAAATCCTTTAATGTATTATAGGGTTTTGCCTCAGCCACTACAAGTAGTCATTTTAATTACACACTTTAAATAATTACTATAATTAATTTTCCAAATGAACCAACATGTATTAAACAACATTGTACTCAGCAGGTAAATCCATCTTCATCAGCATCTAACTTATCTAATCCACTAAAAGTCCCTGACCAAGTTTGTACATTCAAACTACAAGATGGGAACAGATGCAATTTGTTGTTTATCTTATTATAATGTTGCTCTGTGTAGTAAGTTTAATCGATAATACCTCTCTTGTGCTTTGTACATAATATTTTTTGATATTGCACAGAATTTTGTGTCTCGAAAATAAGTAATTTTACATTAAGCTCTTTATTATTTTGTTGTTGTTGCAATGTTCAATCAGTGGTGAAATAATACATGTCAAAAAGATTTAATCTTATAGCTACAACAAATATATATAGCAACTATTTTTGAACGACTAATTTGATCGATATTGAGCTAAAATATCTAAGTCAGTATTTGAATTACAGTAAGCTACTTCTAGAATAATTAATGTTCCAGTGATGGCTAGTTACATTATTAAAAAATGAATTTGATTTTAAAAGTGATTATTTGGAAGTACATAAAAAATGTGGATCTATCAGTAAAAATATCTTCAATAAAACATTTTTTAAATCTACGTTGTGAAGATATCTGCTATTTCCACACACCTTACATGTTGAAGGGGAATTCAGCACATATTATACTGTGCAAAAATTAAATTCCAATAATATTTAGGACAATTTCAGATTTATAAGCTATGAAGCAGTCTGTAAAACATTAAATAAATAAAATAAGAACGCACTCACAGTACGACTAGAAAACATAAGATAATATAATTTATAAATGCACTATTACTTCATTTATATCCTTTAACCCCACACAATCCATCAGAGGAACTTCGTTTGGACGATCTCGACTGATGCTGCTCGGTAAACCGTGGATCCTAATCAAAATAACACAGGCATACTTGACTTATTTACCACAATAATTTTAAATAAGCATTCTTATTATATATAATAAATGAAAATCATCAAACATAAACCAAGTTCTTCCAAGGTTTCTTTAATATTTACGTATTCAGTCATAATAAATCTGGTCAAGGCCACTTAGAACAAGCTTTCTTTAGCCTTCATAGCCCCTGACACAGGTGAATTAAGTTCACCGGTAATAGAACAAAATCAGTTTTTAAACTAAAATTAGAATATTAATATAATTTTATGATCAAATGTATGCATGGTTCAAGAGACAAGTACTAAAAAGAATCTGCAAAGACATATTTAACGTCATCGTCATAGAGGAGGCCTTCTCAAATCAGGACATAGGAGTTTTAAATAATAAACGATACATAAAATGATACAAATTCAAATAAAGGAAGCTTATATACAAGTAAAATATAGTAATAAAAAAGTTAAAAAGCTTGTAAGACACATTTGTTAACATTGAAGAGAGTTCATGATCCTACGTTGACCATTTTGAGCAAACTGTAAAGACTTACCAGTTATCCCCTACATTTAGTGTATATACATTATATATACTTTTGTGTTTCTTAAAAAGAAAGTTATAAATAAAATAAATAAATTATAGATCAAGAACTGCTTCACCGACTGACATAATGTCTTGCACTTATCTTGACATTAAAACTATCCAAAAGCAAAGAAAGAGCCATTTAATTATCTTTAGCCATTAAAACATTGTACCCATTACGTGTTTAAAATGATTTTCTGTTTAATAGATATTTGGAGTTTAACATTTTAAGTGGTCACCATCTTAAAATAGCTAACTATAAATCAATATAGATTTTTTTGCTGTTTATAAATTTTGAATGAAAAGAAATTTGCAACATTTGAAGTCAGTTTGCGAAACCACCATTGTGTGATTATTATTAAAAAAGGAAAGAGAGAATAAAATACATAAAACGGAGGAGAAGTTGAAAAGTTGAATAATTCAACTTTTTTCTCTTAGTTCTATTTTTTCTATCTGTTAAATAGGATCAGAAAATTAACAGCCAGGATACATTTTGTTGATACCCTGTATATATAATATTTTGGAATTTAAATTTAAACCTATTTATATTAGTAGTTATATGGATGTAAACATGACCGGATAACTTGAAACTTGGAATCGTAATAACTGATCAAATACCTGCTTTTATTTATTTATTTTTTTAATGCTGTTATCAATACATAAATACCAATAAACAAAAAAAATTGATTTATTGGTTAAATTCTTTTTAATGTAAAGAAGAAGATCAATCGCATTTGTTCAAAAGTTAATTTACCCACTGAATTTTATGAAAATTAAGTGTAGGATAATATTATATTCCTTACAATAGTCATTAAAATATTACCTATCATCGTAAAAATATTTATTCCCAAGTAATATTTATAAACTATGGCTGTATGTTAAAGTAAGCATTGATAGAGTTTGTCATATTCAAGGTAAATAATAAACAAAGTACACCATGTTATGAAATGAAGAAAATGATTTAAAAGTGTCATTCCAAGGATAAAAACACATAGATAGTATTTTAGTTGAAACAAATATTAGCTGACTACTTGTATGGTGTTTGATTTGGGACAGTCTGTTGCGTTTCAATTTTGAAATAGTAATGTTTAAATAGCTGAAAATCATATAAAAATACTTATACTATAAGACAATAGCGCTTTGTTGAACAAAATGGAAATTATTTGTTGTTGAGTTTTAATTAAGTGGACTTCGATCAGAAAATTGAAATTAAAAGAACCTTACCGTAATCTCAGATTAATATGCCCTTAGGGATTACCTTGGTTTTGTTGAAATCCATAGTCTATTTAAATGCCATTCCATGTATCGTTGTTGGAAGAGGATACTAAAAATATATATATGGTATTGTTTGTACCCTAAGCCTGGTATTTTAATGTACATAATAACGTAAATATTTCACTATTTACTAACTAAACGTACCTTCTGAATAACTCATTAAAAATGTAACCTTTTAAATGCTTAACCTAATTTTACTTCAGTATTATATTATTTAATAATTGTATTAATAATAATACAATTATTAAATAACATTTTTTATATACTTTTTACTTTTTTTACTTTTTCATAAAGGTTGAATGCTCGAGTTTTAAACGTGTGCTGTTATTTATCTATAAAAACACATTCAATTATACACCAAACCTCCCCCCCCCCAATATCTCAAATGGCTCAAACCACCTCAAAATTTATCACCCGCATAATCAATAATTTACTTATCACCGAGATAGACTTATACCCTAGTCCTACCATGCTATACAATACTGCACGACCTACCAAATCACCATAAGTCTATAACAACTGGCATTATACCATGTATCAAATACTGTATGACCTACCAGATCATCACAAGTCTATAACAACTGGCATTATACCATGTATCCAATACTGTACGACCTACCAAATCACCACAAGTCTATAACAACTGGCATTATACCATGGATTCAATACTGTACGACCTACCAGATCACCACAAGTCTATAACAACTGGCATTATACCATGTATCCAATACTGTACGACCTACCAAATCACCACAAGTATAGACTTTGTGTCTATACTTGTGTCAAACAACACAATAATGCCAGTTGTTATAGAACAACTGACATTATATCATGTATCCAACACTGTACGACCTACCAGATCACCACAAGTCTATAACAACTGGCATTATACCATGTTTTATACTGTACGACCTACCAAATCACCACAAGTCTATAACAACTGGCATTATACCATATATCCAATACTGTACGACCTACCAAATCACCACAAGTCTATAACAACTGGCATTATACCATGGATCCAATACTGTACGACCTACCAAACCACCACAAGTCTATAACAACTGGCATTATACCATGTATCCAACCGAATTTTGCGATCACTTAAATGACCTCTAACTTTAGTTATTATTTAAGTGACTAGATGATAATGCTCTGTTAATAAATGTTATTATTTTATTATTGTTGTTGTTAGTATATTTTAATTTATTTTATTTTTCCTGCACTCCATTAGAAATATGTATCATGAAAAAACATCATCTAAAAAAAGCCCAGCCTCTGAGGAAATTAATATGTTAACACTTCTTAATTAGCTCTTATACTAATTTTATTCAAGGTCATTAAAATTACTAACCTTGGTCAATTTCCTAATTGTGTATGCAGGCCCAATTAGACATTTCCTTTATTTTATTTTGTAAACTATGTTCATAAAATCTGTAGAACCTTATGTTGTATCAGTACAAAAGAAATCTTAAAAGAGATAAACTTCAGTTATTACCACTATTGGACTAGTAACTAATAAACAACTATTTTAACTATAAACAGTTCTGAGGGAGTTATTCAGTTGGTAGTTGTGTGTTTGTGCTGAGGTTAGTTAGTGAATATAAATGTTGAGTTATCTAGATAGCGTATTGGTTTGTACTTGAGGAGATTATATTAATCCAATCCCAAATGTAACTAAGACTTTAGCAGAGGTATAGATTATTGGATTAAGTATATCTCTTTGAAGCACGGATATTTTCAGTAATAAAAACCCTTTCAAGCACAGGAAAATTTTTTTACAAAGTTTGGGTTTTCTAAAATTTTTTATGTAAGTATTGTCTGTCTGTTTAAGAAAAATTCACTAAAATTTTTATTAAACATCTATTTAACATTTTATTACCTTTTGAAATGTGGTTAGCTGTGGTGACCACCGTGCAAACGGCGGCCCTATACTTGGTGGTTAGCTATACTAACCACTCACTACTACAACAGTTAAATATAAGTTTATGAATTGAGAATAAATTTAATAGTCTGAAATAACATGAAACAAACATTTATTAAGTTCTTAAAACTAAACATATTATTAAAACTGGAAAAATATGACCACTAAAAAAATATTCTATGAACATTTAAATATTCATTGAAATACAAAATGTAAATTGAATAATAAAAATAGAATAGTGTCAAATTACTGTCTTTTTATTTTTCTTTACAAAGTTTCGTTTTACATTCATGTTTGATGATACGCCTGAAAACAGTTTTTATCTTTGCCTAAGCAAAGCACTACGTTGCAAGTAGTGCAAGTCCATGTTGACCGAACTGGCTTCTGTTTGGTACTGCATCTGGCACATCTCTTCATGGTGGAATGTAATGGCATATGACAAGCTGATTCTAGCCTTATGCTCTTATCCACATAAGGTTTGTGAGCTCTAATTTCGACGCTTTTCTTTATTGGGCGTACGTTTTCACTGCTCACTTTTTTTTTTTCATTAGGCTTACCAAGCTTACTCTGGCGAGAGTAGGTTTTTGTCGGAATTATAGGAGTGAAATGTAAGCTTTTATATACTGAATCCCTATGTTCCTTAGAGGAAGTGTGTAACAAACTCTTAGCAGAAGGGACCTCCTCTTCATCAGAAGAATCATCAGAGGATGAAGGTAAAAATTGTGTTATCTTACTTGTACTCGACTTCCTTTCAGAAGGAAACCACGTTGAATTTTCATCTGTGTCATCAGAGTGATCAAGATCTGAACCACTAGGTATTTCTTCAAAATATTTGGCTATTGCTTTACGATCCATGACAAAGTTACCCAGGAAAATAATAAAAGTTCCAATGTTTACATATAGGTTAGGCCTACCCTGAGTGCATGGTGGTCAGCTCTTCTAACCACTTGTTAAAACAGTATAACGAGCACCATACTGTTCACCAAATAATAAAATATTGCATGTTCTCAATTTGTTATACCATTAATTAAAAAGTTAAAGCACATTATAACTCACTACCATAAACACTAAGTGTTAATCATAACAAATGTAAACATGGGCACAACACTGATCAAAGGACTTGTTTACAACTCAGCTGACTCACATAAAATATAATTTTGGCAAAAGCAGCATCACACTGCCATCTGTCATGCTTTGGAAGAACCATACATATTACTTAGTTAATGTTTTGGCCACTAGGTAGCAGGCTAGAATGTTATTATTAAGTGGTTTGCATTGCTAACCACCATGCTGGAAAGGGCAAAAATTAAGTGGTCAGTTCTACTCACCACCATGCTTCAAAGAGATATAGGGAGGAACAAATGCCTATATACATTGTAATAATAATATATACACATTTAATACCGTAATCTATTTATATGTACATTAGTAATAATCGTGGTTAAGTAAAATCTTTATGTTTTGAATCTTGTATTAGTGAAATGAGACATCCTTAAGACCCACCCACCCTTATACTTACAGTGGTATTGATCCATCCTCCCAACCATACGTACGGTGGTATTAGGCACGCTAGGGCCATTACCCACCCATCCACGTACGGTAGTAATGACCTTTTCGTCTCCCTTCCACGTACACTGTTACTAATAATCGTTAATAATCGTTGGCGCTGGTGGCGCAGTGCTGTAACCCAGCTACTTGGGGACAAAGTGTTTGGGAGATTGTAGGCGATAGGTTGGATGCTCGGTCCTCTTAATACCGACATGGCGTCCGCTTGATGGTTGCTATGGGCGTGGACACTACTAGAGAAGTCTGGGGTGTCCATGTTGGGTGGTAATCATTATGCGGGTGTTGTGTGGGGGAGATAACTGAGTATCAAGCTTGTCAATTAGTTGAAAATCAGACCAGCACTACGTGGTTCGGATTCCACGTAAAGCTGTAGGTCCCTTAGTTGCCCTGGCTGTTGGGCTATTAATAAATTGCCCTTTCTGAGAAACAGTTGAACTCAGTTAGTAACCAGACTACACTCATCCACACTCATCCTACACTCATATAACCATTCATATTCGCCTTAAAATACCAACAACGTTGTGTTGGCGTCTCATATGTAAGAATGTAAGAATGTTAGTAATAATCACTGTCCCCATTACTACGTTTAGAATCAATAATATAAACATTAGAAAATTACGAGAAACATCCAAAAGTACATCATCTGCTTGTGACATTGTGGATTATAGTGCCACATAATAACAATTATATTATTACTATAAAATAAATGAAATTTACAGAAACATTATTTTACTATTACAAGCATTGATAATTCTTTCAATATGTGACAAGTTTTAAATAAGGATAGAACTGATTTATAAAACACATAATAAAAAATTAATCTATAATTTAAGAAATATTATTTAATTTTCATTAAGATATGTTTGCTAAATTTAAATAGCTAGTAAGATATAATTATTCTTACTGTAAAGGTGGAAGTGTTAAGAAAGCTTGAGGGTGTAAACAGTTGTTTTATTTTATTAGTTGGTTCCTTTGACTTTATATACCTATGTCTATTTAATGAAAAATAAATATATATTTTCGAAAGTCTTCCCTCATTTCAAGTAGGCTTTGCAATGACTCTAGTCTCATAAAATAAGCTTGTTGAAGTTTATTAAAATACCATCCACGTAGCTTCATATTAGATTATTCTCTCACAGAACAGTTCTTTTGAGGGTGGAGAGCTGAGGGATGTTCAGAGAGATCTCGTGGACCCTTGTGCTGTGAAATCACGTTTGCAAGTTATCAGATTATATTCTGTCACGTTCTCAGGGGAGGGGAGGACTCACATCCGACAAAGGAAGAATTCTGGGGGTGAAGATTTAACAATAAACATATGAAGAATTATTTCATACCACCTACTTTGTCAAACATTTAGATAATGTGAGGAAAATGACTCACTAACTTACAAAATAATACCACTTCACTACTAAACTGCATGCTGAGAAATATAAGTGATTTAATATTACAAGCTTCATTAAAAATTTTAACGTTTATTTGCATTTGGCAAAAAAGTACTGTAATTACTCCAGTGAATGTGGCTGGATAAAATGAATTTATAATAGTCTCTAGTCATAAAACTTTCATTTTCAGTTTCAAGTTAGTGATAATAATTATATTCATATTATCGTAATTGTTTCTAGATATTTAATTATAGATATTTGCTCCTAAAAATAGTGAAATTTTGTATAATAGCACAAAAACGACACGGAGTGTTGTTTATGATGAGGGAATAACTACAAAAATACAAAAATGTATCAAATAACATTTTTCACTTTTCACCCAATAAAATTATTAATTAATATAGATTTTATGGTGATTTTCAGAGTCGTTTTTGAAGGGACATAACTCTAAAAGTATAACATGGATTTTAATGATTTTTTTAGTTTTTATTAAATATAATATAGTATACTAATTATATTTAATTACTATAGTATATATATTATATATATATATATATATATATATATATACAAAATATAATTACTAATTATATTTTGCTAGAATAAAGATGATATGCCTTACAAAACATTTTTTATCAAAGTTTAAACTTTTTGTTTTGTTTTTAACGTTTGCTACATGTCACAGCCTAAAATGCACCACAATAATTAGTTTACTTTTACGTTAAAATACGGGTTTCCGCAAGTTTGAATTGTTATACATCTCAGGAGCCACTTGAATTATTATGTTCAAACTTTTACAAGTGGTTCCTGTACTCCTTGTATTTTGTAGGTAAGGTACTTGAATAGCATTTAAATTGTTGTTACTCCAATAATGTTTACCATCTACTCCTTACCTACATATGTAAGGAGTAGATGGTAAAAATTTGAACAAAATAACTCAAGTGGCTCCTTAGCTATATCGACTTGAATGTTTAATAACACTTAATTTCAATCTTCCGGGAAACAGTGTTTCAACGTAAAAGTAAACTAAAATGATGTAAAGAATGATGTAAAATGATGTACTATTATGAAATGTAGTAAAGTTAGTGGTATTCTTTTTAGTCAATTATTTGGGTATATTTGACATAAAATAACCTATAAAATGTAAAACCAAAATAACAAAATACACATTTGTCACTTGTTCTGAATGATTTACTCAGTACCTTTTACTACTAATGTTCCTTCGGTTTTGTAGCCCAATATTCCGTTTACTTTTCTTTACCCTACCCATTTAAAAAAATTCTATATAAAACAAATAACTAAAACCAATCCAGAACTATAACAAAACAAGCTGTTAGTAAACAAAGATGTCAGTCTAGTCAGCTGAACCTGAAATCTTTGTTTACATTTTGTTGGCTTATTTTTGGCGACAGTAGGTAACGGTAGAAAAATATATTCCGCACTATATATACTGTTAAATATAATAAAAACCACCATACAAGCTACAACACAAATTTTCACTAATGATAGCTATAACAATTTACTACAAAACAAATTCGATTTACAGGAAATTGTGTTTCCCTCTTATCAAAGCTGAAATAATGAATTAAATTGAATTTTCTAATATATTAGAACCTGTATAAAAAATATAGGTTAAACAATTTATAAAATTATTATGATTTTTTTGCCATTTTCAGTAGCAAATCCCCTTAATATTAGAAAACCCACTTTGCTCATGATTATTTCACAAAATAAACTTCTGTTTAAATAACAATTATATATATATATATATTGTAAATGCAATACATTTGTATTATAAGATGAGATTTCGTTTTAGATGTATTATAAAATGATAAGGACCTTTTCCGTTCATTCACTACCGTTACTTTAGTTAGTTAGGTTATGTTAGGTTTGGTTAGGTTTTATTAGGATATTTTAAGTTTGTTTAGGTTATTTATGTTATGTTGGTTTGGTTTGGTTGTAAGTTATGTTTATGGTACTGAATTAACGGATAAACGGATAAAAAAAAATTTATAACATTTTACTATAAAATAAATCATGATTCATTTTTCACCTTCCTCTACCGATTCACCATGGACGATTAATCTTTGTAGGGAATTTATCGATTCCGATAGCTTAAAATTCTTATAGCAGCTTATAAAAACTCATTCAATTGTGCCTATGAAGAATTGATAAATGTATATTTCAATATAACAAAATCATATACTAAAATTAAATAAGTTGATTTTGTAAAAGCAATTGATAAATATTTCAGTTCGTCAATGTGGGTTATTATAGCCATTATTTTTCAATTTCTACAGTGAAATTGTCCTTAATTAATTAGTAGTATTTTATAACTATACTATAACTACGGCAAAACTAATCAATCTAAACTTGTACCTGTCAATACAAGAGATATGTGAGTGACAGCTGGGGTTATTGTGCAACTGTTGGTAGAAACATATCAATTGAGCTTCAAACTGACAACCATTAGTTTGTTTACTGTTTATATTTCATTAACATAAAGTTACTGAATAAAATTTCTTACTTCATCCAACACTTTAGTTGCAACTTTTTATCTATAAAAGTATTGATATAAAGCTTGTACACTACTTATAAGCAGTTCATATTAAAGAAGTAAGAATTTCTAAAAACCATTGTTACTTTTTCAAAAATATATTACTTTATAAGCTGCATCGTTCCTAGAAACATTAGTAGTTTTCCTAGGATATATTTTCTAAGGATATATATTCAGAATAAATTTTCTCACCATTGTCACTTCTGTTACCCGTTGCGTATGTACTTAAGATTAGAGATTTTCATGGATCACCCATTGGCACGGGAAAATGAGTTGAAGATAGTGCTATATCATAAACAGGGTTGGGCAAGAACCTAGAATAGATTTATTAATTTTAAGGCTATTGAAAGAAATGTAATGAAACTTTTACTTATGTATATGTCCCTGTACTAAACATTTAGACATATTTTCCTTGTTTATTGCCTACCACGAGTTGTACCTAATTTTAAAGGTCTTTTGTAGAATTTTAAGGGTCTAGAAATTTAAAGGTCTTTGAACGTTTGTAGAATACAAAACACAAACCTGAGGTTAAAGGGATGACCCAGCCACAAAATACAGCCACTCAAAGAATTAAATGTTATATTACTAATTATTCTCAGCTATACGGCTATTTATTTAACAGTTTTAGGTCTGTTGAGTATGTTATTGATTGTTAACAATCGTAACCAAAGACTGCGTTATAAAAATAACTATGTTATTTGACAAAAATAAAAACAGGTTTCACCTCCCATCCAACATACGTATCAATAGCACTTGGAGTGGGTATTATTGTAAGGGTAAAAGTGCATTTTATTAAAAAAAAAAAAAAAAAAAAAAAAAAAAAAAAAAAAAAAAAAACCAGTTAGTTGTGGTCAGTAGTACTTAAAAGGGTCTCGGTAATTATACATAACAAGTCCCTTGTTGATTTTTTAAAATTTGCTAAGAAACAAGAGCATGTTCTGTTCAGCAGAATAGCCGGAAAAACTACGAAAAAGAGGAAAAACAGAAACATATTTTTCCGTATATATAGCGATAAATGTTTTGTCAATCTAAAATATACTGATATAAATTTTTCGGATATTTGTTCTAATTACGTATATGACAAGGTATTTTCAACCGAACCATTTCTGGGCAAGATTTTGGCTTCGAGGCGCAATCACTATGTTTTAGGGTAACCTCAAGTACTTGAGGCGCAAGTAGGATTTTCCCTCCTAAAAAATCACTCTGCTGTCCCCAAATGAAAATGTGTAATGCTAGAAGGGATTTTTTTAATTACTTAACCTATATTTTGTTTGAACTCCATGCTTATGCAAACGGAAACAGAAATTTAGTTTTCGACGCACTGAAATGCTCCCAGAAGTCGAATCACAGGCTTTCAAATGTTATAGGATAACTTGTTTAAAGGAAGTATCTTTGAATGTAAGGAAATCAGTAGAATAAATTGAACGTATCCTGTCTAAGCTATATTTTGCTTAAAACATTTTATCTATTAGTGATAATAATTATTTCATACTGCAAATACAAAAATTCCCATTCTGTACCAACTGAAATAGAGCTGTTGTATATTTACTGTTGTTTTACAGTTGTTTGATAAATATTCCTATTATTATGTTCCTTTATATTTAATCTTAATACGACAATTTTAAGGTTAATTATTCTTGAGTAGTTATTATTTTATGTACTATTATTAATTTAAGTAATATATTTTCTGTATTTACAGAAATATCTCCTTTTATACATATATTTTGAATAGCTTTTAAAAGAATTTGTTCCATCATTGCATTTATTTATTATATTTTTATTCTTCCTTTCTTTCATGATTAAATTGCTCCTTTAAAACGTACCTAGAAATATTTGGTAATTTTGTATTCCATTTTATAATTTTGATCGCCTAATTTTACAGATTTTGCAGTTTCTAGGAGGATTTATGGATTCATTTTCTATGTGATAACTTATATTTTTACTACACAAATTAGGAAGTCTAAAAAGCTATTTGTGTAACCCACTCCATACACAAATATGGGGTGGGTTACACAATAGTCTGGAACTAGCTTTCTCTTAGCTATTGTGAGATTAAATGAATTAACAAAACAATTAAAAACAGTAATAAAACTTCACAATTGAAATGGACGGGGGTAAAAAAATGAAATACACATTGTTTCATAGAAAAAGCCAGACATTTAAATAAAATTGCAGATTCGAAATATCATACTGAAAAACACAACCAACTATAAAGTACAAAAATAATACTTAACGTTTTTTAAGCTACACACTGTCAGATCTACATTTGCACACAGACGAATGGGTCTTTGTTTCTGCAATGAAAAGGAATGCTATTTAATCTATGATAAAAAGAGAGTGATGAGATATGAAGCTCATACAGCAGTATTTAAAAAAGGAATGTATAGGAAATACATTTTCAGATGTACTTTCTCCGCTGAAAATTCCGAGAACTTGTCAGGTTTTAACGGTTTTTCGTAAACAGTAGTAGTAAGCTATATGGACAAATAAGGAATCAGTCGACAATTATTATAAACACTGGATATTCCATTCCATGAAAAAGTCTCATTTTCACAGTTTTCATACATCAAAACTGTCCAGCCTATTGGATATATTAATAATATAAGTAAAAGTTGTAAAAATGTATGAGGTTTTTCACAGTAACAAATCATATTATTGTGCGTTTTTTTTTATATTACTGACCCAAAATACGTCTTATATTCTATTACTCATATTTAATATGCAATTTCGTCTTTAGATATTGAAAAATGTGAGAAAAAGTTCTCAAAAAAGTTAATATTCCCATAATAGAAGAATTTGACCAGAAAATTAAGATTTTTCTCAAAGTATTTAATAAGGAAAAATCACTCATACATTACAATATTTACAGTGGAGGGAGGTGGTTTGTTTGTAATACAATCGACATTTCTTATCTTCTTTTCCAAATAACTACACTTGATTTACAGTACTACATTATCATTCTACTTAATTTTATCACAATTAGAACTCCATGGCAAGTAGGTCACATTCATTTGGGAATAGTACCATAGACATTCTTATTCCTATAACTTACAATATTGCTCATCATTATACATAATTGTAAGTGGACACAAACGTTTGATTTCTATTTAACGTTCAATAAGTATATAAAATCCATATTATATATTTATTTTTATACATATACCTCATTCAAATCATTTAGAAAGATTCAGGTCGATTCAATAATCATAATCGAAAGTTATTACAACTGAAAGATGAGTATCAATTTTTGACATATCATACGTAATAGCGTGGTAAATATATGAAATCAATGCTCTTTTGAAGAACCTACTTATAAAAAAAAGGAATTAACTCTATTATCAGATAAAATATGTTAGTTTTATCTGATAGAAATACTTTTTTTCAGTGATGGCCAAGAAACTATTTATATTTGTAAAAAATTAGATTTTTTATGCTTAATTTACAAAAAATTTATCCTTTTTTTTCATTTTATTCGTTGGATTCATTTACTTAATTAAATTATATATTTTGGATCTTATGCTTAAGTGGCATTACTAGAATAGATACGCTCCGATCAATGTCCTACAAAATATTTGAAACTGACATAAACCTCGCCGATACCACTGATGATGCCACATCACAGCATGGCGAAATGTTGTTTTTCATTTAAATAGAGTAGATAGCAACTTAATTTATATAATATGGTATAAAATTATAGATTCTAGTTATATTATATATTTATAGATTAAATAAGAAATGTTTTATTTTCCAGTTTCATTTTTCCAACATGTCTCTCCTGTTCTTATTACCACTGCTTCAGATGGTAAATGCAATATCAACTATCGATGGAGGTAATTCCTGCCCGAATCTAACAACTCAGAACTACCCAAGCCTTATGGTAAATTTCAACGTGGTTTACTGTACATTTTCTATTATATTATCATTAACTAATATTGTATTTTAACCACATACTAAATACTCTGTACTTAAATGATTTAGTGACGAAATAACCTTCATTTTAAAATTGAACAATTAAAGATTAAAAACAATATTTTGTTGCATATGCTTTAGTACATCTCAACAATATAATGACACTTAGATAATAATTAAGTGCAGCATACTATAATGAAAGATTATAGTATGGAGCAATGAATTTTATTTCTACAAAATAAACAAGTTTTTTACACTAACAAAACAATTGTTTGAATAAAAACTAACAATTTTTCCAAGTAGTGTGGTTAGGAAATACAAAGTAAAAAAACAAATTAAAATGCAAGTCTAATCTAATCTCGTTTTGGCACTTAAATTATTTGCAGGTCCATGTGTCATCTGCAGTTAATGTAAAAATAAAAATTTTTAAAAACTACTACATAATACTATAATGTATATAGTTTTAGGTTATGAGCTGATTAAAACAAATAAAGTAATTTTAGTGAACTACCATTTAGTTAGTTATTACGAAAATAATTTCACTGGTTACTTTCTTTATTATTATTTGGCACTTTATTAAAATAATTTGTTGCTATTAAAATTATCGTAGGACTGCTTAAAAATATTTTATTTACATTGGGTTTGATAAACAATCTACTACCGTTGTTTCTGGTATTATGATTATTCGAGTTGAACCTCTGTAGTCACATCTTATATTAAAAAATCTTAATGTCTTGAAAACAAAAATGTGTTGAATAGGTACCATTTTAAAAAATGAGTACGAAGGAAAATGACGATTCTTTAATGACGATGATTACAGTAACGTCATGATTTTAAATGTGGTAAAGTATTAAACTATATTATAAAAATTATTTAAGTGTACCCTACAAATAATTAACATGGTTATATGTAATATACACCAAGTATTATTATAATTTTTTTATTCATTCATTAGTTTAGTAAATAATGCACAGGACTACTTTTTACCCTACATGTTCTGTTATGTATGAGATATAATGTAGAATAATTATATTTAATTGATTAATTTACGATTTAATACAAATTTGTTGGGCCGATATATAATAATAATTTTTGACCCAGTTTCTGTTTAGTTAAAAATATTTGCGAAAAACTGCATGCATATAGATTCTGCTCCTAATAATAAATTTACATATAATCCCTTATCTGTGATCTAATTTTTTACAAGTGAGTTCGCTTATATTATTTGATTATTTAGAATTAATTTGTTTTATTATTTCAATTAAAATTTACTTTGGAAAACTTACGACAACATTAATAATGTTTCTTTAAAACTATGAAACAACATTATATAGTTTAATTTGATTTAATAGTTAATAGTTTAATAAACTATAAAACGTGAATTTATCCATCATATATTGTACTTTAAAAAAGTTTGTTTGTTTTATATATAAAGTAATTTATAATGTCGTTATGGCTTTTTCTTGATTTGACTTTGATATATTTTAATCCATTCATTCCATTTGAAGACATTTTTTCATATGCTTGCTACTAAAAGAAAATAATAATGTAAAATAATTGCAAATAAGTAGTTTGGTTAAAACATTTAATGATCACGTTAATCCTATTCTTATTACATCACCTTCACAATGTTATAAAACCTCAATTAATTTTGTTAAAAAGGAAATAAATGTTGAGTTAAGAAAATAATCCATCTATCAAAGGGAAAGCCTTTTAGTTTGTTCTTATTTCTATCAAAGCGTATGTTTATTTTTCAAATTATATGTTTATAAACCTGTATCAATAATATATTTGTATTTTCTCTAAAGTATCTTCTGAGGCAGACTACATTTATGAACTTTGCAACCGACACTACACAATACGCAGGTGTGGACAACATCTGTTACACTGTCTTCAGCCTCCCAGATGGACCCAACTTTTTTATCGTATACGAAAGTTTCGTTTAGTAAGTTAACATTCTGGCTCTTCATTAAATTTAACGGTTTCTTACTTATACATATTGTTATGTGCATAAAAGAGAGGGTGTATTTATCTGTATATTTAAGTAGATCGTATATTTTTTAGAAATAGCATTTAATACATTCTAACAAAATATATTTTTTTAAATGTTAATGGTCCTTAACAAAACATAAATATTGTTCAATAAATATTTTGAATTTGAAATAGTTCCTCGGTTATAACATTGATATTTTTAAAATATCCACGCAATAATTTACCATCAAGTTTTAATAATAATTTACCATATTTAAGTATGTTTATTGTTTATAAAAATCGTATTATTTGGTATTAAAGAATAGTTATTTATTCTTTAAAATGTAGTTAAATTGTTACATGAGATCCAAAAACACAATATATTCTTATTCAGTAGCTGTATCTCTTACAGCCATTGATGGCAGTTGAAACTGACCACCATGACGGACCCACCTTCTTTAGACGACATGTTTATAGAATATCACATCACCTCGGCATAAATTGAAAATATGTTGTGCTTCTATAAACATATCATCAACATGACATTTCTATAAACACAGCATGAGGTGTATAAAGAAAATGTATACATTTAAATTAATTTAGTTTAATTTAGTATTTAATTAAAACATTTTTGTTTTAAAGGGTTTTCGTCTAATTGTCTAACAATAAATATTTAAAACTAAAATATCAGTTAAACTAAATTACCATGTTGAGACATATTTATCATTTGATTGTTTAAACATTAACATTAAACTAGAATCCACATTTTCCGGTGACAAACGCATCCTTGAAATATGAATAAGTAACAAAATCAATATTTTTGTTTATATATTGCGATGAAATATTTCAAACACATGTTTACAGGCATACATTTTCGTCTGAATGTGAATTTTAGAATTCTTTGTAGTAAAGAGTTATAAAAATTTAATTCCTTAAAAATAAAAATCTACTGCTACTAAGCTGGCCCAACCAACTGCCCAGACACGTACATTGGTATTGATTGTGCACTATCTACAATACTTACAAGATAACCAGACGTTTCGCCCATACTGTGCTGGCCCAACCAACTGCCCAGACACGTACATTGGTATTGATTGTGCACTATCTAAAATACTTACAAGATAACCAGACGTTTCGCCCATACTGTTGAGACCCATCCCCCCCCCCCCAAAGCTGGAAAGCGTGCCAACCGGGGGATGGCTCAAAACAAGTCGAGCGATGGGATCACGGGTGGCAGTTGGAGCCAAGAGAGACTCTCATCCCAGGTGTTCTGCTTCTCAGCATGGAAAGTAATAAGGGCAGACCGAAGATTGCGGTTGAACCGCTCTGCATGAGAAGGCTGTGGGTAATACGGAGAGGTAGTCACATGCCTGATACCATTGCCAAAACAAAACCTACGAAACTCATGGGAGGTAAACTGGCTACCGTTGTCGGACACAAGAGTGGAAGGCACACCAAAGTGCTGGAAGAGTTGGGACTGGAGAGCACGGATGGTGAGCTTAGCCGTGGCACTCCGAAGTGGGAAAAGCCAAACGAACTTCGAGAAAGCATCCACACAAACAAGTAGGTAGGAGCTACCTGACTTGCTACGGGGAAAAGGACCCACGTAGTCGATGAACACCTTCTCAAAAGGACGCTCGGCCACCTCAGAAGATAACAACCCTAACCTTGCATTCTGACTAGGCTTGCTGAGAGAGCACAGGTGACAGGCCCGCACTCTGCCAGCAACATCCCGGTCCATGCCCTTCCAGATGAAATACCTACGAATCTTAGCGATGGTCTTATGAATGCCAAGATGACCGCCCACAAGGGAAGAGTGATAATACTGAAAGACCATCGGTACTAGATGACTAGGCAGCACTACACGGGGTTCACCCCTCTGTCGAGGACGGCAACAGAGGACCCCTTTGGACAGAAAATAGGGAGGGTGGGCACCTCCCTCTTGAAGCTCACCTAAGATGACTGACAGCTCAGGATCTTTCTGCTGATGGGACAGTAGGTCGTCAAAAGCCAGAGGAAAATCCAGAAGAACAGCACCACACTGAGCAACAGCCTCAGTCGGTGGATCACTGGGTTCGTGGTACATGCGGGAAAGAGCATCCGCGATGACATTCTGGGTACCCCTAAGATGTTGGACTCGGAACTTAAAAGCAGAAATTTTGACCACCCAGCGACCAATTTTCCCAAGCTGTCGGGGATGGGCAAGAAGCCAAGACAGTGCCTGATTGTCCGTCTCCAGCAAGAACTCAGCGTGTTCCAAGAAACGCCGAAACTTGTCCGTACCAAAGACAACAGCCAGACACTCTAACTCATAGATGGAAGAAGCTTTCCTTTCCTGGTGAGACAACGTCCTCGAAGCAAAAGCGATGGGCTGCCTGACCCCATCAAACTCCTGAGAAAGAACAGCAGCAATGGCGGAGGAGGAGGCATCAGTCTGAAGAATAAATTCTCTGCTGAAATCAGGCATACGCAGGACAGGAGGTTGCATGATAGCCTCCTTGAGAGCATCAAAGGCAGTCTGCTGAGCTTGGCCCCACACAAAAGGGACACCTTTCTTACGCAGCTCGTTCAACGGGGCAGCAAGCTCGGCCACGTTAGGGATGAAGCGACGGTAAAAATTCACCATCCCCACAAAACGGGCAATCCCCTTGGCATCTCTGGGAGGAGGAAAATCCCGAATGCCCTGGGTCCTCGCAGGATCTATGCAGACGCCTCGAGAAGAGATAAGATGACCCAGAAAAGAAATCTCAGGACGAGCAAAAGTGACTTTCTCTGGATTGACGGTAAGGCCAGCTGATTTGAGGCGACTAAGAACTTCCTCCAGATGTTGCATGTGTTCCCCGAAAGTCTCACTGTAGACAAGAAGATCGTCCAGGTAATTGAAAACAAACTTGAACTTCACATCATGGAAGATGGAATCAAGCAGACGAGTAAGAGTCTGGGCACCCACAGCAAGACCCATAGGAACCCTAGTGAACTGGTAAAGATTCCAGGGAACACAGAAGCTAGTCATAGGCCGTGATTCCTTCTTCAATGGAATCTGATGGTAGGCCTGGTTCAAATCGAAAACACTGAAAAACTTAGCCTTACCGAACCAATCAAACGCCGAATGCAAATCAGGCAGAGGTACCGAGTCAATAGCGACCTTAGCGTTGAGCCTCCGATAATCCATCACAAGCCTAGACTTACCATTAGGCTTGGGCACAAGAAAAGCTGGACTGGCATAAGCAGAACGAGACGGTTCAATCACACCCTTGCTCAGAAGATCCTCAATCATAGCCCTCATAACCTCCATCTTTGGGGGAGCAAGTTTGTACGGATGACTTCTAACTGGCTGAGAATCGGTGAGGTGGATCTCATACTCCAGAAGAGAAGTGACCCCAAGCTCAGCCGTAAGCACATCAGGAAACCGCAAACACAGCCTCCTAATGGCCTCCGCCTGCTCAGGGGAGAGATGACCAACTGGATCCACCTTGGGTTGTTCGGGCTCACAACCCACCTCTCTGACTGCAGGAGGGCCGTCAGAATCACCTACTAGAGGCACCAAAACTCGCCGATTAAACTTGAAAAATATCTGGCGCTTCTGGAGGTCAAGCACCATACCACTCTTAGAAATAAAGTCTGCCCCTAGGATACAAGAAACCGCCAGGTCCTTGGCAACAAGAAAACCCCACCTCCAGGAAAATCCTTCAATTTTAAAATGGAAAAACGCCTTTAGAATTATAGGTAGAGGAGTTTGGGATGCCGTCCAGCACGTAATAGAAGAAGGCTCGGTGTGCCTGACAAGTCCTAAGGCGTCAAGGGACTCAAAAAGAGAAAGGCTGATGATACTGCATGCCGAACCAGAATCAAGAAGGGCTCGACACACCGTACCACCAAAAGATACAAAAACGCCAGGACACACCGAGGTGACCGCACTAAGTCCCAGGGAAGCCATGCCAGCAAGGCCCGAAAAATCCCCGACACTCCTGCTATGGGCACGTGTCAAAGGCAAATGGCCACGGTCACACGCAACAACGCGGGGAGCTACTGTGGAGGCAACCCCCCGCGCTGAGCGTTTCCCGCCCCACGACCTCGAGCACGTGGACAGTCACGTCGAATGTGACCAGGTTGGCCACAAGCAAAACACACAACAGGAGGCCGAGAACCACGACCCTCCACTGGCTGACTCACACCTACAGACATAGCTGGTCGACGGGTGGGGAGAGCACGATGACTCTCAGAATCCCTCCCTTGCTGGTCTGAGAACTGCACGCTGCGCGAAACAATGCACAGCTGATGCAGCTCCCGAAAAGTAGAAGGAACACCAGCAAAAACCAATCTGCACCGTTCTTCTGGAGAAATGCCATCCAGGATGACACGAACGGTGTCAGCTTCAGAAAGGGTGAGGCGCAACGCTTGACGAGCTTCCTTGACTGAAGAGACATAGGCTGCCAGAGACTCGCCCCTACCCTGCGACCGATAAAATCTGTCCATGACCATCCTCTCCCTGAGTCGAATGGGAAGAAACGATGAAAGTAACTCTCGATGGAACGAGTCCACCGAGGCATCACTGGCCAAGACAGAACTCAGCAACTCCCCAACGGGACCTCTACAATACGGGAAAACCAGACGAAGCAAGTCCCCAGCCTGCATGCCGGGCATCTCACTAAGTCTGAGAAGGGCCACCAGAAACTTAAGAAGCTCCTCAGGATCCATCCCATCGATCACAGGGAGATTCTGGATCATGGGCGTGAGAGGGTTAGGCAGCTTGTGGTAGCTCAGCTGCAGAAGAGCAGGTGAACCCACAGAAGTAGTAGGAACGGCAGCTGGAGCCGAACCACAAGCAACCTCAACAGAAACTCCTGCAGGTTCAGAAGGAACCTCAGGCACAGTGAGAGCCGTTGTCTCAGCCTGCGGCCTCGACACGTTAGGCGAAAGTGCGAAATTAGGCCGCTGACCCAGACCCGTAGGAGTCGTGGACCCGGAGAGTGCCTGAAAAATCTCCTCAAGCCTAGATACACTCTCCAAGATCCACGCCCTATCCGATGGTTCCAACCCCGGTGTCCGGTTGACCAGCCTTAAACGGGCAAGCAGATGCCCCAAACGTGCAAGGCGGCAGGCCCGGTCACGACCCACTGGAGGTTCCAACTGCAAATCCTCTAACACCCCTTCCCAATCTTCCACCTTCCGTTTACAAATCCCCAACTCATCACCAACCTCCAGCAGGTCAGACCAATCCACCGCCGTACCCGCGGACAACTGCTCCCGCAGCAACCTCCGGAGATTCAAAACATCCCCTTCCGGAGTCACACCCCGCGACCTCAATTCGAAAATCAACTCCTCCTTGACCAGGAGCGCAACATTCTGCAGATAGGCCATCTCGCAAAACAAAATTCTCAACAGTACACAAAAAACGACAACTCCAGGGTCCAAGACGAACAAAACCCTCAGCCTACCGAGCCACTGCCGACCACTCCAATCCACCCATGAAACCCATTCCACAAGGTAACCAAGCGGATTGCCTAGGTTTTTTTTTTTTTTTTTTTTTTTTTTTTTTTTTTTTTTTTTTTTTTTTTAAATATAAAGTAAAATGATTTATTTGGTTTTTAATTGTTTTTCTTTTTAAATAATTATTTATTTGTTTCTTTTTTTTTTTTTTTATTTACGTATTACCAAGACACCTTGACGGTAGGTCGGCCAACCATGGCCTACTAACTGGCAAACACCCACCGTCCACAACCAAGAAAGAATTAAATTTTTTTTTTTTTTTTTTTTTTTTTTTTTTTTTTTTTTTTTTTATAGGCAACCACGCTCTGCTACCAATTGAGACCCATCCCCCCCCCAAAGCTGGAAAGCGTGCCAACCGGGGGATGGCTCAAAACAAGTCGAGCGATGGGATCACGGGTGGCAGTTGGAGCCAAGAGAGACTCTCATCCCAGGTGTTCTGCTTCTCAGCATGGAAAGTAATAAGGGCAGACCGAAGATTGCGGTTGAACCGCTCTGCATGAGAAGGCTGTGGGTAATACGGAGAGGTAGTCACATGCCTGATACCATTGCCAAAACAAAACCTACGAAACTCATGGGAGGTAAACTGGCTACCGTTGTCGGACACAAGAGTGGAAGGCACACCAAAGTTGTGCTATCGGTGGTCTGGTCCCCACCGCATCGATAGGTTTTTGTCACCGGTGACTGCTCTGCTGGTTGATCCCCAGTCAGGCAGGGTGTTTAGGAAAGCCCATGTGTCCCAGCTTAAGGCTTTCCGGGGAACGGTTGGTCCAGGAGTTGGTGTTCCTGGGGGTTTCTTGGGGCAAAGAGATTGATCACCTCTGCGCCCTAGGTGGCTGTTCTGAGAGAGTCTTTCTTTCTCTCTTTTTTCTTGTCGGGCCCGACAGTCAGGGTAGTTTGCTCCCTGTTCGAGGGGTTTCCCCTCTTAGTTTCTCTTGGACGTCCTAGGAGCACCACTCTTCGGAGGTCTTCTTCGTCTTCTCTTGGTTCCCTGAGGTACCGAGTTTGCTCCCCTGCCTGGGTGTGTTGAGGTTTGCAGAGGGAGGTTGTACCGGGTCTTGGACCGGTACAGTTTCGTTTTTTTTTCGTTGTTGTCTGCCAGGCTGCCTGAGATTCGTTTTTGCCCTGCGTTTCGCGTAGTTGGTAGCCGTTGGCCCAGTTCCGTTTCGTTCCAGTTTCCAGCAGCTTCGGTCAGGTTGGCCGTCTTCTAGATTGTTCGAGTAGTTCTAGTTTCTCTGGAGCCTTCGTCTTTTAGGTTGGCCGTCATTTTGTCTTTGGCTCTGCCTGCTGAGATTACTATGTTCGGCTGAGAGGGTCCTTGAGTGGGACTTTCAGCCCTCAGCCCGCCGTCCGGGGGAACTTCGATATTCTCCACTGCTAGCCTGGCCTGAGGACCATGTTGGACCCTGGAGTTTTGGAGTCTCTCAGCCGAACATAGTAATCTCAGCAGGCAGAGCCAAAGACAAAATGACGGCCAACCTGAAAGACGAAGGCTCCAGAGAAACTAGAACTACTCGAACAATCTAGAAGACGGCCAACCTGACCGAAGCTGCTGGAAACTGGAACGAAACGGAACTGGGCCAACGGCTACCAACTACGCGAAACGCAGGGCAAAAACGAATCTCAGGCAGCCTGGCAGACAACAACGAAAAAAAAACGAAACTGTACCGGTCCAAGACCCGGTACACTGTGCTGGCCCAACCAACTGCCCAGACACATACATTGGTATTGATTGTGCACTATCTACAATACTTACAAGATAACCAGACGTTTCGCCCATACTGTACTGGCCCAACCAACTGCCCAGACACATACATTGGTATTGATTGTGCACTATCTACAATACTTACAAGATAACCAGACGTTTCGCCCATACTGTGCTGGCCCAACCAACTGCCCAGACACGTACATTGGTATTGATTGTGCACTATCTACAATACTTACAAGATAACCAGACGTTTCGCCCATACTGTGCTGGCCCAACCAACTGCCCAGACACGTACATTGGTATTGATTGTGCACTATCTACAATACTTACAAGATAACCAGACGTTTCGCCCATACTGTGCTGGCCCAACCAACTGCCCAGACACGTACATTGGTATTGATTGTGCACTATCTACAATACTTACAAGATAACCAGACGTTTCGCCCATACTGTGCTGGCCCAACCAACTGCCCAGACACGTACATTGGTATTGATTGTGCACTATCTACAATACTTACAAGATAACCAGACGTTTCGCCCATACTGTGCTGGCCCAACCAACTGCCCAGACACGTACATGGGTATTGATTGTGCACTATCTACAATACTTACAAGATAACCAGACGTTTTGCCCATACTGTGCTGGCCCAACCAACTGCCCAGACACGTACATTGGTATTGATTGTGCACTATCTACAATACTTACAAGATAACCAGACGTTTCGCCCATACTGTGCTGGCCCAACCAACTGCCCAGACACGTACATTGGTATTGATTGTGCACTATCTACAATACTTACAAGATAACCAGACGTTTCGCCCATACTGTGCTGGCCCAACCAACTGCCCAGACACGTACATTGGTATTGATTGTGCACTATCTACAATACTTACAAGATAACCAGACGTTTCGCCCATACTGTGCTGGCCCAACCAACTGCCCAGACACGTACATTGGTATTGATTGTGCACTATCTACAATACTTACAAGATAACCAGACGTTTCGCCCATACTGTGCTGGCCCAACCAACTGCCCAGACACGTACATGGGTATTGATTGTGCACTATCTACAATACTTACAAGATAACCAGACGTTTTGCCCATACTGTGCTGGCCCAACCAACTGCCCAGACACGTACATTGGTATTGATTGTGCACTATCTACAATACTTACAAGATAACCAGACGTTTCGCCCATACTGTGCTGGCCCAACCAACTGCCCAGACACGTACATTGGTATTGATTGTGCACTATCTACAATACTTACAAGATAACCAGACGTTTCGCCCATACTGTGCTGGCCCAACCAACTGCCCAGACACGTACATTGGTACTGATTGTGCACTATCTACAATACTTACAAGATAACCAGACGTTTCGCCCATACTGTGCTGGCCCAACCAACTGCCCAGACACGTACATTGGTATTGATTGTGCACTATCTACAATATTTACAAGATAACCAGACGTTTCGCCCATACTGTGATATGGAATCCTCAGTGGTTTCTCTGAAACTCGTTGTCACCGGAAAATTTTTCATGGCTATTTACGATTTATGGCCGCTTAAGCCAAAAGACTAATAAAACATATTTAATGTTAATTCTAAGATTAACATCAAATAGCTTAGCATTACCAATTATATGTTTGATCCAAAAAGAACGAAGTAAATTAGAACTCGCTATTCCACTTTGGTTATCTAACACATTGCTGTTATTATTCATAGTTGATGTACACCAATTGTATATTAATTTTAATGATATTATTATTACCTTTTCAGTTCCGATGGGTCAAACTCAGTAAACAACTTTGTTCTCTCGTCAGTGTCACCTGGCGTTTCTTTAAGGGCTAGTGAGTATATTTTCCAAGAATATCTCCAATTTATTTATCAATAAATCTCTATCAGAGACTATTAAGTGTACGAGCGAATCAGGAAAGCCGCTGATAGGTGTACTCTCGGACAAAAATCTATCAGAAGGAAGACCTCAAGACTGTATATCATTTTTTTGATCACATAATTCAAAATGAAGTTGAAGCTCCTTGGAAACCCTACATAATATTAATGTTTTTATTCCTTCTAATGCCTACAATTGCTTGGTCATTCAATTATCTAAGCACGGATGGTCATGAAGGACAATAAGATTTGATAGTTAAGTATACGATTTATGGTGAAACAATTACCGTATATCTGCAAAAGACTGAACACAAGGGCATGACAACCTGTCAATTTATAAAAAGTAGCCAACTAGATGATATTAGAAGTAATTTTGAAATATATTATTTTATGAATAAGTATGATGAGTTTAGTATAAAAACAATCTTATCTGTGCATTCTGGGAGTTTTCCTGTTGACAGGTGCAGCCATGTCGTGGGCTGTCAGATCTCAACTACTCATTGATTATTGTCTATCGAATCGAGAATGCAAGTTACAGAAACTTGGTTATAATATATATTCCATAAACTTGTCAAATCCCTAAGTCAATTAGTGTGAAACATACACACATAAAATACAAAACTTATCAACTTAAAATATGAAAATATCATTTTTCACAGTAATGTAATTTATCTAGTCATGTAGATTATAGGAACTTGGAACACTAATAAGAAAATAAATAAATGAAAAAACACACACGAATGGCTTTTCAAAGTAAAAATTTAAATTTAATATTCCTTTATACTAACATTAAAAGAAATCGTGGTAGAGTCCAAAAATACGAACAAAAGAGTCGAGCATTCAGTATGAAACCAAATTCAAATAAAGAAACCAAACGATAACTTGAAAATTTTGGAAGTTCAATTAGTTTCATTTTCCGAATAATTTAGGACATATATCTTATAGAATATTTACTATTCACCTTTGATTGGCCTAAGAATAGTTTTTTTTTATAAAATTAGAACTAAAAGGTTCAAATTTTAAAATATAAATATGTTGTAACTGAGAACTGGTCACTTATTAAAACCGCCTAATTAAGTGCTGTCTTGTTGGATTTTCATTTGATAAATAAACAAATTTCTTAAGATAAATACTTAATATGTAGAATTGTTGTATTGTTATACGTATAAAACATCATTATTGTGTAAGAGATGAACTTTTTGTTTACTATATTTTTATTTAATTTAAAATACTAAATAAACTAATGCTTTAGGAGCCAAATATGAAAGTAAGCAATTATTTAAGAAACAAGTTTTTAATTGTGAAATACGAATTTCACAGTTACTCGTTTGAAAATAAATGTTAAACATGTATGTTATAGAATTGTAATATAACAAAAATGTGTGTAGTTATGATTCATTATGATGTAAAATAAAATGTATAAAGCCTTTGTAGCTAAGTAACTATCAATATGTTTGTATACATCACAGTTATATACTTTCATTTGCCTATTTAGGGAAACATTTAATAAAAAATTACAGAAGAAATGAATATACACAAGGTGTCCAAAAATGTTTCCCAGTTTCTCTCTTTTGTACTTAGTAATAGAGTTTCATATATTACGTCTGTTTCAGGTGCAGTATCTAGTCAACTGCTATACATTTTGGGCAATACCAGTTGTTGTACAACCGTTAACTATGCTTGCAATGAATGTGGCCAAGGTATTATTTTATATTTTTAATGACATAATAAAGTAAAGTAACTGGTATAAGATTATTTAAATTTATTTATATTTACATACGTAAAAATTTTAATAATCTTACTTCACATTGTGGAAGCAATACTAAATCAACAATACTCAAAAACGAATAGTTGATAATTCTTGATTTGCAGTATATAATACATAATAATCAGATACATTTTTAACAAGCACAGACTATTTACGACTACCCAATCCCTCTTTTTTTGTTTTTTTTTGGGAGATAAATACTTTATATTATTTCTCTAACTCTTAATTATTTTTATATGTGCACTATTCATAATTGTAAATATATGCAAGTTTATATAATGACATATTTTAAACAATTTGTTACTGCACTGATGGTAAAAACTTCAAGAAATATCTATGGGTTTGCCTTTATAACGTTTCCTAAAAAATAAAGAGTTATACCTTTAAAGATATACCTTTAACTCCTTACGACATCACTTTAACTGTCAGATAATCAACAGATACTCAATTGTATGTCCAAAACGTTTAATATTACATGTGTTCATCAGTACAACCACTATAACTTATCATCAGGGTAGCTTGTTATGCACTAAAATATTAAATGTTGTTATAAAACAACAAATACAATAAAATTCATTTGATTATCCATTTGTGAATATAGTTAAAAATTAAAAAAGAGAGTTAGTATGTGAATAAGATTACCAAACATTTTATAAAATATTCCCGAAATAAAATTAACCTTGAAACCATTTCAGAATATGTAAGGTTTGGATTTGGGACAAGTGCTATCTACAGGCCCATCTCACCCCTTTGTCTTAGGGAAGCTTCGAGTATTCTGGCTGCCCAAAACTTATATTATGGCCGCATCAAAATATTTCCGATGATTCGTCGACCACGTTGCTACATTCCTCCCCGTTCACAACAAATCGGCTCTTGTGGCAACAGCTGTGTGAATGCTGCTAATATACAGTTGAATTAAGTAAAGATTAGTATCATTTGAAATAACTATTTCATTTATTTAACTCTTAATGCATTCTTAGTGTGTTTTTCCTTTGTCAGACGAAGAAAATAAAGTATGTTTATTACAAAATAAATATTTTAAAAACAAATTTCTGTTAGTTTTTAATAATTTAGCCTATAATTTAACCATAATCACGAACTTAATGGAAATATAAAAGTGCCACAGTCAATCAATAAGTGGATTACCCTTATGCTCCCCCCCCCCGGGGTGGTATGTGTAAGGAATCATCGACTTACATACATATAACAACATATTCAAGTAAGTTTTAATCAGAATGGACAACTTTTATAATACAAAATAATATATACTAAGGTTAGTTTCTTTAACGTGTGATAAATGTCGGTACTATTATAATTTATAATTACAAAACTAGTACTTATAGCCTATTCTCTGTTATAAGTAGTATTTTCCATCAATAAGTACTTCTATTATTTTTTTATTTAAATTGAATTATTATTCAAAAGGTCGTATTAACTAGAGACCTCATTACTTCATTTAGCTAATGATAAATTGCAGAGAAAGAAGATACAGTATATGGTGTATGGGTGGGTGGTTGGATCAATACTGTGTACGTGTATATGTGGGTGGGAGTATCATACATTTTAAATAGGCGTAACTAAGGAACATAACGAAATGTAAAATTCTAAAGGTGTGTATGTCCAAACTGAACTTTATTTTTTTAATTTCTTTCAGTGCTTTACTTATTTATTAAATAATTTATTTTGAGTTTTTATTTCTTCTTCACTGTTTTGTTGAAGTCAGGTATTATTTGCGTATATACTATAATATTATTAATAATTGTTAAGTAGATAAATACGATAGTATATGAATTTGTAAGTAGCTTAAATTATATATTTAGGTATTTTTTATTTGTTGGGGGAAGATTTGTATTATTATTATTTTTTGTGCTTATATTAATTAAAGTTATTCTATTTATTTAACGTTTTATTGCACATGTAATTTTTGTATGGGGTTAGATGTTATAACTAATCCCATAGTCCTAACTTCACCCCTTTATAAAGGCCCTTTTCATGTAGTTTCACTTAATTTGTTTGAACCAATATGGTACAGTAAACATTGCTTATCTTTGTTTCCAAAAAACTAGTTTAAACTTACACTGTTATATTATCGCGACCTGTAAAAATTAAACTACAGGCATTATAATTCTAGTACAACAGCCCCCGTTTTATTTAAATAGCAATTTTTAATATCTTGACTTATCAAATAATTGAAGGACTTGTGAAAATTATTGCTTATCATATAATTTATACGGAATAGATTGCAAGTTATAAAAAAATTCACCAAAATACGTAAGTACAGTTATGGTAAGAATGTTATGTACTATATAAATAAAAATAAATATGTATGTATGTTAGATTTTAAATTGACTAATTTATATTAGAACCTAAATTAATAAATATTCATAATTGAAAGTTGTTACGAAATACTGTTTTATGAATCCTTGCAGCATTCTTTATGCTTCTTTACAGAGTATAGCCAAAGAATAAGCACTATATGGCAATAATTATATTATTTTTCCATTTAACCATCCTAAAACAAGTAAAAGACAAAACTATATCTAACAGGCAAATACCTAATGAAATTTGAATTAAATGTTATTTAAGTATGTATTGCAAATAGCGAGTGTAGTTTGTTCAATTTACAGATATTTTCAAAACAATTGTGAACTACTAAACCAGTTTTAATTTACTATATATTAATACTGTCTGTTTTAACGAACAGGCTATTTATTATTGCTTGTCTTAGTTTAATTTACATTTTTATCTGCTACATCAGATTCAATGCTGTTACTAATGGTTGTAATTCAATGTTTATAATTATTACGCAGCTTTTTAACTTTTTTTATATGTCGATACCAACGTAGGTGTAAAAAAACCAGCCATCATTAAAAAAAATGGACACAAAGGAGTTATCTACTTGCAATAGCAAGACATTTCTTTCACACGATATCAACAGTTTTAAAACAAAATCGGGGAATACCAAGCTCACGACCATGCCCAGGGCAAATGTAAGAACTTATCACGAGGAAATAAAGTATTTACTATCAAATTTTTGTTTCATTTATGGTCTTTAAAAGGCTTACGATTTCATTGACGAATAAAATTTTTTCCGAAGTAGGAAATTACTGCAAAATTTGAAATAAATATGGAGTTAGACATTAAGATATTCTTTCCCCACTATTATTATTCAAAAAACTTAATCAAGGCATAGTCTTGTTTTTAAATAACTCTTTTTAGTAACAGTAAAAATGAATTCGATATTTTGTAACACCATTCAATCTCTTAGTATTCGCTAGAAAAATCTTATAAAAAAATCGGAAATGTGTAGTTTTTATTATGAATCTTACAACTTTTGTTGTGAATGGAACTATTTTTAAATATATATATATATATATATATATATATATATATATATATATATATATATATATATATATATATATATAAGGGTGTGTGGGTCAATACCACTGTATGTGTATGGGTGGGTGGGTGGGTCAATACTACTGTAGGTGTAGGGGTGGGTGGGTCAGTATCACTGTACTTGTGAGGAAGGGTGGGTGGGTCAATACTACTATAGGTGTATGGGTGGGTGGGTGGATGAATACCACTGTACTTGTGAGGAGAGTTGGGTGGGTCAATACTACTGTAGGTGTATGGGTGGGCAGGTGAAGATTACATTAAGTGTCATAATATAAGCAGCAACATTTTTATTGAATTGGTAATGTAAATATTATATAAGTCTGTTTTCCATCTTTAAGTTCCAAAGCAATGCGTGCACATCGTATTTAATTACCTGAAAAAATATTACATAATTGTAAAACTTATTATCAATATAATAGAACAATAAAATTTGCATTGATAAATAGCATAAACACAAACAATTGATGAATAAATTAACAATCGTCTAATTTAACATTTAATTTAGCTCATCTATATAAAATTGTATATTTCATTTTTTATGTAGGAACACATAAAACCTATCTACAGGATGGTGTAGTATTTTAATTTAAAAAAATTATTACAAAAAAAATACGAAACTTATCAAATCTCGTATAGATTACATACGTATGTGGGAAAATAAAATGTTTCCCAACGGTTCAAATATTATTTAATTTAATTAACAATTCCAAACATTTACATAATAATGTTGCTATTAGTATTTATTTTATTGTAAGAAGTAATACTACACCAACACCCAAGGAAGTCTAACAATGAGCCATTACGTCATCACTAAAATACTCAGGCTCAAAAAAGACTAATTAGTAACACGAAATCCTTTACAGTTCCTTTTAAAAGCTGAATTACAATAAAACTGTCATTTAGTCTGGGGTAAATTCTCTAAAGTCACACAAAATGTTTAATGGTACAGATATTAAAAAATGAACAAAACATTATATTTACGTATACAAAATTAAATATCACTTGTAATAGTTTTTAATGTTTGACCAATCAACTTACGCACATGAGTTAATGTAGCAGTACTGAGTGGTGATACATGTACTTGGATCCGTGTATTTGGGTAACAACGACTTTGTAACAATACGTCCGTTGACAGCCAGAATTTTTTTAGCACTCTCAAAGCAATTTGTGGTAATAGGTTTATTGTACGGGGACAACCCAAAACAGTAAGATGGCTGCACTGAAACAACAAATAATATGATAATAACTATATTACTATTCCATGATATAAATTAATGGTATGGTAAACACTAATGCTGGACCCTACCATCATGTTTCTGTATTCTGATTACAACTTGTTATGGTTATATTTACCATTACATGGATTAGTTTCAATTTTAAATCAAATTAAGTTTAATAAATTTACATTCATTCCTTCCAAGGAATTTTAAGATTAAATATAATAGAGTTTGCCTACTCTGTGTTGTGTCTATTATTACAATACTGTAGGTGGAAGGCTGTGGATATGGCTTTCCAGGTTCCTGGTTCGATTCCCGGTTTGACTATAACAGACTTTACTCCTGTGTCGCTCTCATAGTCGAAGTCACATTAAGTCAGTGGTCCATAAAAAAAGACCTCATGCAAGCAGTTGAGGGAAACTGTGCCTTAGTTGGGCACTCTCTCCGCTAAAAGCCATAGGGAATTTAAATTTAATTTAGTACTATAAAACATTGTATGCACACTAACAGTCAAGGAATTTTCAATAACTTATTTTTTTTTAACATCCAAACTATATCCAAAAATGATCAAAGTCTTTTTGACCAAGACCTACAGCAAGTCGTGCTGCAAATTAAATACATTAATTAATTTTTAAGTCCCAAATACGTCATAATGTTGATTATGTGTCCAAATAACCACTTAAAACATGTTTTACATCATAGACTTCCCTAAAAACATGCGTTTTCAAAGTTGATTAATCATTCAAGTTGTTTCAGGAATTTATGAACCAAACATAACTAATTTTATACTAAAGCCTATACATAATGTTAAAGCAAAAATGTATAATACAATTTACACGTTCATCTTATTACCATACTTAATTCCCAAATCATTTGAACTATTTGAAGTCCGTCATGTGCAAGTTTGAAACAATATTGATTACAGTACATCAGAAAAATACAGAACAACATCCGATAAACATATCTTTTAGACAACAATTCCAAAAAATAATTATTTTGTTGTACTATCGTGGGTGAATAAATTAATAAATTTGAAATATTTTCATAAATGTTTTACCTTTCAAAAACAACAAAAGGTGAGTAATTTTTTAAATATTCAAACGAATATCTCACTGGAATATTTCACTTAACATTTTCATAATTACATAATAAGTAATGGAATATTTGAACACTGTCCTAGTCACAGAGTATCTTCAAATACAAAAAAGCTGGGCAATTATTTACCGTATATCCTGGTTTACGCTTGCATATATGTATATTACTAATTTATAGGCTGTTATTATTTGATAATAAGATATGTAAGAACTATTATCATTTAACTTACACTACGTAGGTATCGTCCAACTAACCCCAGCTCTACTATTCAAAGCAGGTGCCATTTTCGTGGTTCTGAACATAAGTTAGTCAGAAATTTTACATTTTTCCAACATGAAAACAAGAACTATATCATGCACTGTAATATAGTTTCGACTAGTACATGATTCCAAATTACTGTATAATTATATAAGGAAGAAAATACTCTATGCTATGAATTCGAATATACTTACAATATCATAAAGTTCACAAGAAAGTAGTTGTTTATGGCAACTCTTTTTGTTGAAATATTTTATTACCAAGTAACAACAACTAAAGTAAATATATGATAGTTTTACTCAAAATAAAGTTTAAAAACAAATTTAACGTAACATGACTACCTAAACAAGCAAAATAGTAAGAATTTCAAAAGAACAAATCATAAAGAAAATAGTTTAAAAATAATATTTCATTAACAAACCGTTGAGTCAATATTGTTGAAAATATGCAGGCATATTTAATTTTAACGATTGATTAGCAACAAACCAAAAACTTGACAAAACTAAAAAAAAAAAAAAAAAAAAAAAAAAAAAAAAAAAAAAAAATAACAATAATAATAATGGTAATAGTATTATTTAACTTACTTCCAAACAGTGTTGTAGTACATAGTAAGTATGTGCTGCAGTTTGATACATAACCCAGTACTTTGACAATCTCAGTGAGGTTAAAATCTGAAATAGTTACATTATTAAACTAAGAAAGTAATTTGTAGGGGCTACAAATGAAAATAGCATACCCAATATTTACCATTTCTAAGTAATTGTACAGAAAATTACGCAAATTTCATTAAGTATAACCACCGGCTGTTCATTTGTCATTGGGCTATTAATTAATGACACTTTCTAAGGAATAGTCGGCCTTAGTTTCTAACAATGACTACATCCGCTCATCTACACTCATTACACCCATTCGAAATCCATATTCGCCCATATCTTGACGATCGGCATCTTATGAATATATAAATAAAAAAGTTTTTGGTGTTACAATGAAAAAAAATCTGGAAATTTTTGTTTGGAGAAAATATTAAAGTGCATTTGTTTTGTTTTTAACTATAGTTATAATTTAGATTAGAAGTATATCATATAATGATGATGGAAGTATTTTTAGTCATCATAATAAACTGTAATGTTAACCTAGTCATTTAAGTCTACTAAAGAGTCTTAAAAAATTAATTCTCATATTGCTTCCAATGAAGTTTGATTACCTATTGAAGTCATAGGTTTTTTAAATTTACAAAAATTCTATGTGATATATGATATCTGGAATAATTCAAGTAAATTCGAAAATACTTATCATATAAAACTTGAAGATCATAAATTTCACAAGAATGTGTTTGTTTATGGCAACTCGTTTTATTGAAATATTTCATAAGAAAGTAAAAAAAAGGTAAATATATAATAATTTAACTGAAAATAATATTTTTCAACAAAATGTACGTTGTATGACAAAACTAGTCATTAGTTTCTTAAACAAACTATAAGTGTAGATTTATAGACTAAAGTGTTTCTATTTCTAAGCCGACTCATTAAAGACGGTATTTTATAATAGTTTTAATTGTTAAATAAACATATGGTTGGTTTAATCTGCCAATGTGATTAAATGTGACTTTAAAAATTCTCGTTAATAAAACTTCCAATATTAAAATTGTTCGTTTTTTATAATAATATAAACGTTTTAAAGATACGTGAAACTCATGAAGGAATAACTGAAAATTGAGTTAAGTACACTTTTAAGAAATAATAAAATGTTTTAAAGATAGGTGAAACTCATAAAATAATAACTGAAAATTGAGTTAAGTACACTTTCAAGAAATGATAAAATGTTTTTAAGATAGGTTAAACTCATGAAATAATAACTGAAAATTGAGTTAAGTACACTTTCAGGAAATGATAAAATGTTTTAAAGATAGGTTAAACTCATGAAATAATAACTGAAAATTGAGTTAAATACACTTTCAAGAAATAATAAAATGTTTTAAAGATAGGTGAAACTCATGAAATAATAACTGGAAATTCAATTAAGTAGACTTTCAAGAAACAATAAAATGTTTTAAAGATTGCTGAAACTCATGAAATAATAACTGAAAATTTAATTAAGTACACTTTATAGAAAAAATAAAATGTTTTAAAGATAGGTGAAACCCATAAAATAATAACTGAAAATTGAGTTAAGTACACTTTCAAGAAATAATAAAATGTTTTAAAGATAGATGAAACTCATGAAATAATAACTGAAAATTGATTTAAGTACACTTTCAAGAAACAATAAAATGTTTTAAAGATAGGTGAAACTCATGAAATAATAACTGAAAATTTAGTTAAGTACACTTTCTATAAATAATAAAATGTTTTAAAGATAGGTGAAACTCACGAAATAATAACTGAAAATTTAATTAAGTACACTTTAAAGAAATAATAAAATGTTTTAAAGATAGGTGAAACCCATAAAATAATAACTGAAAATTGAGTTAAGTATACTTTCAAGAATTAATAAAATGTTTTAAAGATAGGTGAAACTCATGAAATAATAACTGAAAATTGAGTTAAGTACACTTTCAATAAATAATAAAATGTTTTAAAGATAGGTGAAACTTATGAAATACGGTAATAACTGAAAATTGAATTAAGTACACTTTCAAGAAATAATAAAATGTTTTAAAGATAGGTGAAACTTATGAAATACGGTAATAACTGAAAATTGAGTTAAGTACACTTTCAAGAAATAATAAAATGTTTTAAAGATAGGTGAAACTCATGAAATACGGTAATAACTGAAAATTGAATTAAGTACACTTTCAAGAAATAATAAAATGTTTTAAACATTACAATTATTATGTTTATATTTAACAAATAGACTTACTGGCATTTCCAAATACACCGCATTCCAATTGTGTAGCTACAGACGTCATGATCTGCAGCTCTCCAGTGGAGCTGTGAAGTACAATTTATTTATTTAGAATCATTTAACTACCATACAATATGTTCACTTAGGTATCTAACATTGCTATTGATAAATACAATCATTATTTTATTCTAATCTTGAATGATAATGATCTCTTCTCATGTATTTAAGCAAGCATAAGTTTATGTTATATCCTCATGTAAGAAAACTTCAATAGAATATTTTTTAGTAATTTATCATTTACAGATGTTATATATAGTAACATAGATTACAATTATAAAATAATAATTAACGGATTATGTAAATAATTTGTGGTATAGCGAACCAATATACAAAATTTCTTAATGGGTCTGAACTATGTGCATGCTTATGGAACTACAGTACATTTATGGTTATAATTGATGGATTGTTATTTTAATATTTTCCAAGACCGGTTTTCGGCAATTAATTTCTCTTGATAGACTTTTCATTTGATACCAAACTCGAACTAGGCTTTCGTTGTAGATTTTCGTTTAATTCCTCATGGACCGTGTCCCTCTGAACATATGAAATGTCACTAATGCCTTCAAAATGTTTGTTCTTTTTTGACTATGCTCATGTATAAGATTTCACTTTTACAAGTGAAGTCAAACTAAAGTTGTGAAAGTGTTTTCATATTTATTTTCCACCATGTATGTGAATTTACCATAATAAATAATATGTGAATAATATTTACCATAGGAAAGCTATTGATCAAATTTTTTTACAGTTGACATAACTAATACTTACAATGCTTGAGTCTTGTATATTTGGTAGTTTCCGGAACTATTGGCAGCTGGGAACAGTGTAATGCACGCACTGATAAGGTTCGGAAGAACTCCAAGGTTGGCTATGAGATTAGTAAAAAGTGGCTGCTTTGAAGCTAACTGAGAAATAATATTAATTTCACATTTAGTGTCATATAAAAATATTAGTGTTATAATTAATTTTCTACTCATATTTACTTACCAACCAACACCAATAATGACTTTTAGGTTATATATCACAATGACATGGGTTAGTCAGAAATAAACACCAAACACAAAGAACTGATTATCACACATACACAGACATACATTTTTACAAAAATAATAGGAAAATATTGAAGGAATTAGACATTAAATAATTTGCAACTACTCTGTTGCATATTGAAAACAGTGCAGGAATACAACTCGTTTAAGTTATGGTGTTTTTTTTTTTGATTTCACCTCTCTTTGGTGTACAGTCAGTTCCGTCCATAGTAGACTTTTGATATTCTCAAAACATGTAAATATAGTAAAAAAAGTGTAAACTTCTACAACCTGTACTTTTCTGTACCCAAATTACTTTTGCAACTTTTTGTAAGTTAATATTCCAACGAAAATTAATTTATTGTTTAATGCTGCTTTACTGTTTTTGCTATTGTTCTTATTGTTATTATATGTTTACTCTCGTTAATTTTACTAATATTTGGAGTGGCCTGAGTGTTTATTCTGTGTTGTGTTTTGTTAAGTTATTTTTTATTTTAGTGTATTACGCTATATTATATTTACGCTCACATTAATATGTATTTAGGTGTAATAAGATTTTGGTTTCCAATTGATATCATTTTTACCAAATGCCTAATTTAGTTATTATGTATTGATTGTATAAATATGAAGAGACTTAGCATGTTGTTGATAAAAAAAACTAATAATAATAACTACTAATTGAAAAGGAACAATGAAAGGAATAAATTAATAAAACTGTACTTTATAATGTAAATATCATAGCAACTGTATTTATTTATTGATAAGATTTTTCCTCAAATATCCATATGCTAGAGAAATAAATAAAAGAGACTACTTGTAGAATATTATTTGTACAACATAATAAATAAAGAATTTGGAAGGATTTTAATACTTCAGCATCAATAAATATTAATATTATATCGAAAAGAACAGGTTGATTACCAGTAACAGCCATTTTGAAATAACGTTATTGAAAACGCACGGTTTCTTTCACATTAATGAAATATAATCTGAAATATAAATCTGAGCAAAACTCTTCTGAACAGGTGATTTCCTCAGATGCTAAAAATGCTAAAACTATATACGTAGTATTTCCAAATTAATTAAAAAATCCAAGATTAGGACATATTTAAAGACACTTATATTAAAAAAATGTTCTTTCCACAAATGAATTCTTTACAACCTTCGAAGTTTTCACTTGGTAATATTAAAGCTAGAAATACTTTTAAGAAAATATGAATTTCATTAAAAATGTTGTAGATTATAACACAAATGTCATGCACACAAATGTAACACTATGTCTGCATTAATTTTAAAATTTATAAAAACAAAATAAAATTTACGGGACCAAACATGCACATTGCACAATTCTTTATAACTCCTCAGCTTAGAGTGAGCCAGAATATGAACTATTTAATAAATCAACCAGGTATACAAATAAGGGTATTAAATGTACAAATAATATTAAGTACACCCCTATGGTTTTGCTGCCGTTAAATAAAGGTATTTAGGAATGAATATATTTATTTTAAAACAGTGTGTTTATTTCAAAATTAATATTTTGTGACGTAATTCTAATGTGTGTGTAAAGTAACATAAGATTTTGTTAATGTGTTTTTGATAGACTAATATAATACTTGTGATATATATACTAGGTAGAAGCTATTTATCTACATTTTCGGTTGGATTCCTGTACAGTTACTGTTTACTTAATTTTTACTATAAAATTAAAGATTTATTAGACTAAAAACATGCTTAATTACTAAATTAAAGTAATTTATCAGTTTACCTCCTGTAAATCAACATCTATTGGGCCCACTGCTTTTGGAAACCCACACGATTTATACTCAAGAGAACTAGTGGCAACTCCAAATACAATAAAAAATCCAAAATAAATCATCTTTCTTGATTTACTGAAAACAATAAAATATGTAATTATATTTGTATAATTATCGATACTGATTTAATAAAATCAAATAAAATATTCCTAAGAACTATTAGGTTAGATAGAAATCTGAAAAACGCTACGTAGAAATGTATCACAAAAATACATTTGTTTACATAAAGATTTATCAGCATAATATCATTTTAACAATGTATCAAGGAGTTGTTATGAAGTGTAGAACATGTAAACGTGCAACCACAGGCGTTCTCTTACATGTTATCCTAAAGCGGATATTACAAAAACGTTACAATAAAAAATAAAACATTTCTGAAAATTGTTAAGTTCTCTGCTTTATATGAACTCTAACTCTCAATATATAAAACTACTATGATCAAGAGATTTATTCAAATATATAATAAAATACAATAAAGGAATAATCTGGTGTATTTTACAGAATGATGTTGGTTACAAAAGTTCATCACACGTTTACTTAATGCCCATTCACCCTACAATTTTTTAATGATTTTCAAGGATACATTCACTGACATTCACAGTTATGTACATTCCTATTATCTTTCTTTTGATTGGTGTATGTATTTGCAAACCAACGGTGTATAGTTGGAAGTACAGACAATGTTATCATATACTTGTTCATACATTTTTTTCATGGTCAGGTCTGTTTCTGAAAGAGATTCTTTGTCAGGGGCCGGGTATTCGGTCATTGGAAATTTAAATGCAGTAAACCTAATGTTTTTCCATTGATTTTTAAACAATGACTCACACATTTAACAGTTGCATCGCTTCATGCAATAAAATACCACTTACAGCTAATCCATTTTACGCAAGACAACCAGAATATCAGCTGCTTCAAACATTACAATTTTGAACAAGACATTAAATAAGTAGATGTGAATCATCTATCTTAAGTAGATAAGCCTCGAGACTCTTAATAATAAAAAATTTATTTAATGTTAGTTATTATGTGTTAGTAATGTACTGATTTAGTCATATTATCATATTAGGTAAGCTTGAATGAAAATAAAGTTTATATTTTTTCGAAATACTAACATAATATTTGTTTGGCTATCATTTTAAACGATATTTCATGAAATATTCTTCTAGGCAATAGAATTCACACAACATTTATTTTAAGGACGTGTTTTAATAGGCAGTGACTTAGTTAACTAGGGTATGGGAACATTTTATTAAATTAAGAATCCAACTATTGTACCCTGTTATTTATTCACATCTGGAATATTATGCGTGTAGTAAAGTCATGCTATATAATCATGTATATATGAAGTAATCATGATCTGCCTATTTTAGTTTATGTTGGAATAAAAATATAGGACGATTTTTCGTTCCTTTTCCCCTTACATTAGAATATATTGTAGAGTCAAATAGACAGAAATAAAACTAAAGCTTAATATTATCTGGTGTATAAATTATGATTCCTGATAAAAATGTTATAAAGTACATTAAATATTAGAATTTGGATAACATACTAATAAATGCAGTTATTATGAATCATATATAAAACTAGATTTAATAATAATTTTAAAAATAATCCTACATCATACACAATAAAACAATTATTTTATTTATAACTATTCTAATTGTTGTAAATGTTCTAATATTTGTTAGTTAGTTTATACACTTATTTTACAAATGCTCATAAATAAACACACTCTTATTTACTACTAAAATTAGTTATTTATTAATTATACTCACAAAATCATGTTAAAAATGATATTTATAAAAATCACTTATTGTTAACTGTGCTGTTGGTTAGCTGAACTCTGAATTGTTTCAGTTATTTAGTTCAATGACATAGTATATAGTACGTATTCTTTTACAAATATGGTAGATAAGAAACTATTCAAATAACAGTATTGAGTTAAAACAAACATTATAACAGGCGAGAAGACAAGTTGATATGCCTCTATTGCTCAATGACATGAAGGAAAATAACTGTAACATCACAAATTATCATAAAATGTTTGCATAGTTATGCAAGATCATAAATCATATTTTCCACAGTTAAATTTTCAATAGGTATATTGTGGATATATGTGTTTCCTATTTATATGTAAGTTAACAACGTAAACAATAAAAATAACTGGAGAAAGTAGAATAAAAAAATATGATGATCATAAAAACTGTGCGAGATAATTTAAAAGCCTGTTTATTTAATTTTTAAATGTTCTACTCAAATGATGTCCGAGTCTTCAGTTGATACCCCATGTACAGAACAAAGCTTTGTAACTAGCTAATAAGTGACGTCACTAATAACCCTTCATACAATCCTTAGTAACCTTGGAATTCTCAGGAAGAATATACTATTGAAAGGATGTTCAGTTTCCATTTTGTTCCCACACCTTATGCTTCCACACCTTCCACCATGCTTTATACCACTATAAAGTGTATCCTATAATTCAGAACAAATTATGCTGTAGAATTCTCGAGAGAAAACTAAGCATGGTTACCTCTTTCAATATTGGATCTCTAGCAACCATACCAAATTTGAGAATTTTCATACTTTTATGTTAGTGGGCCGTTTTGATTCACGAAAAATCCCGTAGAGTCTACCTATTGCAAACATTTAGTCCGAGAAAATTGCTGTATCACAGGACTCGAGTTGTTACTTAATGTGTATAGATCTCGTTGGCCTTAAATATATTTTTGTGAAACACTAACGCTTTTAAAACTGCTTCTACATTTTAATATACATAAATTTAAAGCGTATTTGTAAAAAAATTATATTTCTAAAAATCAGCTATACATTCATTATTAAGACGGGGATCGTCAAAATGTAGGTGAATATGAGGGGCGAATGAGTATAATGAGTGTAGATCAACGAGTGTAGTCATTGTTACTATCTAAGGTTGACTGTTTTTATGAAAAAGCTATTTATTAATAGCCCAATAGCAAGGGCAACTAAGGGACCTACAGCTTTGCATGGAATCTGAACCACGTAGTGTTGGTCTGATTTTCAGCTAACTGACAATCCTAATAATTTGTTTTCTTCCCTACACAACATCTGAACTTTAACTATCATCCAACATAGACTAAACCTTGACTATCATCCAACATGGACGCCCGGACTTCTCTAGTAGTGTCAACGTCGATGGCAACCATTGAGAGGACGCCACGCTGGTATTACTATATTTAAAACGGTATTGTTAATTTTTTTGTTGGTTTGCTGTGCTCTGAATTGTAGAATAGTTTAGTCCATTTATAACGGTAAAAAAAAAAAAAAAAAAAAAAAAAAAACTCATAACAAAGTTATGATTCCCTACATTGGAACTTTAATAAATCTGTTATAATTCATTAAAACAATAAAAACTAACCGTGCAGTCAAAATAGAACAGCATATTTGAACACACTGACTGTAAGAGTGTATATCTACTATGACTCCAATGATAACTTGGTAGTTTGAGATCGGCCAATTTAACTCGTTTTGAACAAACACGAAAACATTTTCCGTAATAAGTAAGTTTAGTCTACACACAATTTATATAATAAAACATCATCCTTTCAAATTCCTAACCCTTACTTTAAAATTTATAGCAAATTTTACTTATTAATCTGATTCGTCGCAGTTTTGGAATTGTTCATAACACTATCATCTGAAAACGACTCGCTGAATTTCAATTTAAAATATTTTTCATTTTACGTCTTTTACTCTATCAAACCTAGAGCAAACTAATTAATAATAGTTGCCTAATATTGTAAGATTCATGTATAATATTATGGATGAAATTTTGAAAATTTTTACCTCAATAACCACACTGAGCATAAGTAATGGGAGACCCTTTATAAAATGCTCTTATAATTTAGAGAGAGTTTCTCTCAATGCCAAGTTTAAGTGAGAGTACAAATGACACCTTCTCGTACGTTTAGTGTTAGCAAACTTCCAATACAAATGACACCTTCTCGTACGTTTAGTGTTAGCAAACTTCCAATACATTTGCCAAAATGTGTTCAGGTTTTAATGTTACTGAAAGTACAGATCCCTGCTGGTTAATCAATTGATATGGGTCCATAGAGTTAAATACTATAAATTAGTACCAGCAGATTATATTACAATAATATACGCACAACCTCATTATTTTTCCATTTTGTAAAATATATAGTAACATAATAAACTGTTTCTTTTTCCATTATACCCATAATAATATTATAATTGAAGTCTGTTTCTAAACGTTTTAAGACCAAACTTTATCATTGAATCAGCTCTAGTTTTATAAAAAATTACAGCTACACCTTATTTATATGTTTGTAAATAAGAGATGACTTTGTAACTAGAGATGACTTTTTTATTTTTTTTTTAATTCATCATTGATTCAATATTACTGTACGAGCCCGGGTATCACCAGTATACAAGAATAAGAGGGTCACCGAGTTTTCACAGCCTAGATCTCTACGAGGCCCAAGAACGTACAGCAGTTTCACACACAGGCAACTTATTTGTTTAATTTATTTTTTATGTATTCATAAGACACCAATCGTTAAGATATTGATGAATATGGGTTTTGAATGAGTGTGAGGAGTGTATGAGCTAATGTAGTCATTGTTACAAACTAAGGCCGACTATTGCTTAGATATTGTTTAGAAAAATGAACAGCCGGTGGTTATCAACTGATCTCTTTCAAAATGTGTTACGACTCTGATTTGGATCGAACTAAGAACCTTTAGCACACGAAGATGGGATTTAACCAACTATGCTACCGACCAATCATCCTTATTGTCATTGTACAGTACCAACGTGAACTGAATTCGTGCTAATTTAACCATTTCGAATTTGTTTGTTGATAATTGTCAGCCCATTCTTGTGTGAAATTGCGTATTTTGTAAGTTATACATGACAGCTCACATTACAATATTTAGATAATTGTAATGTAATGGATGATTGGACGATAACATCTTCTATTTATTCTTCAAAACATTATTCAAACCTCATTTATAAAACAATCTTAAATCAAATTGTAAGATTTATCCCCAGTTTGGGAATAACAATCAATTTAAATTATAAACGAGAACACGAGCAGAATGTTTTTCCTCTTTGTTTATATTGTGTATATAGTGCAAGTGTTAACAAAAATTTTATGAACTAAGTCGTTTCTGCAATTGAAAAATTAAATAATTGTGTATGGGTCTAGACATTTCAATGTTCCTTAAAGTAACTCTTCTGTATCCAGTTTATGCCGTGATTTTGAAAGAACTACTTGGTTTGCTTTCTTAGTTTAACAAAGTCCACCCTAATATAAATACATATTTAAGAATGTTTAGTAGTGGGTCAAAAGTGGTCCATAATATGTCGTATTGTAAGGAACATTTCCTGTTAGTATTACAAGAACTCCTGATAGCATGCTGATTAAACTGTCATCTGATCCAAAGGAGTAAATACTAAGATCTTAATGAAATAAATACTGGCTTTATTAGGTGGAGTTAGGACTATTAAGTCTTCTCTTCCACTCAACCTTTATGTTTTTCTTAGAGATTAAAAGAAGAACTAACTCTTGGCTACTGTAGTTTTGGTACAAAGTACTGCAGCCTGTGGATTCTGTGGAAACCTGACCATTTTTTTAAAGATAAATTGATGGATTAGATGTGGCAACCTTATATTCATGTAAAATGCCTAGGTTACATTCCAATTAACTTTTTAGTTTAGGAAAATTATTATTGAAATTCATTATTGTTTTTTTGAAATTGTTTATAAAACAACATTGTGGTGTTTTATATAATATAAGTTAAATCAACTATTCATGATTTCAACTGCGCTTCAACACTTATATTATCATATTGTATAAAACGTTAAAGAATGATTTATTTTTTTTTAAATGTGTCAAACTCAGTTAATTCAATATAAAGTATTACCAAACGGTAGTATTGACCCATCTTCATACATGAACGGTAGTATTGACCCATCCTCATACATGAACGGTGGTATTGACCCATCCTCATACATGAACGTTGGTATTGATCCATCCTCATACATGAACGGTGGTATTGACCCATCCTCATACATGAACGGTGGTATTGACCCATCCTCATACATGAACGGTGGTATTGACCCATCCTCATACATGAACGGTGGTAGTGACCCATCCTCATACATGAACGGTGGTATTGATCCATCCTCATACATGAACGGTGGTATTGATCCATCCTCATACATGAACGGTGGTATTGACCCATCCTCATACATGAACGGTGGTATTGACCCATCCTCATACATGAACGGTGGTATTGACCCATCCTCATACATGAACGGTGGTATTGACCCATCCTCATACATGAACGGTGGTATTGACCCATCCTCATACATGAACGGTGGTAGTGACCAATCCTCATATATGAACGGTGGTATTGATCCATCCTCATACATGAACGGTGGTATTGACCCATCACCCACACATGCACGAATGGTGGTAATAAAGATCATATTTTTACAATATTATCTACGTTTGTTTGCAGAAAGCTAGGGACAGGAAAAATAAAATGCTATATGGAAGTTATTCATTCAATTGTATTTGGTATAAACTAAACAATATAATATGTATCCCAGTTCAAGTTTACTTAATTCTTATTTAAACCTAGTTTCGATAAAGTTTTTAAGAGACTTATATCAATATTCGCTGTAATGTTATTTAGTGCTGGAATGATATTACTGCAGGACACAGATCTAGGGGGTGCAGAAGAGAATCTTGGGTCTAGACACATGGGTTTTCGTTTCATGGGTGGAGAGAACAGATCATCGCCATTCAGGTTTTGGTCTGCCAGTATCTTCTTGACCTTCTCTATGCAGCTACAGTCTACTTGGCCGTATTTTGTACTTATACCAATGGGGCGATTTCCTAAAAAGAATGAAATAAAAAAAATCGAATTTAAATTACCAAAATATTTTCCTACCTCCTTATTTACAATATCTCCTTACTCCCGTAACCAAGTGAAACCCAGTGGTTTTGTTTTCCACAGCGATGTGTCTCCATCTACTTCTGTCATTCACCTCTCAAGTTTGGGTCTAATAAGTCCCTAGGTCTTTCCGGCACTCAGTGGTCTCACCCCTCCTGGCATTCCTTCACATTTCTTGTACATTACATAAAATGTAAGATACTATTTCCCCTTAAGCAAGATATCCCGTTTCTAAAATCAAGTATTTTAATAGGTAATTATTTACAAGTACTAATTTTTAATAATCATGGTAAAGTAGTATAAACTTTTAATTTTATTTGAAAAAAATATGTTAGGTTTCGTTATACAAAACCATATATGGGAACTATTAGTTATACATTCCAATAATAATTGAGCACTTATGCACAGATCTAGGCTTAACCGAGATTAAAATTGATCAAGAAATGTACGTGCAGTGAGCACGTGGTTTCGATAACGACTCTTTTAAAAACGTGACTGACTCGTGCCTTTTAATTAAAAAATTTTTAAATATACAAGCATTGGATGTAGGCTATACTATTTTAATAAGTAACTGTTGTATAATTTTTAGTAACTAAGCTAATATCCTATTTAGGATAAATTACTAAATTAAAAGTCATAAATAACTCAAATAAAAATGTATTTATTTGTTGTATTATATGCAATATAAATATCTAAACCTTTTACAGTTACTCATTATTATTCCTTTTAAGTTATTATATATTAACACATACTTGCAAGCGTACACAAAATAAAAATGTAATATTATTATTAATGAATAATTCAGAATAGCTCTATATTTGCAACACAGTTTTAGTCATATGTGTTTAAACTAACTTAATTACAAAATAATTTTGTATAAACTTACTAACCCCAATAAACATTATGCAGTTTCATCTATTCTCAGTTTACATTTAGCTGTTTATATTAAGTATTAAATGTACAAATATTTATAATACTTACCACCTGTCTGTGAACATACATATTCCACCTGAGTATTGCACACCATTCCCAGTTTTACTTGCACTCGACTTTCAAAAGGGGCTGAAATATACTTTTTGCATTACATATATCATTCTTGCTATGAATTTTTATAGTGTTAGTTATTAAAGTAAATAAAATTTACAGTTCTAAAAATATAAGTTTTATTTAATGTATAGATAATATAAGTTACATTTTAATTTATGCATAAAGTTTTTTAGACTTAAATGTATTATTTATGTTAAATATTTTTCTGGTTGTAAAAGTATTCAAAAGAACACAGACTAGTTTATTTTATTAACTTTTCAATCAGGGGGTTTCCCAAAATTCCTTAGCAAACAGAATGCACAACTCAGGCTATACTCCTTAATCTCAGGACTTTATGAATTGTACTACCACAACACCAATTAGTTTCCTTGTCGTACCTGCAAGTCCATGCTACATGTGAAGGCATGTTATAAACACGTCCTCGTACAAGAATAATATAAGAATTATCGTTGTGAAGTCATAGATAACTATTTCGGAATTATAGACAATATTTGTACATGTAATTTTCTCTAATCCAACTATTATATCAAAATATAATGGTGTCTGTCTGTCTGTGTTACTTAATCACGCAAAAGATTCAGCTGGAATTTTGCATGGACATTCTCAGTGTCTCTGGTTAATATCAGGGCACCACCTCAAGGGTACCAGAATTATTAATGAAACCCCTATGGTAGTACCAATTTGACAATTGTTTATAATAGTTTACACGGTATCTAGAAAATTCTGTAGGTATCAGGACGAGGCTGCGCAGTAGACATGTGACATCACATGGCGATATCAGCTGATTTGTTTATTCCATTCAGTACTGGTAACTAAAGCTACTAACTACATAGAAGCATTCAGATAAATAGTAATAAAGTTATTTAGTACTTTTCAGCTGAAATTGTAATTGATTACAGAAATTAGAACAGTAATTTTGTGTTTATTTTTGCCATTTCGCCCATGTGACGTCATGGTCATGCGCGTGATACCTACCGTCTTCTTTTCTAGGTACCGTGTTCTGAAGTAAATACCGTACCAAATTTAACCACAACGCACTTTTGTGTTATACAGGACATGCCAAACCTAACGATCTGTAAATAATTTAAAATAAAACTATATTATGGTGTTTTTTCGTAAATATATAATTGTATTAGCTGTGAAACGCACCATACTCTACTTAAAAAGTTCGGAAGCAATGCATTTCACCATTCCAATAAAATAATTTAAAGAAAAATGCGGCCTCTGGAACTAATATTTTAGGTTATAATTTATTTTTCACTAATATTCTTCATTCTTCACCATAATTTTTTGCCATGAGTTATGATGGAATTCCAGATATTTCTGGACATAACAATTGGTTAGCTAAAAAACTGCTTAACCCAAATCTTCAGTAGAAACACTAGACAAACACAAGAATAAGATAAAGATATATATATATATTCATTTTTATAGACAGAAACATAACTCCACTTGACAGAAAAGAATCTTACCTTGGACTATCTGCATTCTCTACATTTTTCATAAATTTTCATACCTAAAGCAACAAACTTAGTTTTCCAGTTAATGAGTACACTATACATTATTTGTTTTATCTTTCTAATCAGTGGTGTTCTATCAATAGCTATTTAATTAATATTCTATTTTCGCACTGTAAATTAATATCCATTGTTTCCCATTTATGATAGTTAACTTTTGTATGTCGTTGGCAAAATGCCATTAGTAAAATAATTAAACCACAATAGTCCTACTATTTATAATAACATGAAAATTTTACTTTTATAACTCTCTAGCGTTTACTCATGCCTCGGGATGGGATTAACATATAAACAGTACCGTTTAATTTTATTTTCAATGTTAAATATCAATAAGCATCACTTAGACTATTTATAGTGTTCATTTTATTTGAATTCAGCTGACAGCTGATGGTGTCAAATAAATAAAGTAACTCCTTTACTCTATCAATGAAACTTTCAAGGCTACTGGGGTTGGGTTGGATGGGAATGAAACCTTCCCGAGAATAAACTCTGCAACTTGTCAAAGTTTCATGGAGATCCGATGATTGGTTTATTAGTGCATAAAGGACAAATACACATACATTCGTTTGTATATATATAGATTACATACAGTACTTATATTTCATAGTAAATAAAATGTTATTAGTTATTTTTCGTGTAGTTACTTACTTGTTACAGAAAAATTCGCAGGGCTGTTTTGAACGATTATGAATGTTTCAATTTCATAATGGCCATCTAGGCTGTAAGAACAAACAACCATGTCACTAAATTGGAGTATTTAAAAAGACAAGTGCAAAAATGTGATAAAGGCTTGATTACTCTCTATACAACTAGCTTGTCACAATAAATGAATAAATAAATACTTTCCAAATAAAAATTGGTGTTATATGTTAATTAAGAAACCTATTTGTAAATTAAATTTAAATACAACCGTGTTTTTATTTACTATGTTTAATATATTAAAAAAAATCCATACTCTGATTTTGAATACATCATTGTGAACAGTTTTTTTTAGAAATTCTAAAACTCATTACTTTTAAATTTGTTAGCTGGTACTGCTTTATTTTAATTTCTCGTAGAAATACAGTCTTGTTTTAGTGGAAACTAAAACAAATTACAAATTTAAATTCACACTATAATAATGGCCAGTAGAATTTAACTAGACAAAAGGAAGCAAATAAAAATTAAAACCGGAGGAAGAGATTTGTTAAGTGGTTTTTATTCAGTTGCTCTACAACATTCTTCCAGTTGTAGAAATAAGCCAGTAAGTGGAAGGAATACTGCAGTAGTCTGTTTTCCAGCTGTTTTGAAGGTAGATGTGGATGTCTATTAAGTCTTCTGAGAGCATGTTGTAGAAATTCACTTGTCGATACGAATGCTTTCTGTGCCGTGGCACTTTTCGACGTCCGTTTCATGTATCGTCACCTATTCTTTTGATGTGTTATATATATTTAGAGTGTTTGTGTAACCACTTTTTTGGTTTTTGGGTATCTTTGTCTCTGTGATCGTGGTCCTTGAGTTTCGTTATGCTGTTCCGGCTGTTGTGTCATTTCATTCTATCTTCAGCTGCATTGGCTACCAGTATGAACAACTTACGACCCCAGGGTAAATGTTGGTTTTGGTCTGAATTATTTTTCAAACGGGAAATTCTATTTAAGATATACATATATGTCTGTTATTGTGAATTCGATGTTTAGCATATATATCTTGTCCGTTTGTAAAATTATAAAGTTAGGGTAGTTCATAGTCACACGACGACGATTTTCATCTCTATCATGTTATAATTTTCTGATAACTATGCCTACTAACTTAAAATGTTTAATAACATTGTATATTTTTGTTTACGTCTTTTAAAATTTTTTCTAGCTTTCTCTCGTTAACTTTTTTCTTCCTCAATTCAACCCTTTGAACTAACAAAATTGTTTAATTAACCAGATTTTTTCTTAACACCTCTAAATTCGTACACCATTACTCACCCTCAGGGTTAATTTCATTTTAAAATAAGGTAAGGTGGTGTCTAGGGAGGGCATATTGATATATGTTCCTTGTGTTACAGTGGTGTTGATCAGCTAGCTTCATGTTGTATGGGTAGTTTGCACAGTGTAGTCTTATGGCTTACAGTGTAGTTTGCAATATGCACAAGGGCTGAAATACATATGTCAGGTACTTTACTGTATCGGCATTAGTGCGTATTTCCCTATTTTCTGGAATTTTCAGTTTCCATTTTGATGCTACACCCCTTGCTGTATGCTCAGACATCCCTGTAGTCAGTATAGTGAGATGAATGTTGTATTATTTCAGGTGTGTAATCTGCATTCTATGAATACTAAAAGTAAAAGGCCTAAAAAAAGTTGGTCTGAAAACTGGGATTGTTTCCATATTTCTTTTTAGTCACATACAACAAGTACTTGGTATGAGGTCAACATTAATCTGTGCCACTGAGTCCAATACCCACATATACATGTACGCTGGTAATGACCCTCCCACCCACTGAGACAAGTACAGTGGTGATGAGTTTTCTTTTCCTTTCAGAGTTTATGAGGATCCTTGTGTTACAGTGGTGTTGATCAGCCCAGCTTCAATGTTGTAGTGGGTAGTTTGTCACAGTGTAAGTCTTAAGGGCTTACAGTGTAGTTTGCAATATCCGACAAGGGGCTGAAATACATATGTCAGGTACTTCACTGGGTTCGCGCATTAGTGCCGTTATTCCCTATTTTCCTTGGAATTTTTCAGTTGCCATTTTTGATGCTACAACCCCCTTTCTGTATGCTAAGACATCCCAGTTGTAGGCAGTATAGTGAGATGATGTTGTATTATTTCAGGTGTGTATTCTGCATTCTTATGAATACTAAAAGTAAAAGGCCTAAAAAAGGTTGGTCTGAAAACTGGGATTGTTTCCATATTTCTTTTTAGTCACATTACAAACAGAGTACTTGGTATGAGGATTCAACTATTAATCTGTGCCCACTGAGGCAACTCCCACCTATACATGTACGCGGGTAATGGAACCCTCCACACCCACTGAGACAAGTACAGTGGTGATGAGTTTTCTTTTCCTTTCAGAGTTTATGAGGATCCTTGTGTTACAGTGGTGTTGATCAGCCAGCTTCATGTTGTATGGGTAGTTTGCACAGTGTAGTCTTAAGGCTTACAGTGTAGTTTGCAATATGCACAAGGGCTGAAATACATATGTCAGGTACTTCACTGGTTCGGCATTAGTGCGTATTTCCCTATTTTCTGGAATTTTTCAGTTTCCATTTTGATGCTACACCCCTTTCTGTATGCTCAGACATCCCTGTAGTCAGTATAGTGAGATGAATGTTGTATTATTTCAGGTGTGTAATCTGCATTCTATGAATACTAAAAGTAAAAGGCCTAAAAAAAGTTGGTCTGAAAACTGGGATTGTTTCCATATTTCTTTTTAGTCACATACAACAAGTACTTGGTATGAGGTCAACATTAATCTGTGCCATGAGGCCAATACCCCCCTATACATGTACGCTGGTAATGACCCTCCCACCCACTGAGACAAGTACAGTGATGATGAGTTTTCTTTTCCTTTCAGAGTTACTATATATTTATTATAAAAATATAATAAATAGGCTATATAGTTCCGACGTTTTTTTCTGTTTTGTGGTTTAAATAGAAAATGCTGTTACATTTACTGTAGGAGTTTTTACGCAATAACGGTTTATCATATAAGAAGTTATGACAGTTCAGTCTCTATGGATTTTATTTTGGAAAACCCCATCTCTCCCATAGATAAATGTGTCATTTCAGTAGTCAGTTTAGTAATAATGGATCTAATTTCCATTTCAATAGAAAGAAAATTCAATGGGTTCAATGACAGTTTGTCTTTAGTTTTTATTGAGAGTTTCGGTGGTTCTCCAAGTTAGAAACAATAACTTAGAATCGCCAGTGTTTATTGAAGTTTGTAAAAGTTAAAGTACAAAGTTAGAATCTTAAGTGTTTTTATTCAGTATTTGGCTGGTTCTTCAAGTTTAACTATAACAAGGGTGGACTGTTCATTATTTTCATTTCTTAGAGATAAGCTATCTTTTAAGTTAAAATTACAAAAGAAAAGAGTATTCAGTCTTATTTGAACAGTCTAGTTAGTCCTCTGTCTGCTTCTTAAAGTCAAGTTGACCGAAAAACTGTAAAAAGTCAAATTTAAAAGAATATAAGCGTTTGAATAGTGACCTGTTCAATTATATAACATACAAACACTTATTTTACTAATTTACTGAATTACTATTTCTAAATAATTAATTGCTGTAATATGGTATTTGATCTTCTGAATATTGTTACTACTAGTTATCAAAAGTTAAACGTAAATTTTTGTGATTACTACAAACATTTCTGTACACTCATAAAAAATTAAAAATTTTACGTAGTTTAATTATAAGATTTAATGGTTTTTAATATATTTCATAAAAGATGATACTTACTATGTACTAACTCCATAGGCAAAAAAATAACCTTTTATTACAAGAGGAACCAATGAATAACAAATGTTGTCCAGGAGAATAGTCCTGTCATTTTTTTCCATCAAGGTAAGGTACAGAGGCTGTTCACAGTAGTCCTAAAAGTTATAAGACAGAACGTTTGTCGTTATGACACAATCACATGTACTATAAAACTATAAAACATATTGCATTTTGTTATACATGGAATTATGTGTAACTTATTATTTCAAAGTTTGTAAACTTACCATTATATTTTAATACTTTTAAACAGATAGTGAGAACACAAACTTTAGTTTTTTTGGACGTAATAAGTAACTTTAAACATATCATTTATGTGTCTCAGTAGAAAATTGAAAAATTTATTTAAAAAAATTTAATTTAAAAATAATAATAATAAAACAAATAATTTCTGTAAATATTTGTTTGCATCAGTTTATTAATTTTTAAATTTACTGAAAATATATTACTAAATATCGAACCACCCACCCACCCATACACGTATGGTCCTATTGACCCACCCGCCCACCCATACACATGCAGTGGTGTTGTCCCACACACCCACCCATACACGTACAATGATAATGACTCACCCGCCCATCCATACACGTACAGTGGTAATGACCCACTCGCCCACCCATACACGTACAGTGATAATGACTCACCCACCCATCCATACACCGTCAGTGGTAATGACCCACTCGCCCACCCATACACGTACAGTGGTAATGACCCACACACCCACCCATACACGTACAATGATAATGACTCACTCGCCCATCCATACACGTACAGTGGTAATGACCCACTCGCCCACCCATACACGTACAGTGGTAATGACCCACTCGCCCACCCATACACGTACAGTGGTGTTGACCCACACACCCACCCATACACGTACAGTGATAATGACTCACTCGCCCATCCCATACACGTACAGTGGTTATGACCCACTCGCCCCACCCATACACGTACAGTGGTAATGACCCACCCGCCCACCCATACACTGTACAGTGGTAATGACCCACCATGCCCAACCATACACGTACAGTGGTAATGACTCACTCGCCCATCCCATACACGTACAGTGGTAATGACCCACCTCGCCCCACCCATACACGTACAGTGGTAATATATATAGGAAATTAAATTAAAAATAGAATTTGTAAGTAAAGTAAAATTTATCATAAATACTACTTAAAAGTAAAACAATATTAAAATGTATAACAAGACATTCTACGTTAAATCTTCTTGTATTTTTCAATCTGAACCTTACTAAACAAAAATAATATTATTAATACAAATCTATTAATATTATCCATTAAAATTAGACGAACGTTTATATAGAATGAACAAAAATACAAATACATAACATTTAATATCCCAAAAAAAACCCAAAAAATTTACTTTATTTGAAAAACCTTAGTAAACAAATTCTTACCCCATAATGTTTTTCCCAGAAAGGGGGGGTTTCGACACACTAAAGGGTTTTGTCGGGGGTTTTGGCTATAGCGGAAGCCACGAGGGGAAGGAGGGCAAACCAGACCAGTATATTGTGATACATTTCCCCCATCGAACCTAACAAGTAACACAAATGTTACATAAAAAAAGGGGAAAAGTTTGGGATATATTTTGTAAAAATTTAAATTATTTTTTTCCCTTTTAAAATTTAAACATTATTACATGAAAATTTAATTTTTAAAATTCTTGGGAAACTAGAGCAAAAATTTTTTCCCAGTTGTGAGGTTAGCATAAATAAACAAAAAGGGACTTTAAAAAAGTATTTTTTTTATGTTTTAAATTATTAATAATGTTAAGTGTAAGGACTGGAGTTATAAAAAATCACTGGACGTCTACTACAGCTAAAATTCATAACAATATAAGTACAAAAACTATAAAATGTTTGTTTTTTTTTAATCTCTCTGGTTTCTAAAATATAAAAATATTTTTACTAAGTCAATCATAAAAAAATTTTTTTTTAACTGAAATAAATTTATACTTTACAACGTTCACTTTTGTTATACAATACCAAATTTTGTTTAATTAAATTTAATATTCAATATTTTGAAGTAACTTATTCAAAATAATTTAAAAAGCCCAATACGACAGTAAATGATAGTTTATTTATAAAAACGAGAATAATCAAGAATCGTCACAATATCATCCACTGTTTTCCCTGAATTTTCTTTTCTTAAATTTAAACCACCCCAAATTAAAAATTTAAAATTTAAAAAAATTAAAAATTTCCAATAGCTAATATCCCTGATACTTAAGGGATACTGGCTTCACATATATCAACGTAATCCAATATTTTAAAGAAATTATCGTAGTTCTCTCTTTATTGTATCGTTCCGTGATTACAGGCAATTTTAAGTGCATTAGCATTTTTAAATGCACTTACTGGAAATTTTTCAGAACTAGAAACCAGTTGAGAAGACTTTATCATTAGACCAAAAACAACTTTAATAGTAATCGATTCAAAAAATTATTATCAATAAAACTAATTAGTAGTGAAGATGGTTACAGTCAAACTTCATAAGTTTAAATTTTTCTCATTTTAAATTGAAAAAGTAAAACCCGATTGGGAAAAGGAAAATATCTTTTACCGGGGCTGTTTTTTTTGGCATTGAACAACATGAAATGGCATTTTAAAAAAAGAATAATTGTCTTTGGTTTGTAACAAACCCTCATACCCTTCAATAAAAATTCCACTTTGGTCTTTATATTAAAGTTAAACTTTAATACTAAAATAAAAACTGTAAACAAAATACTTTTTTGTTAACTAAAAAAACATTTTCTCTAAAAAAATTAGGGTTAAATTAAGTTTAAAAAAAAAAAAAAAATTTAAAAAATTCCCCCCTCTGAAGAATTAGTAAGCCTAAAATCTATGTGAGCTATCAGAACAATTTAAAAATACATTTAAACATGAAAATAAACTCTTACTACACGTATCCTCCCCAAAAATTTCCCCCCTTTTTTCACCCTTTGTAAATTGTAATATACTTTTTTTTTAAATTTAATAAAAAATTGTTTAGTTCTTTCCCCAATGTATTATATTTTGTTTCTAATTCTTTTTCTTTAATTAGAAAGGTTATGTTTTAACTTTATTTTTTTCCTTTACTTTGAGATCTACGTATCCATATTTTTGGATTTGTATTTTTGTTTACTATTCAACGTTCCCGCCAAGGACGCACTTTAATAAAAAATAAACTTAAATTTTTAAAAATTAAAGGAAAGGAAAATATTTTTTTTTTAAACAAAAAAATTTTGAAAATCTACCTTTTTAATTAAATTTACAATAAAAGGGTTTAAACCAAAAAAAAATTTTATATAAATTTGGATTTTTAAATATAAACTCAAGATTAAAAACGTGCATTTTAAAATTTAAAATTATTTTACGTGTTAAAAACATTTAAATTAGATTTAAAAAATTTTTTCCTTTTTCAAAAAAAAAAAAAAAAAAAAAAAAAAAAAAAAGGATTTTAAACTCGGGCTTCAAAAATAGTTTATGACAATTTTTTTTTATTTTTTTTATGTAAAATAGAAAAAATACTTTTTTTCGAATGTAAAAAAAAAAATTGGGGTTTTAGGGGACCCAAAAATTTTACTGTAAAATTACAGCATAATAGTATTTCAAAAAATGCGATTTTTTTTTGCCTTTCAAGTTTTAGGATTTTGCCCCAAAATCGAAAACCACCCTCCCCCCCTTCCCCCCCCTCCCCCCCCCTCCCCCCTCCCCCTATAGCTTTTGGAGGGGCCGGGCCCCGGCAATCAAAATCAATCAAAATCAAATCAAATTTAAATCAAAAAAAATAAAAAACCCTTTTAAAAATCGTTTAAAGGTTTAAACAAAAAAAAAAATTTCCCAAAGTCAATCAAAATAAAAAGGGCCCCTCGACGTTTCCCGGGTTTTTTGGGGCCCCTCACCTGCCCGGAAACCCGCCAGGGCTTCCCCCCTCTCCCCGAAACAACCCAATAACGCTTGGGCCCGGGGGTTTGGCCCGCCGATCAAAATCGATCAAATAAAATCAAAATCAAATCAAAGTCAATCAAAAAAAATTTTCAATGTCAATAAAAAATAAATCACAAACTGCTCCTTACATGAAAAAAGTAAAAAACCAGTTGGGGACTTTGTAGGGCCCGAACCCTTTGCGAAACGACCCTGTGATAGTTTAACCTACCGACATAATATTGATTATTGTTTTAGTCGGGAGAGCCCCCTTGAAAAGGGGGAAGTTCTCATTTCCCCCTTGTTCTTTTAGCCCCATTTTCTAGTTTTATTAAAAGCAAAAGGTCTGTAAATTGGTTAAATTCATTCCAAAATTTGATTATTTTCAAGTAAAACTATTTTTAATTCACCAAAAATTTTTTAACCCTTTAAAAAAGTTTTAAAACTTATTGCAAAGGGAAAAAAAATACGGAAAAAAATTAATGTAAAACCATTAAAAAAAAAAAAAATGTTTTTAAGGGGAACCTTGTGGAAATAGGGAAAGTCTAGCAAAATAAAAAAGCAAAAAAATTTAAAAGGATATTTTAATTTTTGCAAAAACTGAAAAATTTTATCACATCCCAAAACTGGGGGTTTAGCAAAAAGTTTTTTTCTTTTGTTTTTTCCCTTTTTCATGGACAAAAAACTAGAGAAAATAAGTTAACTTTTTTATCAAAGTTTTTTAAAGATCAAATACAATTTTTTAGAATCAAACCCCCTTAAAAAAAAATTTGACGTATTTTAATTTCTTTTTAAATTTTTAGTAAAAATCGGGTGTATAATCTACACTGAATTTTAAATTTAATGTTCTAACAATCATTTTTTTGTTAAAAAAGGCGAAATCAAAATTAAAAAAAAAATTCTTAATTTAAATATTACAAAAAAAGTATATACCATATAAAAAAAATGTTTTTTAAAAATTTGGGTTACAGTCAAAAAAAGTTTTTTTTCATATAAATGGTTCTACATAAAGTTTGTCTCGGGGTGTTACGGGAAAATATAGCAAAATACAAAAAACATTTTATTTTTACCCCAAGAAACCCACCATTTGATGGGAAATTTTATTGTACTTTTAATCCTTGTCAGGTTTTGGCTTTTTTTGATTCTCCTTAAAATAATTAAATTACAAGTTTTTTAAAGCTTTTTCCTTGCTTTTATTAAAAAATGTACTCCCCCAAAAACATTCGTACTGGTATTCTTATATCCGTAAAAAACAAGCCCAAAACAACGAAAACAATTGTAATAATGGGCTTTTTTTTGCCCGGTTAAATTTTATTTAAAAACCCCGGGAAGGGAACGTCAACCTCCTCTACCATCTCGGGGTTCATTTACTTTTGAGGCTCACTCAAAATAACTTTTTTATTTTTAAATCTAATTTTTGGAAATTTTTGGGGCCCTGGGTCGAGGCCCCCAAAACCCCTTTGGGGTTCAAAAAAACCCTTGTTGGTAGGGGAGACCCCATCTAGCAAAAAAAAAACGTTTTCCTAAACCCCTCTAGTTTGAAATTAATTTTCCCAATAAGAAAAAGCCCGGTTTAGGTGACGCAAGATTTTGGTTCAAGGGGGGAAAAGGGTGTTTGGGAAAGGGTTACAAATACCACAGTTGTTTGCAATTGAAAAAATAAATCTTATCTATCATTTCAACCATTCAGGGGTTTAGGATCGCCCAGGTCACCCAGAGCCCACCAAAATACACTTTTCCCGTACGGGGGCCGGACTGGCCCTAAAGGGGTTTTACGGGTTACCCCACCCCCAAAGTGCAGGACCTGGGTTCTTAAACGTTTTAAAGCTGCCTTGGGAGAACAGTGGGGCTTTTTTTTTTTTTAAAATGTGGGCCCCCCTACCTCGAGGGTAGGGGTGTTTTGCCCTCTGTACAAAATAACAGGGGGTTTTCGGACCTTTCGGGAACCCCCCCAGACCCACCACATCATGGAACAACAGATTAAGAGCGTAGTATAAATATATAAAGGACAAAACCATATTGAATTTTCAAGAAACCCCAACCCAATGTTAAAAATTTAGGAAACGGGTTTACTTACAACCCACCCAATTACTTCACACCAAACAGTCTGTGGATAAAATTTTTAAAACCCCGGGCTAGACCCCACGTTTGATTACTAAAAACTACATTTTTGTTTATAAAAAATTTATTTTTTTAAAAACCCGACTATTTCAAGCTAATGATTTACTTTTTTAAAAAAACTTTTTTTTTTTTTATTTTTTTTTTAAATTTTTTTTTTTAACTATATGGGGGCCATTGATAGTAATGTTTTTGTAGTATGAAAATATTTAAAACCCAGAAACATTAAAAACCTTATTAGGAGTCTTTTAAATTTTTAAAAACCTTAAGTCTAAAAAATGTTTCTTTTACAATTGGGGGTTTTTAAAGGCCCCTTTAATAATCCGGCCCCCTTTAAAGTTTTTCAAATATTGTAAAAAAACCACTTTTCATGGTCAGTGTTTCCCCCCTTTTTGAGGAAATTTCAACAAACGCAACCTGCTATAATTGATTAGGATGCCCCAGCTCGAGTAATTAACCTTTAAAAATTTTAAAACCCCCGGTATATTGGGTTTTTTTTAACTTATCCATTTCACCCCCCAATGGGTTTTTGAACTATACCCAAAGTAATTTGTCTTTTTGAACTAAACTCTCCCCCCCCAATCTGCATAAGTAAATGTTTTCAATTCACCCCCTGATACCCCCCAAATTTTTAAAAAGGAAAACCTATCGGGATTTTTTTAAAACGTTTCCTGGGAAACCGAAAGTACTTTTAACGGATTATTTACTTACTTTTGTACTACTTCCCTCATTATTTTTGTTAAAACGTTAAAAAAAGGGTTTAAATTTAAGTTTTTATATTTAAAAGCCCCCGCTTCCGTTCCCCAAACCCCATTTTTGGGATTTATATAGGGTTTGTTTGCAGCAACATTTCCCTGTCCCCAAACCCAAAAAATTCCCATCTTAAATTTTTAATTGTTTTTTTTTAGGGGTTTTCCCTTCATAAACACTAACTCGAAAAGATCAGAACCCGGGGTTTTTCCCTTCCCGTCAACCCAAGGATTTTTTTTTTCCCTTAAAATTTAAAAACTGACTTTTGTCCCCTTTTTTAAATTTGTTCGTTTTCCTTTATCAAAAAGTGTTTCCCCATAAGTATGGTCAGCTGCCCCATTAAAGTTTTTTATAAAAACCTGAAACCTTACCATTAGATCCCCCCCAAATTCCCATTGTGTATCTTTCCCTTGAATTGAAAAAACTTTTTTAAGGTTTTGAATTTTCCCTAGTTACAGGGGAAGCCAAAGCTGATACGAGTCTTTTTTCATTCGAATTATTTTTAAAAAAATTGATAAAAAATTTAGAAAAAAAAAACTCTTTTTTATATTGGGGTTGGACTAATGGTTTTTAAGCCCCCCGGGGGTGAACCGGGTTTAAACCCTTTTACGTGGGTTAAAAATCGGGTTAACAAAATCCATTTAACAAAACGTGGGTTAAAAAAATTGGGTTAAAAAAAAATTGAGTTAATACAACGGGTTCAATAATAAAAAGCCGAAATACCTTCAATGATACTGCTTACGCAGTGTTATTTTTTTCCCATTTAAGATTGTAGAAGCCCTTTTAAAAAGTTTAACTTTCCCTTTGGGACTTTAAATGTTTCACCCTTTTTTTCCCTTTTTTAAAATTTTGGGTTTTTCCCAATCTTTGCTCTTTTCCCGTTCCGTTTTTTTCTATAGTTTCCATAAGCCGTGTTTTTTCTCCATGTTAATATTACCGCTTTCATCTTTTAAGGGGGAAAGTGCCTTTTTGAAATTTTTTGAGTTTACATTGGTGACGGTCACTTTAATTTTTTAAAAGGCGATGTTTTTTTTAAAGGGAGTGATGAAAAAAGACATTGTTTATTTTGGGATGTTTTAATTCTTTCTTTTATACCACTCTAGGCAAAAACCTTTTTAGCGCCCTCGCTTTAATTTTTTTCCCTCCATATTTCGTTGAGGCTTTTTTAAAAGCCCTCCCCTTTGTTTTAAAGGGAAACATAAAAAAACATTTGCCCCAAAGGGCCAACGTTCTCTACTGGGGGTTTTTCCCAATTCATTTAACCCTTTAAATTTTCCAGTTTTTTTTTGTTTTTAAAACCACTGTAGCATGGATTTTTTCCTCAGGTAATTAAATGTATCAAATAGGTCCAATTTCATTTTTATATTTCGTAAAATGTTTGTGTTGTAATTTGATAAAACAGACTTCATCTTTCATGAAAATTTTTAAAACTTTTTTGAAACCATATTTCTTGACTTTTTTCCAAATTAAAAATGGAAATCATACATTGTGGTTTCTGATTTCCGGGTACATTGGGCCCCTACGTAAATTGGCTTGTTTAGCAATAAAATTTTGTTTTTTAAGGTAAAACCCGCCCCAAGGTCTTCATTGTAACAAAAAAATTTTTTTAATCGGGCTTGCGGGTCCCTTTCAATTGTTTTTATTATTTACAAGTTTAAAGCCCAATCCGAGATTTTTACTTTTTCCCGAAATTTTCCCCATAATTTCCCCTTATTATTATTTTTGAAAAAGTCCCCTTTCAAAATTATTTTTGGCGCTTTTTCCCTTTTTTCTGTTTTAAAGTTGTTAAAAGGGTGAAGAAATGTACCCCTTTTTTAAATTTGCAAGAACCCTATGTACTTTCTTTAGTTGAAGCCCCTAAGTAAGGGTTACAGCTTGAGGTTTTGTAATGAAAAATTTTATTTCCCCTTTTATCATCCAATGTGGTTAAAAGTTTATGTATTTTAAGCTGGCTTATATTTGAGTTTCATGAAGAAACCCCTTTACGGTGGGGGGAAAGATGTCGTCTTTTGATACTTTTCGTTCGGGGGCCAAGGGAAAAATTTCAAATGGGTCATGTGGGTGTTGAGGATAGTGGAGTCCACTTTAAAATATAACCCATATCTATTATTGGTATAAAACTCAAAAATTTAATTTATCAATTTCTTTCGTTTGTAACCCCTTTAATTCAGAAAAGAGGGAGCGGTCACTTAAGGCATTTTCCCTAAAGAAATTTTTTGAATCGTTAAAAGAGGAAAATTTGGGGGTTTTGATGAGTCAAAAATATGTAAGTAAGGGTTGTTTTCTTTGGGGAAACTTTTGTGGAAATTTTCCCACCACCTCAAAACCCTTTCAAAAAAGATGCTGAATTTAAAATTTTGTTAACAATTCAAGGGTTACCCTTCGTATCTTTAAAAAATTTAATTCCATGCGAGACCCGGACAAAATTACCTTACGGGATCCCAAATTTTATTTAAAATTGGGGGTCATGTTTTTGGGAAATTTTCAAAAACAAACAACCCAAAAACAAACATAGTCATTTAGATACAGACATGGGAATTTTTTATTTTCATATTTAAGGTATTTTCCCAAAAGGTCTGTGCCTGTGCATAGTCCCTTTATTTACTAATTGAGTTTAGTTAAGAATTAAAAAATCCCTTTTTTCCCAAGGAAGTTTTGTCTCTTTAAAGTTTGGTTTTCTCAGTCAACCAATTGTAAAGGAAAAAACCTTTGCGGATAGAAATTTGATTTTCAATGCATTTTGGAAATTTGGGAAAAATTTTGTTGAAACCCCTTTTGGGGCAAGGTTTTCTAACAAGAGTGTCAAGTAAGCATTCAGAAATTGAAAGGGGGTCAAGAAAAAAGAAGAGACTCTATGTTAGGTATATAACGTCCTAGTAGTTGCGATGCAAAGATAAATTTTTCCCTTTTTTAAAATTTTCCCAAAACTTGATTTTAAATGGGTGGAAAAGTAACCTTAGGGTTTTAAAAAATAAGGGATAAAGCTGAAGGGGCTTTTTTATTGCAAATTGCAATTCCCTTGTTAAACAGTCCAAAATATTTTCCAAATTTAAGTGGTTGTTGGGTTTTTAACCTTTTTCTTCCCCAAAATGGTTTTTTACCTTTAAAAGACATAGTAGCCTTTTCAAAGTTTTTATTGTCCCCATATGCTCACCAAACGGGAAAGTTATTTTTCAGAAATTTGGGACCAAATGCTGGCTTTTCGATCGTTTGTTGAAAGGGAAAGTATCAATGGGGCTTTTACCTGTTTACACTACTGGGGGTTTTATTTGCTTTTCCTCATTTTCAAAAATGAAGTGCAAAAGCCTGAAATTTAATGTCTTTGATACGTTTTGTTTTGTGGGAATTTTCCCGGGCGGGTTAAAAAAGTGTTTTAGGCACAATATAGGATTTAAAAACACAATAATGGGGATGGGGAATTATGACATTTTTTTTTAAATTTTAAAAAAGTAATATTTAAAATTGTCAAATTTCAAATTGGGGAGTTTTTGGCTTTTTAAAACCATGAGGGGGTTTCATAAGGGGTTTATGCTCATTTTAAAAGTTCATTTTATGAAAAAAAGGGGGGAGGCAATAATTAAAAGTAATAAGTCATTGCCCCTGTTTTGGGCAGATTGAAGAAGGGGGGGACATGTTGGGAATTAAAAAAAAGTGTTGTTTTCCCCTTTTGTATTTAAAAAGGATAAAAAATTTAACATGTTCTCCCTTTTTTTTTCCCTTTTTTTTTCTTTGTTGGGGTATTTGCCCCCCCATTTTTAAGCAAAAATTTTTGAAAGGAAATTGTTTTTGGGTTAGCTTCCAAAATTCCGATTTGGTTAGATCAAAGGGCCCGGATAATTGATACCATTTATATTAATTTTATCCCTCCCAAAATTTTTTTGAAATAATTTACCTGTTGTTTTGAAATTTTATTTGGATGTTTGTTTCCCAAAAGACCACATAAAACATTTTTGTCATTTTTTCTTAATATTCAAAAATCCTTTGCTGTTTGTTGCAAGACTTTTAGGTGTTTTTGGGATGTTTTGGGTTTAACCCAAATTTTTTCCCCAAAGGGGTAAATTTGGTACGTGTTTTTGTAACAATTTTCAAATTGGGGGAAAGACTGGGAAAAACAATGCTGCAAAAAAAATTTCTTTTTTGTATAAATTTTGGTTTTGGGCTGGTTTAAAAATTTTAAAAGGGCGATATTTAAGCAGTAGTGTGTGTTTCTTCTTCATTCAATATTAACAATTTTAATGTTTTTTACGAGTTTCAGTGTAGGCCCCTTTTTATCAAAGTTTTCCCCCCTTTTTCGTTCCCAAAAACATTTATAGACGAAAAGGGTTATTTTTTTCTTCAAAAAGATTTTAATCTGTTTAAACTTAACTGGTTAAATTTAATTTCCTGACATAATTTATTTCCCGCTCAAAAAAAATTTTTTAGTACTGCAATTGTAAAGTTTACTCCCCCTGTTTTCCGTGTAGTGCGCACAAAACAGACCAAAGAAAACATTTATTGTCTGTGTTTTTAATATTAATTATTCCTTTAGTAACTGCCAAACTTTTAGGGGGTGGGTATGTAAGAAGCTGCTACAAGGGGTTTGTATTTTACCATACATAAGTCTATCTGTTCAACATTGTTTAGTTGCCAACCACTTCCGTCTCTGATATACTTTGTCATACTCTCCAGTATCTTATCAAGGGCTTCCATAAATTGCTTATCTAGATCATCAGATGACAACAAAGCCCTAGTTTTACCGTGGAAGGTAGGTGATGAGTAAATTTCAGAATTGTTTATAGTTTTGAAAAAGATTACACGAACAGCAATGTACCATTTAAGGCTTCTCATTTTACCCAATTGGGACCTAATTTCATCGAGAATATTATTTTTCTTATCAGTTAGAGCACTCAAAACATCATTGTAATCGGTGGAATACTTTTTGCATACTTTTTTGTATGATACATTTAAAAGATTACCATTTAGAGCACTGGTGGTAGTCATCTTAATAGACCTTATGTAATGCTGACACAAAGACAGTAAAAAATACAAATGATATTTTTAAAAGGTGTTCTATATATATATATACTCTCTTAAAGTACGTTTAAGAGAACAGTAGCTTTGGAAAGTTACTACGTTAATTAAGTAAACACTTAACAATCACAAGTTAATTTTTAACTAATGTCACTTTGACAGTCAAATAAAGGCTAAGATTTTTTTCTAAGTAATGTATATAAGTAATCTTGTGAAAAACCGTAAAGAGAACGGTACCTTGATGAAAGGTAGAACGTTAACCAAGTAAATTTTCTACTACTAATAGAAAATTCCCAATATCGTATCACTTTGACAGTCAAACAAAGACTAAGGTTTTTTTCTAAGTAATGTATATAAGTAATCTTGTGAAAAACCGTAAAGAGAACGGTACCTTGATGAAAAGTAAAACGTTAACCAAGTAAATTCTCTACTACTAATGGAAAATTCCCGATATCCTATCACTTTGACAGTCAAACAAAGACTAAGGTTTTTTTTCTAAGTACTGTATATAAGTAATCTTGTGAAAAACCGTAAAGAGAACGGTACCTTGATGAAAAGTAAAAACGTTAACCAAGTAAATTCTCTACTACTAATAGAAAATTCCCAATGTCGTATCACTTTGACAGTCAAACAAAGACTAAGATTTTTTTTCTAAGTATTGTATATAAGTAATCTTGTGAAAAAACCGTAAAGAGAACGGTACCTTGATGAAAGGTAGAACGTTAACCAAGTAAATTTTCTACTACTAATGGAAAATTCCCAATATCGTATCACTTTGACAGTCAAACAAAGACTAAGGTTTTTTTCTAAGTACTGTATATAAGTAATCTTGTGAAAAACCGTAAAGAGAACGGTACCTTGATGAAAAGTCTTAATTTGTAACAATATGCTATCACCTAATCGTTATGTTAATAGATTAGATAACAATTATTATTATTATGAAAATAGTTGACACGAACCTCTAAAAGCGAAAATAAACTGTCGGCTAATAACACAAATATGACTATTGAAATATACAAGAGTGCAATATAACAAAACAAGTTAAGCCGGTTAAATGTTAAATCAATTTATACCTGACTCTAACATATAGTTATAAAATACTGGTAAGAAAACGCACAAGAACAGTGGTAATGATTTATAATACACAACTCGAAATGATTTATAATATATATTTCGAAATAAACTCGTTGAAACTAAAAAGTATCAAAATTAAATCAGATTGTTAGAAGCAATTAAAAACTTTGACAAAATATTTTGTGTTAATTAAAGTAAACCATGTATGTGTTAATAATGGCTTATCTATAACAGTTATAAGGAAAACTTTATTAATTTAATACCAAAAACAAAATGTATGTAAATACAATTGAAACGTAATATAGTAACTATAAAGACAGAAATAATATTACTTAGAAAAGTTATGTAAAGTATTGTAAAAGTACAACAAAATACCGTAGACTCACGACAATGTATATGCGATAATTTACTTTAATCAATTATTCAATATAGTACTTACCACCTGAATGTCTGAACAAAACAGGAAGAGTTTCCGGTGTGAGCCCTTTATATAGTAATTGGATGGAACACTAACGACCACACCGGTTGGATTATTTATGACATGCGATCGGCTGGAGCGAGCGCGTGTCCTAGGTTTGGTGAGAAGTTAAGTCGGCAGTGTCTACATGCAGTAATGTTGGCGGAAGTTGTACATCTGTCTGCCAGCTGTACATATGTCTGATGGGGGAATCTCCCTACTTTAGTTCTTTTTTTGTTTACACAGTTATTAGCACTTTCAATTTGGACGGTAAAAGTTACGTTTTATTTGTCTTTTAATGCTCTATCTATTTTACACAGCCATATCTTTTACGAACATGTCAGAACCGACACAACTCTTCTCTATCTTTGTCTAAGGTAATTTGCTGCTATGTTTATTTTTATTTTCGAACCATCATATAAAACAACTTATTTGACTGTAGACAATTTTTAAAATACATTTTCATCATATGGTATATACTTTTTTTGTAATATTTATACTATGAGAATGTTTATTTTTAATTTAGATTTCTGCTGTATAACAACAAATGATTGTTAGAACATTAAATTTAATATTCAGTGTAGATCATACAGCCAGATTTTACTAAATTAAAAGAGAAGATTAACATACGTCTATTTTTTATTTCATGTGTTTGATTCTAAATAAATTGTATATGATCTTAACAAACTTTGATAAAAAAGTTAACTCATTACTCTAGTTGTTTGTCCATGACAAAAGAATATGACATAAGAAAATACGTTTTGCTAAACCACAGTTAGGTATGTGATGAAATATTCAGTTTAGCAGAAAATTTACATCATCCTTTTAAATATTTTAGCTTTTTTATATATGCCTAGACTTCATATCTTCCACAAGGTTCCTTAATACATTTTTTTTTTTTTTTAATGGCTTATACATTATTATTTTCCGTATGGTTTTACTTAGCAATAAGCTAAAGCTTTTAAGGATTAAATTATGGTGAATTAAATATAGTATACTAGAAAATAATCAACTTTTGTAATGACTAAACCAATTTACAGACCTTTTGCTTTTAATAATATCTAGAAAATGGGTCTACAGAACAACGGGGAAGTGAGAACTTACATGTTTCAAGGTGGCTCTCCTGAGCTGAAGCAAGTAATCAATATTATGTCGGTAGGTTAACATCTACTCACAGATCGAGTTCGCACGGGTTCGGTCCCTACAATGTCACCAGACTGGTTTTTTACTTATTCAGTGTAAGGAGCAGTTTGTGATTTGATTTTGATTGACATTGATTTGATTTTGATTGACTTTGATTTGATTTTGATTGATATTGATCGATTTTGATGGCGGCGGCCACCTGCCGGACCCAAGCGTTATTGATTGTTTCGGAGAGTGGGGAAGCCACCTGTCGGATCCGACAGGTGAGGGCCTCGAAACCGGCAATCGTCGAGGGCCTTTTGATTTTGATTGACTTTGATTTGATTTTGATTAACCTTAATCGATACTGTGATTTGATTTTGATTGACTTTGATTTGATTTTGATTGATTTTGATTGCGGCGGCCACCTCCAACGCTATAGGGGTGAGGGGGGGAGGGGAGAGGGGGAAGGGGGGGAGGGCTGGTTATCGATTTGGCGCAGAAATCCTAAATCTTGACGGCAATATCGGCATCTTTTGACTACTCATAATAACACAGCTGTGTTGTAATACTAATAAATACATTATTATAAGAATAAATAAAAAAAAAAGACAGCACTAACCTAAACACTTCTGAAATGTGAATTTAGTCTTGATGGAATTTCTTGAAGCAAACGTTTGAATACTAAAATTTCTTGAGTAACCTTTGAAGTTGAAATGTAAAATGTATTTGCACTTGTCATTTAATGAGCTCTTAAAATATAGACCTATAAATATGTGAAACTTGATTTGCAAAGTGTTCGTATCTCTCATAAATGCTATCATATTGCATATATAATCAAACGTAACGTGAATGAAGTCCGTATATGAAGGCAACACTTAGCTATTTTTAGTTCTTAGATAAAATAAGAAGGAAAATAGAAATTTAGTTACATATAACAGCTCAATTGTATTCAGTTTCACTGTGCATCAATTTACTATAAAAATTTAGAAAAAAAATATTTTCCATTTAGGTGAATAAATGAATTCACCAAAGATATAGCAGCTTACGGAATTGCAATCGATTTTGTCGACTTAATTTATAAAGGTTTTTATAAAATAATTCCTTAAAAAGAAATTATTAATTTACATCATAGATGAATTTTTAATTAATATTTGTTTTACAAATGCTCATTACGAGTACACATAATTAATACCAGCACAAAATTAATATTAAGTTGTGTAAATCCTGAAGAAAAATATCTTCTGTTTGTAGACATACAACATTTAAATCCCAACAAAGAACTTAACTGGAGTTATGGGAAGGTAAAGCATATCCATAAACAAATAACATAATGGGGCAATACTACTCTACATTTCTTAGTTGGTGGGTGGGTCATTACTATTGTAGGTGTGGAGATGGGTTTATGTATGGTTTAAGAATCTATCTCTATAAACCACTTTATGAACGTATTCAGGATATCTCCGAAAGACTAACTTCCGGTAACTATCTTCTCATATAATAATTGTATTATCTAAGATTATAACGTAAATGGACAAATAAGACAATAAAATCCTCTATGTATTTGTATCTTAACGTTTTATAAAGATATGATTGTCTCTTAAAATATCTACTAAACTTTTTTTATATTTTTATCAAATAAAGTTTCTGCCTATGGACGAAGCAGCACAATAAATTGTGAAACCATTAATTTAATACATAACTTACATTGTATATTGTAATTTGATAGAATGCTTATTATTAAATTTAATTAGAAAAGTATTAACAGTAAAATAGTTTTTAGCCTTTTTTATTTTTATTATATAATTACTTCGTTACGGAGTCATTACCACTGTACGTGTATAGTTGGGTGGGCTAATACCACTGTAAGTGTATGGGTGGGTGGGTGGGTCAATACCAGTGTATGTGTATGGGTGGGTGGGTGGGTCAATACCAGTGTACGTGTATGGGTGAGCGGGTGGGTTCGGAATACCACTCTTGCTATGCACTAGTCAATTGCAGCCAGTAAATGTTTGCCATGATAGTTTTTAGATGTTTATTGTGTGCTTGTTCAAATCATGACTTGTGATGGAACGATTGCTTACCCTTCATTCCGTGGGTCTCTCTAGACCGTCACATCAATGTAATAGCTCAACCTGCTGCCGTTTTCCTAGATACCAAGTCCACTATAGTGGGACGAAAAGTACTGCAATCATGACAGAATTAGAAGAATTGACCTAAAGCATTTTACACAGAAAACCAAATAAGATATTGTGTCATATTTATGATTTTTTTATCAGCTGTATGGAATAAATTATTAAATTAATTAGATGTAACGTTCTAAAAAATGAATGTTTTAGGTACTATTTTTGTAACCCATAGGATTTAACGCAGTTTAATTTTCAAGATATACTTTCTTAGGGGGTATCTATGGTACAAAAGCTAACTTATTTCCAAGTTTCATTAACATCTCTGCAGTGATGTGTGAGTACTTAGTTCTTGGACATTATTAAAGTATATTTTTGAGACACAATAGCCTTGCTCATACAGTCTAAATTTGACCAATCTTTCCAACTCATATTTCAAATGTTGATAACTTTGAGATCCAACATTATGTTTGCAAAGATTTAAATTATAATTAATAAAGTATCGAAAAAGATTGTAATGACTTTTAAACACAATAGTAGGCTTAAAGAGACTGTTTTCTTATTTAGAAAAATAAAACTTCCAAACCAAACTCCACATTTTGAATACAGCTTTTAATATTTAATTCTTTTTTTCTAGTCTAACATTAGATACAGATAAAAAAATCATTACAGTCTATTGAGACAACAATTACTAAGATATATCTGTAGCATTTACTATGCGATCTCACAAAATTTACGGTTATGGTAGTGTTAGCAATGCTGCTATAATTTATCCTCCAGCACACTTCTGACTTAGCATGCTAAAGCAGTTTCTGTGGTAAATGTGGTAAAGATGAAAGATACCCAAACATCTCATGTGGTGGCTTAAATCTTCGTCATGACCTTTACAATACCTCATAACTCCTTTGAATGTATATATATCATTGCACAGCAAGTTATCTATCCACACGTATTTCTACAATTGTTATACAATATTATTGCTCTACAAATATCATTACGCTACACAGATCCTGTTTAATTTTAATAAACATTTGTATATACCACACATACTTTATCAATAGATTCATCATCAATAGATCAAATCAAATATAACAGGACATATATAGTTCCTAAATTTATTCACTATGTATGTGGAGCCGAATTAATTTCTGGAGGTGTCTGGATGGTGGGTGGTTGGGAATATCATGTTAATAAGGGGTGGGAAGGGGTAGTGAGGAGGATTTATGGGTTCTGTGTCTATTTTCAGTCTTGTCTATTTTAAAAATCATTTGCAAATATAAAATCGCATAACAATCGATGCTTGATAATAATATTTAACAAGGTATTTTCTATCTAAGCGAATTTGGCAACAGAAGTGGTTCCGCACTTAGTTTTAGACGTATTGACATTTGATCAAAGTTTCAACCATATCGGAGATGGAAAATGTTTTTGTATAAACAAATTTATGCCTTGCACACACACACACACACACACACACACACACACACACACACACACACACACACACACACACACACACACACACACACACACACACACACACACACACACACACACACACACACACACACACACACACACACACACACACACACACACACACACACACACACACACACACACACACACACACACACACACACACACACACACACACACACACACACACACACACACACACACACACACACACACACACACACTCACACAATAATATGTGTATGGGTGGGTCAATATCACCGTGCGTGTATGGGTGGGTCAATATCATCGTGCGTGTATGGGTGGGTCAATACTACCGAACGTATATTGGTGGATCAATACCAGCGTACGTGTATTGGTAGGTGGGTGGGTCAATACCACCTTACGTGTATTGGCGGGTCAATACCACCGTACGTGTATGGGTGGTTCAATATCACCGTACGTGTATGGGCGGGTCAATACCACCGTACGTGTATGGGTGGGTCAATACCACCGTACGTGTATGGGTGGGTTAATACCACCGTACGTGTATGGGTGGGTGGGTCAATGCCACCGTACTTGTATGGGTGGGATGCAACTCCAGTTGTTACGTAGAAACAATAAATCAACGGCTTACTATCCTCCTCAAAAACCTACCTAAATAAGAATCTAACCTTGAAAAAAGTCTGTTAACAAAATTTTTCGACTGTTACATTTCTCTATTTACCTTAATATAATGTTTAATAATATGAAATGATACTTCGACCAAATTTATGGTCGATCACATGTCAATGGTGCTAGAAATATTTTATGGTTATGTGATAAGAAACGTATTTGTTTAAGTGATAAAAGTAAAGGTGTATGATACCTATTTCAACTGCAGATACAATACAATTAAACTGTCAAATGAGTAATAATACATAAAATATTGTAATTAAATGATGAGAGTGTTTATTTACTTTTACTAGCCTACAAACAAATTTTTTGTAAAGATGATCAACTCCAAATATTGCAAACTAGTTATTACGAGACTTGATTTTTATAATGGAATAACTACCTACACAATTTTACTGTACTGAATAATAGTTATAACAGAACATTATTCATTTTATTTTACAAAGTAAATGTTAAGAAGTATATGTTTAAAGTTTTCAAGCTCGAGAGGGATAAGGTTCAGTTGTGAGAGAACCCAATCGTGTCACCAGAATCTAATGAGATGTGACACCAAATGACAGAAGTATATTGAACTGTCAGCCTTCTTCTGGTTATACAAAAATATACGTTAGGCAATTATAACTTTTTGCTTAAATGACACATTGGTGAAAATTAAAGAGATTAACAAAAATTAATCCAAACAATAATTAAAAGTATTGTAAGACGTCAGAAATTATAACAATATTATGGTCATCATTTAGTAAATTAACTGACCTATATAAAAGTTTAATATTATACTTTATAACAATTAGTACATTCATATAATTTACTATTATAAGTATTTTAGTTAATTTTAATTGAATTTAACTTCTTTACAAAACTTTTTACTATCGAAAATTAGGGTTGGTGAGAAAATATTACAAGATGGGTTTTATTTATTTGTCACCATTGAGATCTTGGAAACCATAATTCTGAGAAAAAAACTTTAAATAAGGAACGTTACATTATTTTTTGGATCAATTAAAAATACATATTTCTAATAAAAAAAAACATATATTTTTCCAATATGATTCCATTTCAATTTTATGATTGTTTTATATAGAAATATTAATTTTAAAAAAATTTATTTTTGGCCGTTTTCGACATTTTGCTAATAACGTAGCATTACCATTCATAATAATGTGGAACTTACCATTGAGATGACACAATTTTAATATGCATTAAAAAATTATATTGTCTGCAAACATTACATCATATATTTGTAAAATGTATGCTGAGCTATTCTTTTTTCACGATTTAACAGCCTAGTTTATTAAATTATAACACACAGAAAGTGAAAAAAATATGATACTATTTTTCACAGATAAATTGATGTTTAATTGACATGTTTAATTAATTAATTAACAAGTTCAATTGATGTCGTTTGCTGTGATTAAACGAGTGGCTGCTGTCCCTCGACCAAAGGCAGTTGAGGATCTTATTTGTTCACCGAACTCATAACTTTATTACCATTATTTTACCGTTATATTGACCACCCTTAGTATCAACCATTTAATCAAACATATATTAATTAATCGGATAACTGTGTCACAAAATAGAACTATTATTGTATTTTTTTCATGATTTTAATCTCATTAAACTCGCCAAGTTATCAAAATATAGAAACCGTTGCAATAACTGTTTATACTTTAAGGTTTTTTTACTCTATCACTTAATTATAATTACTTTATTTATAAAATTGTATATCTGAGGGGTACATAAATATCATATTCCTCCCCCCTCCCCGAATATTTTGGTCACTTATAGAATAGCTTTTTGTTGTTAAATTTAACATAAAGTAATATCTTTATATTCATATGTATAGTGTTTTTGTTTTATTAAAAAAAAAATTCTAAATATTTTACATCAGCCAAAAACCATTATTTTCTTTATAAGAAACTATTAAGAGTCTGATTCTTTTAGGGCTCTTTCCCCGTTCACGGACTGAGAGTCTTTGCGGGGAAATATTATTCTACTGTTTATTGTAATGTATCTCTTTTGTTTTATTTTGAATGAATTGGTTTTTGATTTATTTATTTATTTTATTTATTTATTTATTGCATTGACAAGTACAATATACATGTATCGCAATCGTCACTCTTTAAAAAAAATCCATATTAACACAATCATTCCACAATTTCCACATTCATACATACAAAAGTGTCACATTCATTCATTGCTCTTCCATACACAAAGCTTGCAGCAGTTTTATTACCGGTGTCAGTCAGGCCAAATCATTGGTCTCCCAGTTATGTGCTAAAAACTCTCCTACACTGTAAAAGGCCTCAGATATCAGAACCCTTTTTAAACTTGCCTTAAACGCCTTGAGCGAATTGAGGCTTTTATATTTGGATGGTAAACTGTTGATTAAATGTACACCAACCTGTGAAGGAAGGTGTTCAAAAACGACCGTTCTGTGTTGCCCAGTTCGGAAGTTTTCCCTACCTCTAGTTGCATGAGCATGTATGTCTGTGCCTCGTGTGAGAACACATTTTGACCTGCAATAATGGGTGGTTTCTAGTATGTATATGCAAGGCAGGGTCAACAGTTGTAATGTTTTGAACGCGGTTTTGCATGATTCTCTCATTTTTAGTTTGTTTCTCTCATGATTCTCTCATTGTTAAAATGCATACCTCAAAAAAAAAAAAAAAAAAAGGTAATGATTCTCTCATTACCTTTTTTTGTAACCTGAACAATCTTGTAAATTCGTTGTTTGTACAACTGCCCCAGAGCACCACTCCGTAGGATAGGTGAGGATAGATGAGTCCATAATACGCTGTGAGCATTACTTTAATTGAGCAGAACTTAGATAGTGTTTTCATAGCATAAATTCCAGATGTCACTCTGGAGCAAACACTATCAATATGATTATTCCATGTTAAACAGCGGTCCAAGTACACACCAAGAAACTTGGTCGCTTGGACTTCTTCGACCTCTGTTTCGTCTACCATCACTCTGATACTATACTCCGAATGTGATGGGCGTAGACAGAATTGAATGAAATTAGTTTTTGTTGTATTTGTTCTTAAATTAATGTTAGTCAGATGTTGCGTTAGTACACTTAATTCCGTAAATGTATTAATTTCCAAGTCAGATTTAGTTTTTTCACTAAAACCAATGGTCGTATCATCAGCGTATTGGACAAGTCTTCCGTGCCGTAGAGATGATGATATATCATTTACATAGATCAGAAAAAGTAAGGGGCTGAGTATCGATCCCTGAGGGACACCAAATTTAAGTTGACTGATTTTTGATAACTGGCTGGATACTTGGACTGTCTGCGACCTTCCATGTAAATACGAGTTAAGCCACGAAAGTGGCACTCCTCGTATACCGTTAGCTTCTAGTTTGTTCAACAGGATGTTGTGGTCAACACATTCAAATGCCTTAGATAGATCTAAAAAGACGCTTAAAGTGAGTCTGTGATTTTCTAATCCCTCGACCACCCTCTCAAGCAGACAAACGATTGCATCTATTGTCCCTTCTCTAAAACCGAATTGATCTTTAGAAAGAAGATTGTATTTTTGTAAAAATTGATTCATTTGATTTATTGCTACCTTTATAAGCTGTTTAAGTCAACTTCCAATACAGATCGACAGCTGTCTTAGAAGTTGTCTTATAAAGCTGTCAACATCAAATTATCTGTGAAAAAACAGTAACTACCAAGGAAAAATGTTTTAAAATTAATTTATCTTCATAAAAAAATATAAAATAATAATCAACTTGAGCACCTAAATTGAAAATGTCGTCCATTTTTAAACATTTGAGACATGTATTTTTAACTATCCGTAAAGTTCCTCATTTAAAGTTTTTATCAAATTTATGGTTTTTAAGATCATAATCGGGATCCATTTAAAAAAGACACCCTGTATAGTTTAGAAGGCATAAACGTACTCATATGGAGGTTAAAATAGGCCTCATAGCAGCAAGAAATAGTTTGAAGGCACCACCCTATATATAGACCACCACAGAAGGTGTTTGTGGGAAAGCTACATCTTCCTCGCTCTCCACATTCACCACAGCAACACAGCCCAACAATAAATGTTGAACCTCATAACTATTTCCGAGAGGGCAAATATTCATAAAGTTTTCAACCTTCAACTTGGAGAAACATTATGTTTTACAAGTATTCCCATACATATTAAACGCTTTTGGTCAGTAGTAAATGAACTTGTTACTATAATTGTCGAATAATAAATAATGTATGTATAATAAAAGTTAAATATAAATTAATAATGATAATACACTCCTATGTAAATAACAAGTTTGTATGTTGACATGTAGATGCTAGATATTGTAATAAGATTTTCTTTTATACTTTTAATCTCAAAACTTTACGTAAACATTCTGCGCATTGTAACAATTAGAGGATGTTCCTATAGTTGTAACTGTTATTTCTTTTCCCCTTTATAAAAATCGGACCTATCACCGAATCTTCCAGTCATATTGTTTTAAACAAAAATCAATAATTTGAATGAAAATTAACTTTTTACATTCTGCTAACTACACATAATTTTATGAATGCATTTTACTCATATCACTAATAAATAGTATTTATATGAAATCAATTTATAGCTTTACTGAATGAATATACTCATCTTATTTTACTTAACAAGTTAAATATTATATAAATATTTACTGGTATGGGTAAAGGTCATTATCATTGTATGAGTAGAGTTGGGTGTGTCAGTCAATATCTTGTACGTATATGGTTGGGCTATCGTCTTCGACGGGTATATATAAAAAAAAAAAATCCCTTGTACCCTAAATTTATGACATATTTATTATTAAATATATGCTAATATTGAGATCTAATGGTAAGATAAAAAAAATATGTATATTTACTATGTTAAAATAAGTTAAAGAAAATTACGAGACTCTATCAATAATTAAGATATTATGTTTGTTTGCCATAATGTTATTGGGGTGGAGACGACAGGTTCATAACCACTGCAATGTGTCATTACGCTTGGGTTGAAATGATTGGGTTTCTGCCAAATTGCCCCTCAACCCTCTGGTCCGTAAGTAACAAGTCTCGCTCCAGATATATTACTAATTATTTAGTTAGTATATCCCAATAAGGTGAAGTTAAAAAAATAATAATCATGTTACAATTAAATTTGATTTTTGCCCAAAAATTAATAAATAGAATTATTTACAAATAATCATTGAACACACACTGTCTTTCTCTAACTATTGCAACCCTTACGTGCTCACTAAGTAGATGTTTTTAAATTTCAAATAATTATTTAAATATAATTATCAAAATTATAACTGTCATATCAACCAACATTTAATAGGAAAATAAATGTATAAAATACATATTATTATTAAAAAACTCATTCCCTGCAATCCAGGACTGCAGATAAAGCGTTGAGCAAAACTAAATTAAAAATACAATTATTTTCTAAACTTGAAGGAGCAAGATCAATTAATAATTAATTTAAAACAAAAGTGGACAGTTGTCAGTATTATTGAAGTTATCAGACCTAATTACAACTAATCCAAAATGTTGCAAAATCTATAACCTGATATGTTCACAAGAAAGAAAGAAAACATATAAGAAGACTATGAAAAATCTGTTTAAAATTAATTATATGTTGTAAAAAACATGTATGTTTTATAAATCATAAAAAGGAAACATTTATTTTATTTGCTGTATAACAAATAAGGGTTAACTATAAGTCAGTTGTATCACTTCTTTATATTATTGAATAATTTAGTCAAACAAATCATAATTATGAGATATAATTCACTTTTCCTAATTAAACAGTAAGTTTTTATTGAAGTGTAAACGTTACAATTATCAAATTATGTTGATATATCAAAATATAACCATACATTTAGTTCACAAGCTTTTGAACTCTTCAATAAACGTTGTTAAAATTGCATGTTTGTATTAAACAGATAAACACACTCAGCAATGTTATTTTCAACAAAACAATTGTATCCCTAAATAAAATATGTAGATGTATAAACCAGCATACATTGAACAACCTAAGTATATCAAATGGAAAATTATACATAAATAGTATTATAAAATGAAATTAATTCATGTTTTTATAAAACTATTTTTTCATTATGACTTTATTTATCTTGCTGTAATTAAAGTGGTTAGAAGGTCAAATCTTATTTATTATTTTAGTAAAGAGTTATTTGGAATGGGTAGAATAATAGCAGTAAAAGAAGAATATTCTTTCTTACAGTGTCTCCTCATATTTGGTGCATTTTCTTGAAAAAGACTGACAGTCATATGTTGTAATACTATTTTAGTATAACAAAGCAATAAAATAGAAAAACCCATAACATTATTATATCTTTTATATCAATATTGTCATAAAAATATCATTAAACAATAACCAGCTTTTAGTTGTTACCTCAAAAAATTGGAGTGTAATATTTAAAATATTCAACTGGATATTAAATAGGGAATATAATGGAAATAAAAAAATAATGGCAACGTTTAAACATAAATAACAAAATATAACGAAAGCCAATTAATGGATCGATTAAAAAAAAAAATGAACAGATAAGCACTCTCATCATGGAGGACACCTATAAATATTTGTAAACTAAAAAGAAACATTATGATAAATATGATTTGATAAGTCTAATAGTTTTATTTATCAATTGATAGCAACATATATATTTTTCTTTGTTAGTGACCTTATCATAAAACAGATTGAAACAAGTTTATCCTCTGGATACAACGTTATTTGAATCACATCGATACATGACATCATATCAATATTTGATCAATAAACTCGTGATATCTACCTGTATATCAATAAGGTAGCTAAATTTATCATATTTAAAGGAAAAGGGGTAATATTGAGTCGGAGCAACGATAAATCTGATTGCCAAAGGGATGCTGGTTCGATTTTATTTAATAAAATCACACGCCATTCTCAAAGATTAGCTTTACATTTTCAGTACTTCAAGTTGATTTAATCAGAAGTAGAATTCTCCAACTTCTTCTGAAAATATATGGGAAAATCTCTTTATGAATTCCCAATAATGCTTAAATGAAAATATTATTTGTTTATACAAATAATACAGTTTATCTTATTAATAGTTTTATTTTATTTTATATTTCTTCATTTTTAGGACACATATTTATTACATGGAGTCACTATAAATGGATTTCAAAGGTTAAGTTAATTTTATTTCTCAATATAATAGTAAAATCTGTATTTGTATATTAATAAAAGACAAAAATTTTTTTGCAAGAGTATTCATGGAAAATATAGACTTTTTAATGAAAGAAATTGTGCAAAGCCCTACACATAAATTTATTTAGAAGATGAAAAACATGAAAGTACATTCATTTTCTTCATATTTTTAAAAACAGAATTGTATTTGAGTAAAAGAATTCTATTGCTGGTAATTCTTATTTTTATTTACGGTATGAATGTATTAATATTAATGTACTAATATAACTTGTTGTATTATCATTTTGTACTTCTTTACGTTTGTTATGGCTTTTGAAAAAAATCTTCTCCAGTAAAAGGTGTCACCCTTCATTGAAAACAAACTACGCATCTTTCTGTTCTCACGTTTTTCATTTCCATATAAATGGTTCGAGATAAATTTTCATTATTAACATCTGTAAATAACACCGGTTTAGTAACAATTACTTTGTTATGTAAGTCTTACGTTTTGTAAAAATAAATACTAATAAAGTAGCCTACTATGTTACGTATATCAGTTTACGTCCATAGTTTAAGTATTGGATCCAAATATATGGATCTTTAATACCTTATATTTGGCAGTATTCCCTTACCATCCACCCTTTTCATGTGCCATATTGATGTTATATTTTATTAATTGTAATGCTTATTAGCTACGTCAATCAAAAACTATTAATGCTAATACACAACTTTTAACTCTTGCATTCTAATAAGTGGTTATATCCTCTAATGTTAGCTTTTAATACCACAAATAACTATTATCTAAAATATCTTTTATTAAACCAAAATATAAAGTTGCTGTGTAAGTGTAAAAAATATGGAAACGCTTCCACAACAACTTTATTTTTTAACATAGATAACTTCATAATTTCTTTTTACTTATTGTGTTCTATAAAGTATGATTTTTGATCAGAATAGTTTACTTAAATTCATTAAATAGTGGAGAAAAAATTGTCATATTAGTAATTTTGAAATTCCAATGACTACTCTGGAAAGGATAGACCTTTCGATGTCCGGTTTGTGGCAATTAATTTCTATTGAATAGACCTTTAATTTGATACCAAACTCAACCAAGGCTTACGTTAAAGATTTTCGTTCAACTTCACGGTGGCCGTCCCCCTGAAAAAATGAAATATCGCTAATGGCGTCAAAAAGTGTGTTATTTATAACCATGATAATGTACAGGATTTCACTTTTACCAGTGAATTCATAGAAAAGTTTTGAAAACGTTTCCATATTTTTTCCATCCTGTATTTAACACTATTTTATTATACATGTACAATTATAATGAAAAGTAATATATAAAAAAAGTAATATACACAGTATGTGTATACCACGTACAGTGGTATTGACTCACCTGCCCACCCATACACGTAGAGTGGTATTGACCTATCCGCCCACCCATGCACGTACAATGAAATTGACCCACCAGCCGAACCATACACGTAGAGTGGTATTGACTCAACCGCCCACCCATACACGTAGAGTGGTATTGACTCACCAGCCCACCCATACACGTAGAGTGGTATTGACCCACCCGCCCACCCATACACGTAGAGTGGTATTGACCCACCCGCCCATCCATACACGTACAGAGGTATTGACACACCCGCCCACCCATACACGTACAGTGGTATTGACCCACCCACCCACCTATACACTTAGAGTGGTATTGACCCACCCGCCCACCCATACACGTAGAGTGGTATTGACCCACCCGCCCATCCATACACGTAGAGTGGTATTGACCCACCCGTCCACCCATACACGTAGAGTGGTATTGACCCACCCGCCCATCCATACACGTACAGAGGTATTGACACACCCGCCCACCCATACACGTACAATGGTATTCAGCCACCCACCCACCCATACACGTAGAATGGTATTGACCCACCCGCCCACCCATACACGTAGAGTGGTATTGACCCACCGCCCACCCATACACGTAGAGTGGTATTGACCCACCCGCCCACCCATACACGTAGAGTGGTATTGACCCACCCACCCACCCATACACGTAGAGTGGTATTGACCCACCCGCCCACCCATACACGTAGAGTGGTATTGACCCACCCACCCACCCATACACGTAGAGTGGTATTGACCCACCCGCCCACCCATACACGTAGAGTGGTATTGACCCACCCGCCCATCCATACACGTAGAGTGGTATTGACCCACCCGCCCATCCATACACGTACAGTGGTATTGACTCACCCACCGACCCCCAAACGTACAGTGGTATTGACCCACCCACCCACCCATACACGTACATTTTTCTTTCACATCTAAAGTCACATTATATGCCTGATCATATTTGCCACGCAATTTTATGCCCTACATAACTATTATTATTCATTATTATGTCTTTAATTATACGAGTCATTATTATTACTATTATTCCAAAACACAGAGAGATAATAAGCTGTATTTATTGATTTCGGGTGCCAACATCAAACGAGCATGTGTCAGACGTAGAGCTAATGAGGTTCTGCGGTCAAAGGCGATTAGGGACAAGTGGTTAGCTACTAAATGGGGGATGGTGTAGTATTATACAATTATGAAAAAAATATTGTATAATAACATTGCGAAGTAATATTCAGCATAAGTATACACAAAATAAGATATGATCAAATAAAAATGTAATGAAACAGAAAACGTTCATTTAGAACACTGATATAGAGAAAATGCGTTGGTGTTGAACTCGGCTTGTTTGTGAATGAAGCGTTTTTATTTTCATTAAAGATACATTTCTTTTTTTTCGCCATATAACCAGGCATAGACGTACGAAAGAATTGGCCCTCCCACCCGTTGTTCTGTGCACACTCACCCGTCCACACACGAACAGGAGAGCTGGCCCATCCAACCACTTAAACTCGTACAGAGGTATTGACAACCCACCCACCCATACACGTATGGCAGAACCTGGCCATTCAACCACTTATACTCGCACTGACACACCCACCTGCTTATGGACGTACGGTGGTATTGCATAGGTAGTGTTAGGTGGTAATCCCAATGTATCTCAACACCTGTATTTTGTGTTTTTATTAAATATACCATCATTATTTACAATTGTATAATGTTACTAAATGCCAATGTAGTGATTGTTTATCTTAATATAAATATCACTTTGTAAACAAACCTTTTTGGTCCTAATCATGCAGATGATTTTTAGAATAAAAAAACCAGATTGTAAAATGCCTTTTGGCTCAGATTCAATTGGTTACACTCACGACCTATGGTGGAATAAACTTCAAACTCATTGATAATCAAGCATATAATTTCCTACTACTAAAATATGTATTTGTTATTGATAAGATGGTTCTTTTATTATTAAACATGTTTTGAATAAATTAGCGATTAAATATATTGTAATATTTTTTATTGATTTCTCCCAAAACCTTTCAATTTTCATTTATTTGTTTATTTTCATATTACTTTAAAATTTTTGTTTTATAACCCAAACTAGTTTTATTAAAATGAGCACAATCATCATACAAGCTTTTATACTTAACAAAATCAAGTTAAATAAAGAGAAGTTTAAAAATATATATTTCACCATGTAAAGGGGACATTTAACTAGTCATATTAATAATTAAGTTTGATTCCCGAATTTACATACGTTGAATATGTATTAAGTCTTAGGTATCTGAAATTTACTTTGTCAGTAAAATATTTTAAACTTTTCAGAAAGTCTTTACGAATCATATCAATTTGGCCAATCAATTAAAAAAAAGACTATTTACTTCAACTAATAAAATATCCAACTTTATGTATTCAATAACATTTATTATGTGATTTTAGATACGTAATAATAGTAGTTTTAAAGAAATCAAGCATTAATATCAGTATCAAACCTTTTTCAACGCCATGCGTAAGTTAATATTGGTAGTTTCAGTTTCTTATAAGGGTAAATATTGTATAAGTTTGTGACGCTTGTTATATAATAAGGATATCTTTCCAGCACAAACAATAGCTAGGATAAATGTACGGCAAATTAGAGTGTGGCACCACATGGTGTATGTGTATATTTTATTGTTATTATTTAGTGCAAGGAGATATACTAACTAATGAACATACAAACACCTTCTGTATTTGTATTAGGTATTAGAATTATTGTTTGTTCATAAATTAATATACTCAATTTCAGCAACTATCTGTAACTGTCAGATGCACAGACAATGAGAGCTGGAGATGGCATGCCTATTGTTTCACGATTCTTTTGTGTTACCTTTTGTTTTTTGACAAATGCCTTTGTTAGCTTAATCGACCCATTAGTGAAGATTTAGGTGTTATATTATACAATGCATGTTTGTAAAAAAATATAATGTAGTAACAATTGTGTATGCTTATAAAAAACATTTATAACGGGTAAAAGTCCTAAACATATCTTAAAAACACAAGCAACACTTTTTATTGTGCTGCGTCTGCTTTTCTATTTGTCTACTGCCGTACTCTGTGTGGACCATGGGATGTATCCAATTTGTATGAACTTTTAAGGAAAATAATACAGATGTAATGCAGTTGTAGCACACTAAAATAATTTAACAACTAGCATATTGGATTGATTCACTTATTTACATAACTAAAAATTGAAGTATATTTTGCACTTACATTTAAGTGTTTCTTTAGGAGAATGTTAAAAACTGTGGTAATTATGCACTTTCTTGCCACCAAACAAATTTGGAACATTTTGCTTGAAATGGGTCTAGAATTGGCTGTATTTTCACGAGATATGCTTTTTATTCCGCGGAAATAACGTATTTTACCGAAAAATTCAAAACAACCAATGTTACAACTTTTAGTATTTTTTTTCATATTTCCGGTAATTTAAATGGTAATTTAATCATCTTTTTTTTATTTTGATGTGTTTTATTGCGCTGAATACAAATTTGAAAACTATTTTGGTCTATTACAAATATTTCTCGAGAAATAACGGAAAAACTACTATCGTGGCAGATCGCGATTAGCGGCCATTACGCGATCATTATATACAACAACTATTTATCACAAAAACCGAATTCACCTATATTTCCGCCGGAGTGACAGCTGGCAGGCCGTCACGGAGGCCAAACGCTCGAATTTAACGCAAATTACGAATTTTTGTTGAGAAAATACAGTTAGTATAAGTTAGGTTATGTTTGGTTATGTCATAAAAAGTGCATTTTTCGAGCTGACAAAATAATTTTACTACAAAACCAGTAATATATTTGTGTTCAGCATAAAAAACACGAGAAATTGAAAAAAAATTGTCGAAAAATAACGATTTTTAAAAAAGTTGGTTTTTTCATTATTATATAAAAAACTAGTTTTTCGATTTTTCGGTAAAAAACTAGTTTTCCGCGGATGAAATCAAACTCCTCAAGAGATATCAACTAATTTTTCACCACTTTTTTAACATGAAATCGTATTTTCAGAGGTGGCAAGAAAGTGCATAATTACCAAAACTGTAATGTTTTTTAGGTAACGCTACAAATGGTAATCTTTAATAGTAAAACTACATCATTTGTTTGTTTGTGACTTAAAGCTTTATTTTTCGTGTGAGAATTGTTGCATATTTGACAATATTCTATCCAACGCGAAAATATGTCTTTAATGTGATTTTAGTAAAAATAATGAACATTCCGGGTGAGTTGTAAATATTGGGTGAGATGTTTGTTTTTCGCGCAGTGTTTACACCGTGTGCGAATTCCCACCATGCGAAAGCCACGTTAAGCCAATGATTGGTCCAACTAGAATACGAGACAGGTAAAAGGGACTAAGTCCAGATTGGGATTTTTACCCCGAAAAAGTGGTTTGTTACATACTTTTTCTTTGAAATTCAGAAGTAACCAACATTGTTTTGTGGATGGTTTGAAAGAAAAAACGATAGAAAATCTAACAATTTGGCCCTAGTAGGAAGGTAAAGTAAAAGAAACAAAATAATTCTTAAGAATAAAAAAGGCAAGAAGGAAGTTAAATTAATATGATACTTCGTGAACAATGTTCGAAATTACATTGTCATACTTGACAGCTCAATACAGCCAATGTCATGTGCCAACACAATGCCTTACACTTGGCTTGTTATGATAGGACACACGCCAGGTGACCTTTACCTCGTTGTCATTTTAATGCCCAAACTACTTTTAATCATTTCATTTATAAACTGTATATTATATTATTGTATATATATTATATTTCATTTCATATTATATTATAAAAAGTAGAAATAATCTTGTCAAAGTATTTTCCTGATTTTGTTGTTTAACAATTTAAAATATTTCGACTATATAATATTTTTAAACACCCAAACAAATTAATTTTATCCTAGATCACATACTGTAGTATATACTCGTAGTATGGGATCAAGTGACATTTTGACAAATAATAATAATATTAAGGGTTAGTTAATGTAAAACACTCATTTTAACTCAAGGTATTTAAGGGATTATGGTTACAAATGGATATCAAAAAAATAAATATTTTGATGAAAATGTCTACTTAGTTAAGTAAACTATTACTATTTTTAGTTGTAGGTATATTACCAGCTATATCTTTTGTAGTAGTTACAATATTGTTATGTTTATTATATTAGTTGGGATGTATTAATAACAGTAGACAGCTGTTATAACTGTTAATAAGTACTAGATGATTACTTTGTGAACTGTTATAGTGAGGTCGATGAGAGTTATAACAATTAAATAATGACTAATGATGTCTTTATTATTTTTAATTATACTATTCAAAAAACATGATTTGAATTCCAAGTTCATTATTGTAGAATTCATAAATGTTTAACCTTGCAATTAAAATGGGGACAAAGCAACCAGAATATGATCAGAAAATAAATTAGTATAAAACATCCTTGTAAGTGATTATAGTGCAAATATTAACGACTAATCCTATATACTCACTAATATAGTTAATAATAAATATACTACTTTTGTTTAAGGAACATTTATTGTACTTCTCGTTATTTTATGCATTTAGCTATAAAATCTTCATTAAAATGTACGATTTTCTGATAGTAACAAATAAATAAATGTTACATCCAAATAATGTATTTGTTGATGTATCTAAATCATTATTTATTTTACTAGTAATCGTTAGGTCCTAATTGTACTGTAAACATGAAATATCGAAGTATCACTTATCCAGGCTATCTACGGTCAACAAAGCAACGTTCCACTTAATGTAAATTATGCATTAGAATTTATGCAGTGCAAGGAGTTGCAACTGTTGACCCTGCCATGTCTCTACATTTTAGAGACAACCTTATTCTGTGTCTAAATGTGCTATGACCAGCGGTCGGGACATACACGCATATGACACACCAGGCAGGAATACCTACCGAACTGGGAGACACAGGACGGGGGTTTATGAGCACCTGCCCTCATAAGCAGGGGTTCGTTTAATCAACAAGTTGCCTAAGTCAATAAAGAGTCCCCCGACGCCCAAGGCGTTAGAAACTCGTTTGAAACGTTTTTTTAGCGTCCCAAGCATTTTACAGTTTTGACGAGTTCATGGCACACGACTGGGTGACCGCATAGTCAGAAGACTGACGTCCGGCGCTGGAAGTGGGTACATTGGCAGTACAAATGTGGTGTGAGTGGAAATTCTGTATGTTCGAATGGGGTTTTGATGTAGCTTGACTGTTACCATTTTAGAACTAATCTGACGATTTCAATACATTGTTATGTTCTGGCAATAAAAGATTTGATTTGATTTGTTCTGTTTCACAATCAACACAAGATAATAGTCATGTTTTATAGTGTTGTGTTTCACATTCAACACAAGATCATAGTCATGCTTTATCGTGTTGTGTTTAACATTCAATACAAGAGAATAGTCATGTTTTATCGTGTTGTGTTTCTAATTCAACACAAGATCATAGTCATGCTTTATCGTGTTGTGTTTCACATTCAACACAAGATAATAGTCATGTTTTATCGTGTTGTGTTTCACATTCAACACAAGATAATAGTCATGTTTTATCGTGTTGTGTTTCACATTCAACATAAGATCATAGTCATGCTTTATCGTGTTGTGTTTAACATTCAACACAAGAGCATTGTAATTTTTTATCGTGTTGTGTTTCATATTCAACACAAGAGAATAGTCATGTTTTATCGTGTTGTGTTTCACATTCAACACAAGAGCATTGTCATGTTTTATCGTGTTGTGTTTCAGGCTGGAAGGTCATCAAACTCCTTTGGTAGAGTTTTGTTTAATATTATAAAGGCCAAATGACAGCTGAATACAAAACAGGTTAGCTTGTGCTATGCATAACAAGTTAAACAGGATATTTTAAAGTGAGAACATTGTGCTTAGCTTTCATCAAGGAAATAAAAATTGTAATAAAATAAAAATATAAATCCTATAGTCTACTTAGTTTTAACAGTAATTTTTAAATTATTGAGTTCGTTTAAAGTCTTAGTAAAATGCCTATGCTTCGTAAATTCAATAAATTAAAAGTGTTTTTATTTGGTTCTTACATTTCTTATATAATGAAGCATGTTAAGTAATTGCGTATATAATATTTAGTCAAAATAGAAAAGGTGTATGAATCGTAAAAAAATGACATTTGGTAAAAAAAAATTAAAAAAAGCAAAGTTGTTTAAAGACAAAGTGACTCTTAGGAAGTAAAAGTAATTTGTGAGCTCGCCATTTACGATATATAAGCAGTAAGAAAATTTAACGTAAAAAAGGAGGGAAATTTTTTGTATCCTCTTCATGGAAGGTCAAGTCTGGTCCAATATCATTTCACGTAAACCGAATTATATGGGAACTAATAAAAAAATTGGTAAAAGAGCATATGTAAACAGAATATTGATTATACATATAAACAGACATTTAATATACACGGGGAAGACATAAGTAATAGACAGTGAGGGTGTCGAAAAATACAACATTTCAAATTAAAACGTTCTTGGCACTTTTAGTTCCGATCTCGTATTTAATAATACATAGTTTTTTATAAATTCACTATTTTACATGAAGCTCAAGTGAATATTTTTCTCCACATAATAATGTAAATAATACAAAGCGCCTCAGGTGTTGTACTTGAGAGCCACAAAAACAACTGTAATGTTACCCCAGAAATATTATTCACTGTCGCTTTTGTGGTAAACTACCCGCAAGTAAAATTTTTACTGGTAATTATCTGAATTCACTAATAAATAACAAAAACATTATTGTAGTGTTAAAGAAGATTTAAAATTGAATGTAAAATAGTTTCCTTAAATATTGTTCTTTTTATGATGTTTTATAATAGTCGGTTATTTATATTAATAACCTTTAAATACGAATAATTTGTGTATACATAAACACTTAATAATAAAATGGTATTTCATAAAACGTTAATTTGAACATTATGTACATTAACAATTTTAAATATTAAAATGTGCATGGTATTTTATTACAGTTCATCTCTTTTCCATTGATGAACGAAAAATGTATAAACTAACTTCAATTTACTATTAATTTACAAAAATTACAATCAAAGGACACAAGTCAAATAAACAACTCAATATAAATTAAATCTTTATCACATAGCTCAGTTGTAATAGTTCAAATAAAACTTTGTAAAAGTGAGTTATTTTATTTAAAATTACCACTCGTAATTTTTAATAATCTTTTACATTATAGAAGGCATGTTGTATAAAGACATTTTAAGTTGTCTTTAAATTATGCTAAAATTTGTTTTGAGTTTCTTTAATATATAGAAGCATTTAAAAGCGCACTTCACCCTGCAGGAAATGATTTCCTGAAAGAAATACATTTGATGTCTAGGAACTGTAAGATTGGTTATATTTCAAAGTTTAAAATTATGATTTACAGCTGGTAATGGTAAGAAGGAAAAAACACTGTGAGGTAAATTTTTAAGGCCTTATACAAAGTATAAATGACATATTTACTTTATGACAGTTATACATCTATGTATAACTGTAAGTTTATCATATTTTTGATAATTATTTTTAAATTATAACTTAAATTAATAATTTAAAACAATTTGGTATTTGAGTGTAAATTGTATTTTTAATGTTAAATAATATACTTGTATCATAGTTGGTACTTCATGGTTTAGGATAAACAATAATGTGATAGTTCTTTCTTGTGGGTTTTTGTTTTTTCAAGTCAATATTTTGATATAAATGTTTTTAGTTGGAAGTTTACATATTATATTAATAATCCACAAAAATCTTACACAACTAATGGTTCATAAAAACATTCGAACATTTTACAAATTTATATTCTTTTTCTACAGTAAAAATAAAAAATAATACTATTCTACAATAAACTACATTAAGATAAAATGTAACAAATTATAAAAATATTATGAAAAATTATAAAAAGTGTCAGTATATTTGAATATCAACCAAGATTCACTATAACAATACCTTTTCATAAGTTAAATATTTACTCTTGGATTATTGGTAATGGAGGGATAAATGCTCTGTAAGGGGAGAAGTGTCGGGACCAGTGTTCTAGAGTAATTTTCTAGAGGAACAGACATCTCCAATAATTATTATCCAAGAACTAGTTTAGCTATAACGTCAGACGTGCAAGTCGAGAAGAAGAATTATTTAATTTCATCTTACTCACTCGTTGATTCAGTCTTTGGTAGATATTTAAATAAATTTTCATATTTTGCTGACATTTTCTAATTACACTGATCTGAATATAAGCATAAATTAGTATTTGGTATATTTTATATAGGTAGTCTTAAGTGTTTTATGTAACAAATAAATAAAATTGGTCCTAATATTGATCCTTGAGGCACACCAAATTTCATTTGTTGTAGATCTGAATAACATTTTCTTAATTTATTCTTTGAATTTGTGATATCTCTACAAATAAAAAATCTGTTTTTGAGATATGATCTAAACCATTCTGGAGTACATTGTTTAACTACAAGAATATTAAATTTATTTATGATTCATGAATGGTCAACACAATATACAATTTAATGTAACTGTTGAAGATATCGACTTGTTGTTTGAAGTGGATACTTACTCAAACAACAACAACTATTATCATTAACACAACTTCCATTCTTGGCAAGAACTATAATTGTTCCAGCCTGATGAGGGGATGGACTTCTTGAAGTGTTTCAAATTAACGGTGGTTTTTATTACTGGCTATATGCATTAATGATAGAAGATAATTAAATCTTTTAAAATCGTTAATCTAATCAGTAACAATTTAAAATTGACTAATAGCCTGCTTTAAATTAATAGTTTGATGTATTTTGTTGTTTTGTTGTTATTAACATTTAAGAATTGTTAGACAAAAAAATAGTTTCTTAATTTTATCTTATAGTTAAAAAAGTTTTCCCGATTCTATAACATCTGATCATATTTTTTTTAAATGTTGTCATATATATGTTAACTTTTGAATAAAATTTAATATTGTGTTGCATTGGTATAATGCAAATTTTACGGCTTGTATTATAACTATGTTACATTTTTCTTGATGAATACAATTTTAACGTAAATGTAATGTTCATAGATTATAATAATTTCCAAAAATTGTAAAATAAATATTGTAGTTTTCTATTGGTTTTAGAGGACATTTTGTAGTCACGTTGTGTACTACTTGAACTATCTCGTTAAATTCCATCTAAATATGTGAGTGTTTGTATGCATAATCAACTGCTTATAATGTTTTAATACTACATAATAGGTACAAGGTGCATACATTCTTGAATTTGTTTTAAAAATTGTTTTGATTTTGTGGTTTTATTTCAAGTTATAATTTTTGATATAGTAAATTTGCGCTTTTGTCGTTTTTAATACATTAATTATTAAATGATATATTGTTTTGGTATGTCCATCTTAATTTTTAGTATTGTTTTAAATCACATACAATTTACTTTTGTAAATACCTGAACGGTGCATTTAAGCCAGGTTCATTAAGTAAAATAAAGTTTGAGGTCCCTTCGTGTATCAATTGAGAACTATGTAACTATTTCTGGTAAAAAATGTCTTGCTCGACAAAATAGTTTTTGCTGTTTCATAACACTAATATTTAATGGTTTTTGATTCATAAAATCATTTATTTTATGAATATATTTGATGAACATACTATTAGTAAAGTGTGTTCTTATTAAAGATTTAGTTTTGTTATACCATGACGAATAAATAAAATTGGTGTATATATATTAAGACAGCTATCACTGTTGCGTCATTTTACAACAGTAACATTGTGACGTCGATGTTAATTTGAAGAGTATATTAATATTTTATTCACAAAAATGCAATTGATTTAGGCATTTTCGTTTCAAAATGAGTAAAATATACTTATAATAAAATAATTTGTTTTATAAAATTGTATGTCTAATTATAATGAAAGCACGCGTTCTTTACTTGGTATGCAAGACGCAACCTCCTTAACCCGTTCTGTATTCTGTACTCACTTCACTTTTATAATTTCACGCAGATCTAAGGCAAGAGTCTTGATGAGTTTTGAGACTAGAACTTCACTTTCATGTACTTGTTCAAAAGTAATATTACGTGATGAATGGGAACAAACACAAAGTCGTTATACCTATATAAGTTTACTTTCTCATACGTTTCACAACTTTCTGGAAACAAAATTGAAATTATGAAGTAGTTCTCGAGCTGGCACTGGTTTGACTGGTCTGCTGGACTAATACTATTATTTTATAGTCATCTTTCTATGATTAATAATACTAAGTCTTTTAGTGTTTGGCTATATTCAGGCTATAGAGTGGTGCCTTTGAAAAGTGATCTATTTAGGGTTTTCATTATATTTAAACTCAAGTTTAAGTTTATAGCCATATCTTACTCAATATAATGAGTTTACATATTTTAAAGACATTTTAACATATGTCTTCAGGACTGTTACTAGTGCTGTTTAACTAGTCTGTGAAAATTTAGAATGAACTTTTTCTGGACAACTTTTACGTTCTAGTTAATCTATTATGGTGGTATCTTATTCGATATAATAAAAATATTATATTTAGTATTTCTTTTTAACACATATTTCGAACTTCCATTAATTTCGTAGTGGTCTGTGCAAAATAAATTGTAATTTCTTAAGTAGTGTTTTTAATTTTTACGTTCCATTGAATTTATCATGTATTTTGTTTACTTATAACAACTATTGCAATCTGTTTTATAATATAAACTCTTCTATATAATACGTTGGATTATTCTGCCTCAAACAGTTAAACGGAACTTGACTGAAGTGGTCGATATAAACACATGCAAAATTAATGTGTATATACCTTAGATTTATTTCTTACATTTATATTAATGCCGCTGTTTGTGCATTTTGTGCTTATACTGTAATACATTTGTGTTGTGTGACATTTACTTGTATTGTATATATATCAACGTAAAATAAATTGTTTATACGTTATGCCATGCATGGGCCAATATATGGGTGGGCGGGTGGGTCATTGCCACTGAACGTGTATGGGTGGGTGGGTGGGTCAATAAACACTGAAACTTTGATGAATAACCAAATATAACAAAGTAGATATTCCTTTATTTTAATTTTTTTATATGATTGTTTTTTATAATTTTACGTCCACTAAAATAGTGTATTGAAACGTAATAATAGATAATGTAAGTGGGTGGGTAGATGGGTGTAAGGGTTATCGACACTGAAGGTATGTGGGTGGGGTAAGAATGACGATTATGCCTGCCGCAGTGATAGTGTTTTAATGCTTCGGACGGCGGAGGGCAGTGTCCAAGGTTTGAATCCCCACTGAGCCAACGGTTGGTATAGACCACGCGGCGAAGGTCCGGCCTCGAGCCCGCCGAGCGTTGATAGGGAGGAGACGGGTGGAGGGCTCAATATGCCTGCAGTTCTGGAAACATTCGCTACTGTCAGACTTTCCCACGCTTGCTTCTAAAATAAGTTACGTTAATTGTTACCTACAGATGCACATTTAATACGTTTCCAGACTGCGTGCGATATATTTGCTTGTGGTTTAGCGTGTTAGGAATGTTTACTAAAATGTACGATAAACAATTATTTAGTTGGTTATATGTTTGTTTTTATCTAACAACTGTAGTGTAATAAGTCAGTTTGTGTTTTTTTGTGTGTGTCCCTTAAGTGTGTTAAGAGTCTGCAGAGCCATACTGATTTAATTCTCATAAAAACAACGTTATTTTGAATCCATATTTTTATCATTATTTATTTACCAAACGTTGTGTATGAGGTGTCATTTAAAATGCTATCATATTGCGCATTGGGTTTGCTTTTGATATTATGAATACGTACGCCTAGTTTTGAAAAATAAGTGAAAATAAAAACTTCAAACTAAATAATTTTATATGTATTCTATTAAACTAATTATGAATCCATAAAGCAGTTCAACGAGTAATTTCACCCTTGATCAAATGCAATTTGTTTGGAAAAGACCGTTTAAAAATAACTGTTAAATTTTGACACGCGTGATAATTTTTCCGGTTCAAAAAAAACATCGTTCTAATGAGATTTAAACCAACATGGCCGACAGCCTCTGCAGACTCTTAAGGTTGTAAAATTAGTGAACGTAAATCCTAAATAGTTTATTCCTTTAGTGGTTCCTGCCTCAACTATGGCTCGCTTTATTCCTAAAGTAGCCCAGGGAAAAACTACTAGAAGTCAGGCTAGGGAAATTATTTGGAAAGTAAGTGAGTTCTTGGCGAATGAGGCCAAATTAAGAGATGAACAACGAGTCCCCGTAAAAAAATCGTTAGAACGAACTGCAGTTGCATGTAGCATTTCAAAAACTCTTATAAAGGAAATTCGGTGTGAAAAGTGTTTATTGGACACTTCAGCGGAAGGAGAGTGTTCGTTCACAACTCCCAAAAAATACAAGAGAAAAAGAACAGTGACAGAACTAGACGATTTCGATAAATGTGTCGTTAGAAAAACCGTCCATGAGTTTTATAAAACTGACGAGTCACTCCCAACTCGTCATTTTTATTTTAAATCAATTTAAATAAAAATTATATGTATTTTAATGATACGGGAAATCACAGAAATATTTTTCTTAGTGACAGTAAGAAGTTTATATTTCTTAGTTACTTAATTTCAATTAAAGTTACTAATTGATTTATAATTTTGTATGATATATTTAATTGTTGTTATTGATATACGTTTTAATTTGTTTACTTTCAAACTCTTTAACTATTTGATGTTTTATTTTTAATACTGGTCTAATTATAAGAGATACCAAAATACAAATACTCCGTAAACGCGTAAACAATCACCCTTTACGATCTGTCTGTGACCGCCTCGCTCAGAGTCGATGTTTTTATATGACTAGTAGGCCAGCCAGGAGGCCGATCCTTCAGTGCGCGTACTATACTTCACTCGTTGTACGCACAAGCTTACAAGCCCATGTGAACTGACGAGTAAAGTTTTATTTAAAACTTATTGATATGCGGGGGACACCTGTAGTCGTAGCGTGACTTTTTATTGAATCAATTCCGTGTATGGTCGTCCTGACGGTTTTTCAGGCGGTCGGCTGTGTGCCAGCCGGCCGGAGACGAAGGTATTGTGTCTCGTATTCGGGGAGAGATTCGTAAAAAGTGGCCTAACCGGGATTATGATCCGGTGTAAGATTATAGAAACATTCCTGAGAGCCCACGGCTCTTGATGATGTTGTTTCAGGCGGCTACACTCGCGTAGCCGGTGAGAGGCGTGTGCGATAGAGCTAAAAAAAGCTGATAAAAGTAGACGCTAAATACCACTGTACGTGTATGGGTGGGTGGGTGGGTTAATACTACTGTACGTGTATGGGTGGGTGGGTGGGTGGGTCAGTACCAATACGTGTATGGGTGGGTGGGTCAATGCCACTGTAAGTGTATGTGTGGGCGGGTGTGTCAATACCACTGTACGTGTATCGGAGGGTGGTGGGTCAATACCAATGTACGTGTATGGGCGGGTGGGTCAATACCACTATACGTGTATTGGTGGGTGGGTGGGTCAATATCAATGTACGTGTATGGGTGGGCGGGAGAGTCAATTGTTCAGTTGTTTTGTGAGGTAAGTACTCTTCGTGTATTCCTCGGCTCCGACCAGGTATTGTAGTTGTACTACACCCTTGCTTTGAAATATGAGTTTCGATGAAGCGGTTAATGTGTTTGGTTTTCAAGAGTTGATGGAATTGTTAAATGTCGAAGAATAAGAAGAAATGCTACTGATCGATGATGACTAGGAGGATTCAACAATGTCACAACAGGATTCTGCGTCACATACTGATATACCAACACGTATTATGCAAATTACAAAACTATTTAATATGTAAATGTAATTTTAGGTATTTCAGGTGATACTGTTTGGTGGTAATTAAATAGATTGCATAGATAATATATGATCGCATGGTGGGCCAAATACACATCGGTCATAATAATATCACAGGTATTGAAATAATAACTATCGTTAGTTTTATTTCATATCAAGACAATATTTAAAATATTACCAAATATACATAGCGCAATTAAAGCAACATACAGTATTCTGTTATTCATTAAAAAGAAATACTTCTCAGTTGAAACTTAAGTAAGCCTACTATAAAATATAATACATTACTGCCAATTAAAAAAAAAATGCTAATGAGAAGAAAAATATTTATTATTTGTAAAAACACTCAGGTTAAAATTAAAAAATTTAAAAAACTCGTATTATACTTTTTTTAGTATCAGTCAACACACGTACAGTGGTATTGACCAACCCACCCATCCACACACGTACAGTGGTATTAACCCACCTGCCCACCCACACACGTAGTGGCATTGACCCACCCTCCCACCTACAGTGGTATTGACCCACCCACCCACCTACACACATACAGTGGTATTGACCCACCCGCCTACCCACACGCGTACAGTGGCACTGACCCACCCACCCACCCACACGTACAGTGGTATTGACACACCCGCCCACCCACACACGTACAGTGGCATTGAACCACCCGCCCACCCACACACGTACAGTGGAACTGACCCACCCGCCCACCTACACACGTACAGTGGTATTTAAAACATTTATATATATTCTGTTACTAGTTTAATCACAATCACGTGGATGTGTTTCACATTTTTAAATAACTCTTAGCGTATCTCAACCAATGAAGTTTATATATTACTAAATACGAGTGTTTATCTAATATTCTAAAGAGCTAAAAACCCGACATTAGTCATAAGTACAGATCGATAAGTAGTATAAACTATTATACTCAAGTACTTAATTTTAATTATACTAGTTTCAATTGTTAATTATACAAAATAATCACGGCCACTCAAAAAGACAATCTTACATTTTTAACATAAGAAAACGAGAAACATTACAGCGGCTCATATGAAAAGGAATACTATATTTTACTTCTTCTTCTCTAGTAAGTCTTCTTTATAAAATCCCAGATTAAACCATCCCCAAAGGGTTAGCCACACCTTTTCGATTCTAAGCTTGGAAACCTTGTCTCCACGGAGACTCCTTAATCCTAATGTAAGAGAACTCCTAGGTAAATATTTTTTTTTTAAGTTGGTTTCCATTTACTGAATGTATTTCTAATCGGTATATTAAGAATGGATGATGATGGTGATGATGATGATGATGATGGACTCTTTTACATAAAGAATAGTTCAACGTTTTCAGCATAATGAATCCTTGTTACGAATTCATATCCAAATATTTTATATAAAAAGGGGAGAGAGAACTATTTTGAATACAAACAGGCAAATTATTTGTAATGAAAATTCTTTGTTTATCATAAATATTACGTTTTTGGAACCATAAGTTAATTTTATTTGATCTTAATATTTATTCATATATTTTTATTTATATAAAAATATAATATTATCATTTATAAATGAGTTAGTTTTACAAACAGTACTTTTCTTGTTCCTTAAAAGAAATTTTAATGAATAAAAGCAATGGTAAAGTACAGTTTTTACTAACTAAATGATTATGCTACACCTATCCTGTTACTTACTCGTGTGTGACGTTGGTCAGAAAAGTAGAGAGTTATTTTATAAAGTAAGAATTACAAGATAGTTTTGGCTTATTTTAATACAGACATTTTTTTTTTTTTAAATCAGTGAAGTTGTAAAACTATACAACGTACATCAGGGCAGATAAGAAAATTACAATAACAATAAAAATCATTTATTTTACTTTCCCAGATCTTGAAATTTTGGTTAGTTGTATATTTACTAACATTTAGTATATGAGAAAAGGTTACTTTGAAGTTTTTCAACATAAAATAATTTATTTGATTGTATAAAATCTTTAGCAAAGATAACGTTTCTTTAATGTTAAAAATATTCTAATTATTTAATAATATATCAGTTAAGGAATGTAATATGAGGATATTACTTCATAAGACTATTTAAATATTCTATTAACAATATAAACATAGTATAGATTTGTAAGAGATAAAATTGTTTAGTCTCACGTTCTCTGCGATACGTTTACTCGGTCCCAGCCAGCGTGAGCTCGATTCATGGCTTCCCAAGAGATTAACTCGACCCAGTCGATTCCAAAGGTTCGATAACTACATGGGTCCACGGAGACTCCTTTACTTACTGCTTGAAATGCTCTGCAGGGTCATTCTCTGAGGAATGTTATTCCTTGTTTGTTATAGACTACTATCAAAAGTGTTTCTACAACGTGTAGTTAAAAAGTGAATAGCTGCTTATTGCTTTAAATCTCGTCAAATGCGCTTCAATATGATTTTGCTGACAGCTTCCAGAATACAATAATTGTGAAAATAGACTTGTAAGAACATTAAAATGAAAAATTAAATACAGAAGTGTTAAAGTTGTGTTTGTTACTTAAAACAAATGGATTTGTGAATGGCTGTTATACTGTACAACAAACCTTTTTATAATCCACTAAGGAAACACGTACATGTATGCATTAACATTTCTTAATCAACCAAAGAAATATACCAATCATAATAACCTAAATAAAAATAAAACTTCACCTTTCAGTAAAACAATGCTGTTTAAGATAGGAATTAAAATTTAATTTTATAATAGCCTGCATATAATATATAAATCTAAATTCACAAATAGACAATTGTTGTATGTCTACTTTATAAAGAAATTATGTTTGTAAAAATAAATAATTCATTACTAGGGTCATTCATTATTCATCATATTTATCATATTTTTTAACGATAAAAAGTAAAAAAATACTAAGTAAACATAAGTCAACACAGGAGAAAAACTATTTTTTTATTGAGAATAATTTTGTTGTGGATTTTTACACAGACATGTTACGGAAAGGCCAACAAATTAGAAAAACATGGCATACAGACTTTTGTTCAGCAAGAATAATCAATTTTAAATGTGTGAATACAAAATGTATATCATTTTTCGTGGTAGTTTCAAAGGTAAGTAAGTATATTCAATGTTTCATTAAATAGTCTTTAAAATGGTTTGATGTGAAAACGGACAGTCATATGATTCCAATTATTGCCTTTCATTTATTTTTATAGTACCCCTTTATAAGCCTTTCCATAAATTGTCATATATTCTCTTATGGTTAGGTGTAAGAAGGCTTTGTGCTCCTAACTTAATAAATCGTTTCTTACCTTTATGTTCCAATAAATTCATACTTTTTCATTAAATTTTTATCGATTAACCATTTATTTATTTTTTCTTTAAAATGTTCCAAAAGTATAATGCTAAATTATTTTGATTTGTTAAACACAGTTTTAACATATATGAAAACAAATTCTATTTAAAAGCCTTGTCTTTAATAAAATAAAAACACAAAAACAAAGACTCATACAGATTTACATGTCCAAAAAAGGTATTTTTCATTCTATTTACGATAGTAGATATTTTAATAAAACCTTTTAAAGGTTATATCTGAATAACTAGCTAAGAATAACGATGTTATTGTTAAAATAAATAGTTATTTATACCTTAAAACAAAGCCTCTGCTCAAATAGCAGATGTTTGAAAATAATAATTAAATAAAAAAAACTATTGTAATAAAGATGATGTCAAATCCATGGCTAGAAGATATTTCGTTGTGAATTTTGTCTTTTCAATTAGAGCATAAATATTTCGTGAACTACGGCAGGAGCATTGCGTACTGGGTCATACAGTGCTTCAGTCTAGAATCTGAAAATTGTGCATAGTACTTACATCAATGATAATTTTTGCTAGATTGAATAAATGAATGAATAAATGAATAAATGAATTTATTCCATCATAATCAGTACAAAGTTATAATAATAAAAAAACCCGGAATTGACTGACCACTTTTACGAGTAGTGTGGTCAGTATAGGCAACAAAATACAACAGGTTTCTTGTCAGAGTCCAGATTATAGTAGCATGTTGTTATCAGCCGAGCTGCTCTCTGTGGCGTCTACACCTAACACTGATAAGGCACATAACAGGACCTGCTATGCAAGACCGTACCTTCACTGCAATTCACAACTGATGCACTTCACTACAATACTAATAAACACAAACAATTCACTTCAGCCTAGTATAAAAATATTTACAATTTCTTATTTCAATTATTACAATATTTTACCAAAAAATAAAACCAAAATACATAATACCATTACAATACAACTATAAAACACAAATAAACAGAGAACACATCTTCGTTTTTAACTGTAGAATAAGTTACAATTTTCATTTAGTAATAGAAAAGCTTTTAAATTACTACAAAATTTTCTAACGTTAACTGAAATTTTAATTTCAAAAGGCAACTTGTTGAAACATTTTGGACCATTATACAGAAATGAATGCTTCAATACGGACTTGTTAATCTTAGGAGTTCTAAACATTCTCCATAGTGGATTATTCATAGTGGAAAAAATTTGGAAATACTTTCACAACAACGTTATTTTTTCCATTATTATATAATGTGATAATTTAATTGTTTTTAAATATTTGCGTTCATAAATTATAATTTTTGATCAGAGTAATTTAATTGAAACTGTTAAATAGCGGCAAAATAACATTGGTCAAAATAGTTATTTTGAAATTTAAACTACCGCTATTCTGTCGAAGTCTGGTTTGTGGCAATCAATTTCTCTTCGATAGACCTTTCATTTAATACCAAATTTGACCTAAATTTACGTTGAACATTTTCGTTTAACTCCTTGAGAGAGCCGTCCCCCTGAAAAGATGAAAAGTCGCTAATGGCGTAAAAATTGTGTTCTTTGTAACAAATTTTCATGTAAAACATTTAACTGTCTCAAGTGAAGTTATACAAAAGCTGTGAAAGTGTTTCCATATTTTTTCCACCCTGTGTAAGTGAGAATGATAGGGTTATTTGTCTAAACATAAAACATTAGTTAATTTAGTGAATACAATTCACACGTGGTTATGTCTGCTATCTTATACCATTGTATTGAGTTATCTTCCAATAGCAACACTGAGATCGTAAAGCCAGAGACAATACAGTTCTATTGTCACTTTCTACATCACCTGAATTACCGTAGCCTCATAAAATACCACAGTGTTATTTTTATGTACAAAAACTCAACAATTATGTTTACTCTTAGCACATATATTATATTAACCCGAGTTTGAAGGTTGTTTACAAAGAACATTAGATGTTTATGAACAAGCCAACCACACCATTGTTTTCCTCGTTTAATCTGAGTTGCATTAGTGAAGTTTTTACTGAAATTGACGTCTGCTAAATTGCTTTTTCTGTTGAGCAAATATTAAAGTATTGATTGATGCCTTTGGTGGCTCTAAAAAAGCAGTTCAACCCTTGCACTAAGTCGTCCAAAGCTTTAACCACTTATGAACCATGGCAGTAAAAATACTTTGATTAAATGTTATAAATGAAATTGATATATTTCATACAAGAATAAAACGTTTAGTCAAAATATTTCAAAAGAACTTGACTAATTAATAATAATAATATTATAAAAACATATGATAACATTTATTACAAATAACCACCAAGTAATCCAACATAAGTAAAAAAAACTACAACTGCGTCTAGAATAATAAACGGAAATGAAACAGGTAGTGAATAAAAGTAAAACAACCAATTTTTTCTTATTGAATTACTGAGAAATATCTTTTTAGGTTTCAATTCAATAAACATAAAACTATTTATGAACTGTAAAATGATTTTTTTGAATGGTGTTTTTAAAAGTAAACGTATTTAAAGAGTCCGTGAAGAAATATTTTCAACGGTTTTTGCAACTGATACTGCACTGTATTTATAAATAAATAAATAAATAAGGTCTTTATTTTGGAGCGGTTTTCAAATTTTCATTATTCATAATTAAAACATAGAGTTATGTGTACAGTACAGTTATTTATGAATATATCAGCTTTTATTATACATTAAATATTTGTATACATTGTTTTTATATGTAGTTTCAGATATACCCTGGCCTGTTAAACTGGAGGAAAATTCGTTAAATAATTTGGGAGCAAAGTACGTAAATCTTTTTCTTTCAAATTCACGGTGAACGCGAGGCATCTCCAAAACTTGATCCTGTCTAGTGCTGCGAGATCGTTTCTGAGACCTGTTTTTTTAGTTTTTCCCTCAAATATCCCGGCCTGCCAGTGGTAAGGATTCTATAAACTAGGCATAAGGAGCGCAGAGTACAGGTATCAGTAACAGTCAGCAAACCCAGTGATCGTCGCGCCTCCGAAACATGATCAAACCTTCTTAGTCCACATACATACCTGACACACATATTTTGCACTCTCTGTAATTTGTCTAAATCCCCTTTATACACAATATTGCCATACACAGGGAGGCAGTTATCTATCACAGTGAGCACAAGAGCCTGGACAAGGCGAAGCTTGGTCTCTTTAGGAAACAAGTACCTATGTTTGTATAACATTCTTAGTCGACTAAGGGCCCGCCGACAAACAGCACTTACATGACCAGACAAAGTGAGGTCAACATGAGGCCCAAGAGCTTTGAGGATTCACACTCATTTAGTCTGATGCCGCCAAGTAACACCTCACCGACATACTCCGAACCCACATTGGAAGGAATCGACAATACACAACACTTTTCCTTATTCAATTTAATCCCATGCCTCTCAGACCAATCAAGATTCACCTCGATTTCACCTCGCTCAAGATTCACTCGTATATTTAAACAGTATATACTGCCCATATACTTTTTAAATATTTGGATACTTTTAGTATAGTTTTAATTCCATATAGTTTTAATAATTAAAATAATCTAGAGGTAAGGAGTAAGGGGTGATGTAAAGTGAATACAAACCGTGGCGGCTTACGCCTAAGTAAGAGGTAAAATGACAGGAGGTTGTTTCACCTAAGTAAGGTGTAAAATGACAGGAGGTTGTTTCGCCCTTCACTACAGTGTAATCCACGGAATTTACTCCTTAAACCTCCCCTTTGTAAGGGTGCAATTACAATTTACGTGTTCACGATAGGTAAGTTACATGATATTTGCAAGTCATTTAAATAATTATGTGTATCTTTCAATGTAATATCGAGCACTATTTATATGGAGAAAAAGTTTTAAGCAGTATTATATTCAAATCATTAGGGCTGAATCGATAAATATTTTGTTACATAGATTCATTATATGACATTGAGCTATCAAGTAATGACCAGGCTATCATAGAAGAAAAAAAGACCATTTATCCATTTTCTTTTTATTTACAGGGTAATTAAAAAGTAAGTTGATCTTCCTCAATATTAAGTGCTACATCAATAAGTTTAATAATTATGACTCTCATAGGGCGGGTGGGTGGGTCAATTCCACTGTACGTGTATGGGCGGGTGAGTGGGTCAATGCCACTGTACGTGTATGGGCGGGTGGGTGGGTCAATGCCACTTTACATGTATGGGTGGGTGGGTTGGAGCATCTATGGTAGTGTATACCAATTTGGAAATTCTTGTCAAAGCAAGAAGAAATACATATAAAAAATAAATCATCGCTGAGAAATTGTGGTGTCCAAATAAATTGTGATTAAAAATTAAGTTACATCCATCTTATTTTGTATGTTACCTTAGACAATTTTATGGGTTGATTAAAATAAAATTATTTATATTTTAATTTGTAAAATATGTTTAAAGTTTTTAAATCTGATTTTATTTTCTTGTTTCACCAAGACTATTAAAATGAGATATTATACGTTAAACATTTATAAGTAATACTTAATATTGTTGAGGTACCTGTCACCCCAACTCTCAGAGGGTTTAAATTCAGGACGATAATACACCCTACTCCCTGCTGTTCCACTAATAAGCCAGATCGAATTACCCAACCAATGCCAAAAAAAGAAAGCCAAAACAAGGGTCAATAGTTTAATATTGACCTGTCAACCCCTAAACTGTTACCCTTTAAGTTATTGGGTTTAAAATTATATTTTATATACTTCGTCAGTTTTGTAATAGATTGCAAGACAGTGAAAGAACAACATTTCAGCAACAGCACGTTGCATTGAGAGAGTTGGGCTGAAGTTTTCGACGGATGTACAGCCTATTAATTTCTGAGGACATAAAGATTATCTAAAACATAACTTATTTCGGAAATCCTCAGTGTAGATATTAATGAACCCCCGATTTATACAGCATAAAAAATGGCGTGAACAAGATTCTTTGTAAGAAGGAATGTAGTAATTCTCACGATTAACAATTTTCAAGAGTTTTAAACACTCTATCAATTACGTAAAGCACCTACAGTACCAAGTAAATTTGGAATAAAACCTGATGTGATAACTCAACCTTATCAGCAAGCTTACTTCATAAGGAAAAAAGTACGCAAATAACATTCCATATGGTATATACTTACACAACATTAATTAAAGGTGTTCACCTAATGGCATCGTCATAGTTACACTAATTTTTAAAAATAGTCTCTAAAAAATAGTTCAAGTACAGATATACTGTAAATATTTAAATACGTTATTTACGTACTAATGAGATATATCCCTGTACAAAGACATAATGTCTTTTTATCATAAAGTCAATAGAATTTTATAATTTTCAAGTTGCAAGATGCACTTGTCTTGAATACTTAAACTATTCTAAATATAAATAACATTTACACACGTTCGTATCAACAAAATTTTATTTTAAATACACTGGTAACTAAGTATAATGTAGCAAGCAATATAATTATGTCTAATGGTTTAGTGCTTATGAAAAAACGATAACGTTACGAGCATAATATCATAGTTATTGGAATTGGAATAGGTTAATGATTTATATTACATTCGTGTAATCAAATGTTACCAATCAGTTGTATGGTTTAATATGTTCTAGTGACACATCTCCGATATCCAACCACATATTTATAGGCCTACACACAATATTCATTGCAATGTCAGCTAACCAATATGATTTGAATATTTGTTCATAACTAACATTTTAATAATATTGTCATTGGTGGCCACAGTTTATCAGTAAATATATAGTAACTATAAACAAAAGTCTTATGATACAAGTTTTACTATTAATCAATTACTATTATCAATTCAGGTGATAGTTCAATGTAAATTTAGATTGTTGTTGCCAATTCAGGATTAAGCTGTACGTTTATCTGTTCTTTTCACGACGAATATCTTTGTAATATAAGACCATCGGCCGTTCTAAATAACAGTTATATCTGCTATAAACGTTGGCCTCACATCCTATCTGGAAGTTATGTATTGTAAGGGATATATGAGCATCACTCTCTCAATATAAACTGGCTCTTATAACTTCCCTAGCTTTACGACAACCCTAAAGTAAATGTAATCTAAGACAATCGGCCGTTCTAAATAACAGTTATATGTTCTATAAACGTTGGCGTCACATCCTATCTGGAAGTCATGTATTGTAAGGGATATATGAGCATCACTCTCTCAATAGAAACTGGCTCTTATAACTTCCCTAGCTTTACGACAACCCTAAAGTAAATGTAACCTAAGACCATCGGCCGTTCTAAATAACAGTTATATGTTCTATAAACGTTGGCCTCACATCCTATCTGGAAGTTATGTATTGTAAGGGATATTTGAGCATCACTCTCTGAATACAAACTGGCTCTTATAACTTCCCTAGCTTTACGGCAACCCTAAAGTAAATGCATTATAGCTGCCAATGTATATCTTATGATTCTGTGTGATGTATACATTTAGACTATGTAGAGGGAATGATGGCTGCCATACATAAGTATCTTTGATAGTCGTTGATTTTAAAATCAATTTATTTTCGCAATGTTCACAATATTACAATATTGAACTTAATCTACTAATGATAGAAAAAAAAGAAGCCTTAAAAATATATTTAAACAGTTGATGTTGTTACATAGAAAATATTGAATTTTAAACTGATATTTCTTGTTGAAATATAATTTTTTAATGTAGTTTACAGTTTGTTGTAAAGGAGAGTCACATATTAAGTAAACATCAACTGCTATCAAATTATGGTAAAATTTATTTTTTATAAGACTTTTCAAATTTTTTTTTGGATTGGAATTTATAATTTATAATACGGCATCGGTATGTTCTTTAAAATTTTGTACAGTAAATTGAGTATTTGGCTGAACAATTATAACACTGAACAAATAATACTTATAAATATATAAACCTAAATTCTAACGGTCTTTAAAAATAAATAATAGAAGGAGTACTTTCATCGTTATTATAAATAAGGGAGCAAAAATACATCATTAAAAAACAAAATTGTAACATAAAAATCAGTAAAAGTGTGTGGGTGGGTGGGTAGTGTCACTCTCGTGGACCGAATTTATTTATATCTGAACCTATGACGTTCTCCCTGAATTTAATAAAACTCTTCATTCGAACAAGTCCATCCTTATAAATTTACAAGTTTAGGTTAGCACTAATCTTACGATGTTATCCGTTGTCATGTATGTCTTTTTGTAACTATTTTCATCAAGTTTATGTTACCAAGACTCCATGAAAATAGCAACTTAATGGAAAACACTGTAATTATACAAATTTAGGTTAGATTATGTTAGGTTAGGTTTTAGGTAATGTAGTAACAAACTTAGAGTAACAAGAGGAAGAACCTGATATTGTGATATAATTTTGATTTTAATTACAAATATAAAAAGAGTGACTGTATTCTAATATTATTAAAATGTTCCTCCATAAATTTAGTTGATAAAGTATTTTAGTAAAATAAGCTTTGCAAAATGGTGTTGTTTGACTTATAATCTATTCATTTTGATATTAAATATGTACACTTAATAATGACGTAATAATTTAGTCATTTTCTTATTCAGTAATGCGTCTCACATACCTAAAGTCTTCTCAATCTTAAAGAAATATTTGTGTATTTTTACCGGATAATATCCCAGTATTATAACGGTAAATATTTCTTTTCCATTTCTTCAATTCCAAGCATAATCTTTCTATTATGCTTCCAACACACCAGCATATGAACTCAATCCACTCCATCCCAAGGGGATAAACCATCCCTGTCAATTCGTAAGATTATAGATTACATGTTATCCTGAGATCGCTATCCTTATAAATAATCTCCTATAAGGAATATTTACATCCAAGAGCTTAAGTTACTTCATAAATCATAATTTTGCTATTTTAAATATATAAATTTCCCATTATAAATTTACAAAATAAAGTTGGTATTATTACTTTTGTTTTAATTATGCTTCTTTTTTGGGTCTACAGAGTACATATACAAGCCATTTATTATTGCAAAGTGTGGATCGGAAGGCAGTTATGAGTCAGGACACCAAAACTCTTAAAGTAATCATTTAATTAAAAACATTGTTGTTTAAGCCAAATTGTAATACATTATCTATTGTTAAAAATATACATGAAATGGAAGAAGTATTTTTATTATATCCAAATAAACCTCCTTCATAGTTGTAAGTAGAATAAATTTATTGTAATTATAGTTTTACCAATTATTGATTAAATTAATTTCCGGTAAAGAATTGTAAATCAATGGCAATAAATTGTATTAATCAATTAAGGCCTATATACAACAAGCCTATATACAAGTAAGTGATATCGTAATACTACCTTGTTTTAAGTCGTTTTTATAATTATAATATCTTCTTTTTTATAGAGTATATAATTTTTAGTATTCTTATAAATAATAAATGTGCAGAGGATAAATATAAATATATATTTTTACGGAGATGTCGATACCTAAAAGTCCTTAATTGGCCTTACTAAGTTTACAACTCATTAAGAAACCTTGCGATATATATTATTTAAATATTGAGGATATGGTGGAGAAAAGGTAAAAAAAATTGGTTTCCAAATTACATTAGTCTATATTTTTAAACTGAAATCCATCAAGTTATTTTTGGCTGAAAAAGGTGGTTTATAATATAAAAAAACATCATTGTTAGAGTTTACAATAACGTGAAGGAGTTAAGAAGTTTTTAAATTTTCGAGTAAGAGGGAGCAATGTGAGGGAAACACGTTGCATGTGGGTTAGTGTGACAGGTTGGTGACCTTGCTATTCCTAGTAACAGTTGCGGTGAATTCTAGAACTAGATTCCTTGTAGTGTTCATCTGAGCAACAATCTCAGGTCTGTAGACCCTTATCTTTGTGCCATGAACTCAATAGAGAAGGACTATCTGATCATCCTCACCTAGTGTTGCTTAACAATTTATTACTTATTGCACCAACAGTTGAATGTAGAAATATCAATTAGGTCTCAGAAGTGTTTGAGGTTTGAGCTTCTCAAAATTGACTGATCAGTGTAAGTTAAAATATTTGTGTGTTTGCCAAATCAATAAATCTGAGATCATCTTATAGCTAACTAAGTTATTTCGATTGATTAAATAGTTTCACTAACTGAGGACTAGCCATTTATACACATGAATATTGCCTGACAAACCAATAAACAATATTTATTTGGCATATGAGGTCAATATTGCACCATTTAAGCCTTAAAAGCCCATAATGTCGTAACTTTAGACCAATATTGTAGTTTATCACTTACGAGATAGATCATAAACCTTTAATCCAGTTTATGTTGGATCCTCCTCTGCCTTAGAGCTTCCCAAGCCTGACACATTCTCCTTAAGGCATTCAGACTAAACTTAGGGCACGCACACTTACAACCTTACAAAATGTAACATTATGGATTCTATAAACATGATAGAAAGTCTGATAGTGAATTGTAAGTTAGGTAATGTACAACAATTTAATGTATAATTCCATATGTAAGAACTTTATAACGGCATTTTTTTTTCAAATTTACTGAATGACAGAGATGTATTAAAGGTTACAATTGAATAATTTGTATAGCACTTTAAATACCTCTTTAAAGTTTATTTTATTTTGTCAATAATTAAAAGAATTTATGTACCCTACAGCAAGGTGGGATATCTCGCTGGAGTCTGAGTGCCATAGCAGTCGGATGGGTTGAAAGCTAATCAGCTTTGTGGATTGGAACAGTTTGGTCATAGCTTCATTAGAAGAATCCCTAAGTTGTCGGAAGGCAAGTTCTGGGGGACCTCAAGATATCTCGGGCATTGCGCAGACAAGACGTAGTAAATGCACTCACCATAGATCCAGGAAATACCTAGAATCCAAGGATCTGAAAGAAATCGCAGCACAAGTTTTTGTTACTAAAACTGATGGAAATTCATGTATCATATATAAATAATACGAAATATTGACATACAATAAAATAATATTTAGACTTAATAACTTTCTTTATTCTATTTACACTTACCTTCTTTCCAGAGTAGCCATAAGATGTTTTCTCAACTTAACAGTAATGTTCCTTGAGTTAAAAACAACAAAAATAATTCTTTTAAATGATAGACAAAGGCTGCCTGGTGTGAGAATGTATTAATGTAATACATAAGCTATTGTTATTTACGATATTTATTTATTATCATTGATTTTAATATGCGTAGTTAACAACATTTCAAAGGCCTTAATAGTACTTACTGTTTTTCATTTAATATTGGGAATTTTAATTTAATATGTACTAAGAAAAGTACAAGATTTAACAATATGTTGAAGATTTCCAAGACCAGGACCATTGATCATTTTAGTAAAAATCAAACTTATTTAATGACAGGAACACAGTGAGACTGAGAATGTATTTTGTTGTTTTTAAACAGATTTAGACAAAAAATGTCTTATTAGGTTTGTTATATTATCCTAGAAAATATTTACGTCTTATACATTTTGTGATAAACATCGAGTTTCTAGTAATTTACTGCTTAGATATTTAAAAGACCACAATTTAAACAGTTAATTTTAATCCAATGTTACAGTTAGCTTTAACCAACCATATTTAACCTCTTTCGCATCAAATGTTAGCGGATCTGAAGTTATTTTTTCTCAAAAATACAAAGAACACAAGCATAGTCATATCGAAAATAAACATTTAGAATTTATGTTTCAAATACATTTTTAATCATGATGACAAAAAGTGTAAATGAAAACAAAATTGAAAATGTAGTTTAAAGACATCCTATATTTGAACTATGAGAAATAATTCATCTATTTGATTAAAAACCTCCTCTTCTTACGTTATTTTTGGACAAGTATTTCAATGTTTAGTATAGGAATGTACCTGCACATTCAAACCAGTGATAGTGACCGTCTGTGTTACACCCAACGTAACCAGTTGAGAATTCCGTCACTGGGCCAAAATATCTGAAAATGATGATTTTAAGTATATCTTGTTATTTGTCGAACTTCAATACATAAAAGAAGAGTAAATAAGACAAACTGTGTTTAAAAAAACATCAAAACTGTTTGGTTATGTTATTTGTTATTATTTTTCAATGATTAAAACAGTTTAATTGTTCAATTACATATTATGGCTGTAACAATGATAAGACGGTTTGTAAATAGTTTAAATACTATCGTTACCATAATTTATTCGTTAAGGCCCTTACTCATTGTATACCTTAGCCGCACTCCTATAACTTGCTTTACTTCAGAGGACAAAAACCAGACATTTTTCGTTTAATGTTTTAACGGCATACGAAAAAAAACTCGATGCGAATTCAACCTATAGTGTAAATTTTGGTCATGTTTATCCAATACCTTTGCAAATACATTTCTATAATCTAGCAATTTAAAAAAAATATATTAAAGTGTGTTTTTAAAAATAAAAGTACTCTTTATATTCTGCAATAAACAAACACAAAACTACAGTTTTTTATTATAATAATATTGTTTTAGAAGCAATAACGCTATTTTGAAGTTTTTAAGGAATAAAAAAGTATATGTTGCACAATAAGTAATAATTCCTAACTAAATAATAAGTCGATTAACAACATAAACGAAAAAGAAAATAATAGTTTCTTACTGGATGACTGAAAAACGCCTGGAGAAGTTTGAGTTCCGATGTTGGTAGCAGTGCTATATGATCCATTAGACCTGTGACGTAATTGGTTACATCACCACTTTATCATCATAAAAAAATATTTGCTGTCAGTCTTAAGTAATTAAGTAAACTACAAAGTTTAGATGCGACAATTGAGATCATCTGTTTGTCTCAACAACATAATACATTGTTTTGAATAGCAAGATTTTAGATGCAAATGTGTTGGAAGAAGAAGGCCCACACGTACACTTTAAGGGTTCAGTTCATACCGAGCTTTTTTTCGTTTGGCGTTGAAAAACTATACTGCAACATTCATGTAATAAAATCAGTTATTTGAGAGAACGAAAATTATGGGCTAGGTGGATGGAGGGACAATGAATTGAGTATAACATTAAAAGTATTCCAGCAAAGTACTCCAATTGATTTAGATAGTGAAATGTTTTATTGTTCAAAGAGACTAGGCTGGTCTAGTCCAAATTTAAACACTTTTGTATTTTATTTACAGTATCATGTACGCATTTTGAGTAAAGCTAATAAATAACCTCACCAGTCACACTTTTTCTGTCACAATATTCGTGATTAAACTTTTAATATTTATATACAAGCAGTGCTGGGAGGCAGGAAGCCTCAAACATCATTAACTAATCCATATTCATATAGTTTGGTAACTATATGAACATGGACCATGTAAACCAACAATCGTATTAATTTTACTTTAAACGGCGTTGTTAAAACGAATGAATACCGTCTGGAAATATATGTGATATACAAGGTGGAAAGAAATATGACAACGTTTTCACAACTTTTGTATGGCTTCATTCACTTATAAAAGTAAAACCCTGCACATCATCAAGAACACACCTTTTGACGCCATTAGAGATATTACATCTTTTCAAAGGGACGACCTACGAGGAGTTAAACGAAAATATTCAATATAAGCCTGGTTCAAGTTTAGAATCAAATAAAATATCTATTCAAGAGGAATTAATTAATCGGAATTCAGAAGTTTTATCCTTTCCAGAGTAAAAGCCATTTTAATTTCATAGTAACTAATTTAAGCAATATTATTTCTCAGCTATTTAAGTAAATTATTCTGATCAAAAATTATACTTTATGGATCACATTTATCAAATTATACATGGAAAAAATAACCTAGTTCTGAAAGCGTTTGCTTATTTTTTCACCCTGAATGTGTAATCAGTAACACATTTTAATCATCATAATTATATAGTATAGGTTACATTTTCATAGATACAGTAAACTGAATTTACAAACGCCTACAATTAATTATATTTTATCGTAAACTTCAGTACTCTTAAAATCGTTTTTAAATAAAAAAAAGGAAATATAACGTACTATGTTGTTGTTATAAATAAATTATGAGCGTGTAGGAATCTAGTTCAAAAAAACTCGAACTACAAGTGTGGTTAGTGAAAACTCAAAAAAACAGGCTGAACCCTGGCATATTGTAACATAAATATAGAACCATATCAGGTAATGAACCAAGGTAACTGTAATTTTTTATTTAAAATTATTTTAAAGCATCACATTACATTAAATTGTAGTTTTTTTTAAATAGTTAAGTTACGCTGATATATTCACAACGAACGTATTAACGTAGTTAGTGAACGATGAATGTATTTTGGGATAATATTTGAACAATCGTAATATTTCAAAATAAAATTTTATTTTGTATGAAAATACACCTAGCAAATTCATTTTAAAAATATGTTCATCTCATAAAAAGCAAAATAATAATTACAATCGTAAAATATGTTAAACTTACTAATAAAATAAAGAATTAAACTATGCGAAAAATATGTTACGTCAACTGCACAATATCAAAAGCTTTTCATGTAAGACAAGAAACTTTGTAAGATAATTTGTTATCTTCAATTTAAATAAATGAGAAGTTTATTAGAAATTTTACATTTTTTATGAAAATTCCAAGAGGCCAAATAACTAGTTCCCAACAATCATTTATGGAATGATATACATAAAAATTATTGCAAATAATAACAGCTAATAATAATTTAAATATTTAGATCCAGTGAAAATCTGCATTAAACTAGATAAAAAAAGAAGGATGCGAATAAAAATGGTTAGATATAGATTTTATTATAAATATGCTAAAATAAGTCAGTTATACAGCTTGTAGAACTTCATGTTTATAGTACCACTAACAAACGAATGCTTGGCTTAATTTTGCTGATATAAGCCTATTAATGTTTTTCAATGGCATTTTTATGACGAGAGATATATATGTTGAAATAGGTAATATGTTTAAACCCCAATAAACTGGACAGTGAAAATATACATATTTACTTATACATCTTTCTAGTTCTCGCTGTACTTATCACAGGTTCGCTAAACTGAGAATTTCTATTGAAAATAGCCATAGGGAAAGACAAAAGGTCAATTTTGATCCATATAAGTCGTTAAAACGCCGCCATCTCGTACCTTTAAGACCAATACGATGGTTTATGACGTACGATATAGACCGTAAATCTTTTACGATATTTATTTTGTGACACTTTCCTCTACTTATATGTTTTTCTACGGCAGATATATTTTTGTGTATTTTTAAGACTGAAAACAGTTCTTCCCTAGGGTATCCTATTGTAAAATAGACAAATCACTTTATATAAAGTATAAAATGTAATGCATAAAGATAGTTATAAATAAATATATAGGCTTACAATTTCAATACTGTAGATAGTTTAGTTATAAAGTGACTTATACACCTAGTATAAAATAATTGTTATGGAACCACATAAAACTAGTTATAGTAAATGTACTTTATGTTAATCTAAACAATTTGGCTTCCAAATCTAACAGCTGTGGTAAATGCTATTTACTAAATTTCAATCAATGTATTGTTTAGTTCATAACATAAAAGCTGGACGTTGATAAGTTTGGTGGATTCTCTAATTTACGTAAAAACATTTTAAGTTGCCCATGCTATATCGCTTATTGAATACCCATATATTTAACCTTCTACAACGAATAGTTCTATGTCCATTGTAAATAAATAATTTATTCATTGAATAAATTATTTATTTATTTATGAATGTGAATGTTTTGATAACGTAGAGTGGATGTGACAATGGAGTCATTGCTCTGAAACCAGTAATCTACTAAAATATTTGTAGCTGAAGACGACAAAGTTACGTTAACCTTATTATTTGTTAAATAAATAAGTAAATATACTTTTAATTAATTAACAAAACATATATCAATGTTTTGTACAATAAATCTTGTATTGGTCGTTTAGGTATAGTTCTTCTTTTTGACATTAAATTGCCATATTGGTACAAATTACTCATTCTAAAACTATGCTTAAGCAGCTGATGTAATTACTAAAAAAGGTTTGTTAATTCCATGCAAATTCTCGGGTTAAATCGAGAACATCCCTAATCCGAAGGGTTTGATTGCTTCATTTACATTGTAATGGAAGGGAAACTTCCAGGTGATGACTCTTTTTCACCATTGAGCGTTTTCACTCTAGGGATAGGTATCAACATACTTAATTTGGCCAAAATAAAGAAAATACTACTAAAGAGTAAAGATATTAAAACGATTTTTTAATATAAATAAATTATCGATAATTGTTTAAAGTGTGATAAATATTATGACTTGTTAAAGTTCTTTTTATTATTTTTAACAATAGATTAATAATGTTACACTATGTCTTAAAATTATTTTGTTTCTGCGCTAAACTTGCTACTAGCCTTTAAGAGGCAATTTACGTTGGTTAGGTAAAGCTTTGTTTTTTATATTCTGATTTATTCAGTTGAAACTTATAATTTTAACCTTGTATATATGTACAATATACATTCAGCCTTTATCCTATATAAAAAATATTCTTAGTTAAGTTGTTTGTTTTATATTTTGGTTTAAAATTTCCCTACCGTACTGCTGATTTTATATATAACAGATAACCAAATTTCACAGTTGACAATATTAATTAAAAGGCAATTGCATTCTTCTGACGTAGTGCTTTATTTCTGTTATACATTATTATTTGTTATGTATTTAGAAATGTGTTACAATACAAAGAAATTTTCTAGAACATATTATATAAATTTAGGTCCCTAATTAATGAACGTATAACTGTAAATGTAATTCACTATAAGTTAATTTTTTTTAAAACTAGTAACTTAAAAATACAAATTAAGGTATTCGTAAAAATACGTGTTACGAAAAAAAAATACATCAGTTAATAGAAAATATTCTTTGAATCCTAATAACAAACAATATATTTTTATGGAAGAAAAGAGCAGTAACGACAGAAATGTTACAAAAAGAGTCCAACTAAACAAGGAAGGTTTGTTTTAATTTGGTTTATCAGAGATTGTACAGTTAAATGTCCAGACAATTGAGTTATGATAGAACTTTGAAAATAAAAGAGCTTGTTAAAATATCACACTTTATGTCATACGGTTTGGTCGTACTTCGTAAGTGGGTTAATTACAAAAGCGCTGTACAGTTTATGTGATGTAAAAAAAGAGCCTACAACAGAGAAAACTATCCGTTATTGGTATATTGAAATAGTTAAATCATCCAGTTATATTGGTGTATTTTACTATCAAAAACGAAATAAACAATTTTAAATATTATGTTTGAATTGAATAAATGTATCATAGGTAAGGTTTACTATGTCAACCAAACTGAGATATTTATTTATCTGGGAGAGAAACGCAAAACACATTACAACACGTACGTGTAATCAATACCACTGTACGTGTAAGGGTGGGCAGGTGGGTCAATACTACTGTACGTGTAAGGGTGGGCGGGTGTGTCAATACCACTGTACGTGTAAGGGTAGGTGGGTGGGTCAATACCACTGTACGTGTAAGGGTAGGTGGGTGGGTCAATACTACTGTACGTGTAAGGGTAGGGCGGGTGGGTCAATACCACTGTACGTGTAAGGGTAGGTGGGTGGGTCAATACTACTGTACGTGTAAGGGTAGGTGGGTGTGTCAATACCACTGTACGTGTAAGTGTGGTCGGGTGGGTCAATATCACCGTACGTGTGAGGGTGGGCGGGTTGGTAATGCATGAAAGAGACACACCAAAAATAAATGTTTCAAATTCTGATCATTGTAGATTACTCGTGTGTTTTTATGTCAATTAATTTCATGAAAGAAGCTTTGCTATGGCAAAAGAAGAGAATAGTATGGATCTAAGTATGTCGTGTGCTCAGTTATAAGATTTATATACAGTTAAACTGGTGTGTCCAGTATTAGTTTTTCAATATTTGATAAATGTTATATAGTATCATGTGAATTTTATAAAGAACGAATTATTCCTTTATATACTTTTTTAAAAGTATATTATCTTCATATTGGAGAAATGTTTTTAAGGTTGATTGACAGTATGAAATCTATTTTGAGTGAGTATTCTTTTTTACTCGGGATTTTTATCCTTATTACTCTCAATAAGTATTTATAGACATGAAGATAAATATTTGAAAAATTAATGGGTTGATTGAATAATAATAAATATGACATAGCTTTGTTAAGCGGAAGACTATATTTTGTTATTATTCTCTCAAGTTGGTAGTATTGTTAACTAATATTTCATATAGTAAATTTGATATTTTAATCAGTGCACTACTAAAAACTAGCTGTATAACTTGATTAACAATACAGGAATATCTATAAAATTAATAAAAAAAAAAAAAAAAAAAAAAAAAAAAACAGTAAATTCATAGTAAACTGTTTATAGTTTTTATTTAATATTTTTACCACGTATACATATATTATTTTTTTCTAAGACAATTATTTTTACAATTAAGTTAGTTGTATATTAATTTAGTTTTAATATTAAATTATTATTATTATATTTAGTCTCTATATATGACAATGTTTCTTTTTTGAAAATGTATTGGTAATTGTATATATTTTTAAAAACCTTTATAAAGAAAAATAAAAACATCAATGGCAGTTGGAGGATTAAAGATTCAGTATTATAAGGGTGAACGCGATGAGATAGGGGGCAATTGGGTAGAAACCCAATCATAGCAACCCAACCGTAACCTATGTTACGTCTCATAACGTAGGATGTTCTGAGCTACCTAATATAATTATATGGGTTAATTTAAGTTGTATTTGACTAGAAATTGTACAAATATGAATTAGTTTTTATAGTATAAATTATTTATTTTAGAGATATAGGTATAATCAAGTGACATATTCTTTGTTTTAAGAGGCAAATTAATTTACTTTAGATTAAATATGTTAAATCGTGAAATGAAATAAATATATTATAACCTAATATGGGTTTAGATATCTAACATGCACGTGATTCAAATCAAGTTGGCTGTGTGTTGTAGTTATTTTTCTATATTTATTTTCAAACTAACTGAAATTCTCTTTAAACACAAACAATTTCCTAATAACAATCGAGTTTATTAATAATAAGAACAATAAGAACAATCGAGTGCAATTAATTCTCAGAAAAAAACAGGCAAATATTATATATAATATATTTTTAAATCTGTGTGTTGCTTAATCCCTGTAATTATACAAATAAACCAAATAACGCGTATAAATTAAAAAATATAATGTAAACCATTTTATTCAATTACAGCCCAAATACATAAATAATAGAAATGTTGTGAATAAGTACTTCATAAATCTTTTAATTAATAACGCTATCGAAATCAACCTCTTAAATACTTATTTATATGCAATTAAAATTATATATTTCTACCTGCTCTCGTTGGGAGCTATACCTCCAAACGATTGGAGACAGCCCAAGTTGAAAAATAAGCTAAAGACACATAGAATTTGGATAGGGAGGAATCGGTGAAGTAAAGTAGCCCCACATGTCCCCAAGATCTTGGAATATCGAAGGTAATCCAGTGGGATGATTCTATCAAGCTCAGTGGTGCAGAGTATTACTGCCCCACCCCTGTCGTACACAACCCCTGCAGACAACTGTATCATGATTTACCCGGAGAGACCTTGTCCAATAACATGCAGTCGAGGTTGGAACTCATCTTTGTCTTATTACATGATTGTCCTACCCTTGCTTAACCCTTAAGTTCCTAAAACCACAAAGTATATATTCTTACGTAAGTAATTTTTACCAGTCACAAATTTATACAATTCTGTTGATAATCGTACCAAACAAACCCTTAAAGTTTATCTATAAAGATGAAATAGTGCCATTTTATGATAAATAAAATCAACTTCTACTAAACTATATATGTTTAATATAACATTTTATCCCCATTCGGCTTTGAATATTTTGTAAGTTTATAAAATACTAAAACCCTACAATAAGGCAAGATGTAAACATTAAACAATTAATAACAATCTTGTGTAATGAATATAGTTATAGTAACATTACTAATATAGTTCTAATAAATCCAATAACTTCCAATTAATCGTTTAATTTTTTTACGTGTCTTTATTAACTGGAATGAATTAGTATAGTGAGCTGTCAAGAGAAATTATATGAATATATCATATAAAACTATATCCACTTTTATTTTTTTGTAGAAAATAAATTATATGCAAAAATATATTAAAAACTACAACTGTTTATGAATTCTAATTTGAATGCATTAAAATAATTTTAATGTATATTCCCTGTGTTGTTCAAAATAATGCTTTAAAATTTCTCATCTTAGATAATTAATATGACAACCATTCGGTTATTAAAATTACATTTAATGTTGTTAAATAAATTGTAATAGCTATAGTAAAATGTGTATACTAGAAGCATTATAAAATTATAATGTTACTAAAATACATAATTACTTAAAAACGGAATTGACATCTTTTTTACAAGTATGTATTTTTGTAATGTCTAGTTTTGTATGCATAATTCTCTAAAACAATCTAACTTATTTTAATTTTTTGATTTGAAATTAATTGGAGGCCTTATGGAAAAAACTTTGTGCTGTAATTATAAAAATTGTTTATGATTTATCTAAGTTTTATAACCATTATTAAACTTGTAAGCATTGAATACACATGGAAGCAATACAATCCAATTATTACAGTTAGAAAGGACATTAATGTTGAGATAATGCCAATCAGTTACAATTGGCTTATCAGCTCCTGTCATTTGACAAAGATATATCATTAGATATGTATGATTAGGTTGATGAGATTATTGGCATGATATGATTGAGTTAACATCAATTGTCCCTCACCCCTTGTTTGGTGCAAGGATATATCCGTCCGTATTGTAATATGTAGGATTCACAAATAAATGATAGGTAACTTTTTATCTTACACTTAAGAACATTTGTTCTCTGTTTAATGGGCTTGTTAATGGGTAAACCTGATAAGAGATTCACTCTATCTGTCTATATATGCATATTTATTTCATAGCAGTTTTGTAATTTTTTGAGGAACTTAATCTCGTACATATAGTAGAAATAAATTTACAAATGAAAAATAAATTAAACATGTAAACTCAAGTAGTAGCTTACAACAGTCAATAAATGTTTGATGCATATATTTATGAAATAGTTATTTCATACATTATTATTAGACAAACAATTATTAGAAGTAAATATATACAGCTTAATCCATGATTGTTGTAACGATTTCATACCAAACATGGTAAGTGTAATCAGTTGAAACATCTGAATTTCATTTACTTATCTAAAAGCAGAAATACTTTGCCATCTATATTATATATATATATATATATATATATATATATATATATATATATATATATATATATATATGTTACCCTTGACTGCCGAACTCAGCCATTGTCCAAATTTATTCCCCACTCCGTGGAGTGTGAACAGTAGCATTTGATCGGGAGAGGGAAAACCCGAAAATACTAATTCTTCGAGTGGGTATTCCCATTCACGCAATACATGGTTTAATCATAAGTTTGGGATTTTGACTAAAATAAAATGCCCACTTAAGGGAATGTCTACGGTATTCTGCATTCACTTAAAACCCAAAATGACTATTCACACGAGCTAGAGGCAAGTTCCAACAATTTTATGATTAAGTCGAAAAGAGATATTAACCTCGAATTTTTAGGCGTACTGATGTTGTGCAAAGCTGCTTACCTTTATTTGTAACCATCCAATCAACAATATTCCAGAGTTATACCGCTCATACACTCTTATGTTTCACTTGTAACGTATTAATGAAATGTTTTTTTGTTCACCAAAAGAACTCCCTACATTTTTAATTTTTATTTAAACGTTAATGACGGACGAGAAGTTGAGTACACAAATGAGACCTCTTTGATATTGCCTGGTGATAATGGTATGTGACTATAGATGCAATTGGTTAGTAATTGCTCTATGTAAATGTTGTTTATATTAGGTATAGTTTTTGTATGTTCATGACAAAAGATATTCAATTTCAGTAACTATCTGTAACGGTCAGATGCAGAGACAATGAGAGCTGGAGATGGCATGTCTATTGTTTCACGATTCTTTTGTGTTACCTTTTGTTCTTTGACAAACGCCTTTGTATTCATAATCGCCTCATTACAAAAGATATAGGCGTGTAATATATCCGTGTTACCAAATAAAATATTATGTTTAAACATTTAAACATAATATTTTTTAATGTCACTCAAAATTAAAAATGTAGGGTGTGCTGCGAAAATATATCCTAAATTCATACTATAAACAATTTTAATTTGAGGTAATTTTTAAATACAAAAATTAAGAAAAATGTTGTTTTTTAAACTATTGTGTTCTGTTTTTTTTAGAGGCTGTGGTGACATTTGAATACATGAGGCATGAGCAATAATCAGTAAAGCTTACAAGTTATAGTGTTCTTGTATGTGTTTGGCATTTGACTTCAAGAAACAACCCATCAGTTATGTATCAGACGTACAGCTAATGAGGGTTTGTGGTCACGTGATGTGATAATAGACATGTGGCAACCTACTGATTGGTGACTAAATAGGTGTTGACAGATGCTAGCTTACATGTGATACAAGTACAACAGCTACTAGTGTATTTTAAGAATTAATCACATTTTAAAACTGACTAAAATTTTGATTCATATTCATTTTTGAAGAGTAAGTTACAAAATCTATTTTAACAATTCTTACTTATATATAAAGAAAACAGTAACATACGAGGTAAAAATATACATTTTAAAGATAAAATATTGTGAAATTTTAAAACCATATAACTGTGTTAGTAGGTATCACTAATATAGGTCATAACAAATGTAACAATTTAATATCAGGATGAATTATACTTTGTTTAATTAATCATCATCGTGGTATATGATATACTAATATAGTTTTGACATTTCTGAAACATTGTTTATGAAGGGTTCATAATAGTTGTAGTAAAATTGATTATTTATTCTAGGAAATGCTTGGAATCTAAGTTTATTATAATAGTTCAAGTGGACTAGGAAAATAGTTCTTTAAATGTCTCTTTTTTAATTTAGGAACAAGCTAACTACCTCTTTTATTATCATTTAAACATGCAACATACATATACTACTAATAGTTTGATATTTTTAAAACTAAAAAATTATTCAGTGTTATGGTCTGTTTTATGTTGTTTGATAGTACATAGCCTAAATAGACAAACTCATAAATAAATCAATGTTGAGATAAATGGGTTTGTCATATCTTTTGATTTTATTAATTTTTTTTGACATGACAACTTCGATAAAGTTAGCGTCTTTATTTCGGGATTTTGAAAGAATTTAAGTAATAAAGTAAAATTAAAAATTTCATTATTTTTTCCTTATGGTTTAATATTGATTTTGTTTTATATTCATACAGTACAAGTAAACGCCACACAGCACAGATTTATCACAATATAACCACAAAATGCACAAATATATTACAATACAAGTACAAAATGCACAAATATAATGGTGATCGATTTCGGTGAACCACGCTCACCTTCCTCAGACCAGAGGGATTCACAAAAGAATGGAAAATGGAGTTCAACAACTCAATTTATAGGCCTATGATCACGTGACCCCATTGGCTGGAATCGTCAAAATGGCGGCTGTTGCGAAGCTATTGGTTAATTCCTATTGGCTGTTACTTCCGTTCTTTTAGTAGTATAAAATACATTATTAAACACTATTTCAGAATCAAAATTAATCTTTAGCTGAATCTCAGATGGTTCAAAATTAATTTTATCTTCCATGTCGAAATATAATCTAAGTTCAATAAATAAATAAGTTCAAAGTTCCTGAAATAAAACTTACATATGAATGTAGAAGTCTTGAATTGTACAAAATACCACTGTTCAGTAATACATATGGTAAGAATTCGTTGAGTTATGCCACTCCAAACATTTGTAATGAGACCGATTGATTACCAATTTAAAAAATAGAATATAAAAACTATAATTGTTTTCTATTGTTTATCTGTTGCCAGTGATACATATATACAATATAATATTTATATTTTGACAATATAATATATATATTTTTACAAACGATTTCTTTAATATGTTGTTATTGATGAATTGGGCTATGAAATCGTATTTAATTTTTTTCTTTATAATAAGGTTGTTGAATTTTTATTTTTGTTAAGTCCTTCGAGTGTACGTCGTTTATCTACGCTCATTACACTCATTCATCTCTCACATTCCCCCATATCTTGAAGATCGGCGTGTTACTAATGAATGACTGGGATTGTTTTTTATTCAATATTATTTCATCAGTATTTATATGTTTTGTTGCATTATTTGCATATTAAAAAAAAAAAAAATACTCTGAACATCTTATAAAACAAACTTTTTAATAAAATGAATACTCAAAAAAGTTATCGGTCGAACTCATTTGATATGTGCAAGAAATTGCATAGTAATACGAATTTTGTAATCAAAGTGTTTCTTAACAATAAAGAGAAAAGCTCAGCGCCTGCAAACTAACCGATACTCTATCTGTCATACATTGTTGGCTGTTGACAGGCTCCGGGGGAGGAGGCGGAGGAAGGCCGCGACCTTGCTTGGAATGCGGAAATCTGGGCCACTAGGTTATCGCATCGACGGTTATCAGTCGTTTAAATGGCTTAAAGAGATTTACATGTCCTCACTCCACTACAGCTTCAAGTAACGAACTGTTGTTTTTTGAATGGCATTTGTTTCTGATTTAAGCCTCGTTGCGAGTGCTCACTCAGAGTGGGCACTCAACTTTAATCACAGCACCCAATGAGTCCCACGGCTACGCCAAGCTGAATCTTACTATTAGTCGGTGGCTAAGTGGTCTCAAGAGTACAAGCCCTTGTACCTGAGGTAGAGATAGTGCAGGTTCTAATACAGGCCTTGTATTTTAGGGTTTATTAGTAATATTCAGAAGCTAGACTGGTTTGCCCTTTACTATGTCTGATAATCTCCCAAACAGAGCAATAGTCTATGGGGAGTAGGAAGAGTAAAGTTAAGAAGGAGATCAGGAAGGGGATGAAAGAATATAATCATAGAACCATATTGGTACGTTGCGGTTTTTTCATAAAAAGAAGCTTAAATACTTTTAACAAAAAAAAAGTATTGTTTAAAGATAATTTGGTAAATATTTTCTGAATATTTTTTTTCAACAATCTATGTATGACATTCAGTTATATAAATGTATATACCGGACATTCTCAGTCACAATACTCTTCCAGCTGTTAAGGATTTAGTTAAAATGCTTCAGAACCAATTTTGTGGGAAAAAGTCACTCTTAACTTTAGCTTTAACAAAATATATAATGTTATATATTTACACTACCATAGACTAACGTATGATACGAGTAATTAATTTTTTTGTAAAGAATATCTTCTAGAACACCGACTATAAACATTGTTGCATTTATCATTGTTCTTTTATAGCATCCATTCAAGAGGATTTTTAAACATTTTACATATTGAAAACAATGTATTATTTCAATATAATAAATGTTAAATCATTTTATTTAGTTTAATTATTTTTTAATCAGAATGCAAGTGGCCTAAGTTCTAAAAAACGTATAAAAAACCAATCCATTATTATTTATCATTAATTATATTGTATTTGTATTGTAGTTTTTTATTAGAAATACAATTTGTAGGTGATAAAATTAAGACAACTTGATAACTTACAGTTATAAAATAGGAGCTAATTTTCAAGTGTTTATTTCACCGGTATATATATCTGAGACCTTATTAATTAATATACGCATTAAAAAAATAAATTTAATCTCATGGTTAAGTCTTTAGTCATAATCATGATATAAAGAAGTGACTAATTTTTATTATTTCTAAGGCAACTCATGAGTTTAGTTGTTAAACATAAATGTATTCAATAATGGTTTTATATTATATTGACATAAAAATGCATAACACTAGATATTTTAATTTAATTTACGAAACAGTTGACAGAACATAAAGACTCGTTTCCAATAAACGAGCTTGAATAAAAACAACAATGTTTCTTAAGGTTAAAGGTAGTAAGTTAATAATAGCCATTCTCGAATATTATTTACTCGAATAAAATAAGATTATAAATTCTTGGCCAAGACAGTTACTAAATTGGAATATGACAATTGAATCAATTGGATACTAACTTAATCATTGCATCCCTACAATCTCACCAAGCTAATCATACGTGTCTAATGAAGTATCATGTAAACTAACAGGAGCTAAATTATTAATAAATAAATAAATGTATTTATTGTTTTCACAGGTACAGATTAGTTTTACAGGCAAAATATTAATCATAATAAAAATGCACATTTTATGAAAAATGAAAAAACTTACATAACTAAAGAAACACAATTATAACTTAAACGCCTAAATAAAGTACTCCAAATCATAAAAAACATTCTTGGTTAATCTAGAACCAACTAGCACTATCTCAATATTGTCGAAATTTTAAACTGTAACAATAGGTCTTAGTTAATTACTACTGTGTTTTTTCACTTGATACATATTCCAATTATTTTCAAACAAACATTACAGAACTTAACTTTTATATGGTTAATACACCGTTATACATACAATGTAATTTTTTTTCTAAGAACACGACAAATCTTGAATTTGTCTAAAATGGTAATAAAAAGCTTTTATTGTAAAGGCCTACAAGCATATTTCGGTTTTTAAATATTTAAATAAATTTTTTGTGCAAACACGTTACCTTTTTGTTGTGTATTAGTTGGCAATACATAAATTCAAACACAATAATGAAAAACGAAACAAAATTAATAACATTGTTTTGAAATATGTATCCCCTATTTTAGAAAATATAAAAAAAATATACAATAATATGCTTATTAAGTAGTTAAAATTTACATTCATTCCACTATCAAATAATATGCCAATTATTATACCTAACATTAAATTGTAACGAATTGTATTTGAGCACTGTGCAACTAAAACTAACTTTAACTCACAAAGTGTTCTCATGTACTTTATTAACCAATAAATATTGACTTCACGTCTTTAAGTTTATTTTTAACTTATATTTTATGAATACAACATTCCAACTGGTGATTAAGTTATGATATTAGTATAATAATTACATCCAACTAATTTCTAGCATGAATAAAAAACATAATTTTACATAACCAATTTATGTAAATACTACTGTGTCCTACTAATTAAATTCGTACCATGATATTTTCACGGTTACTGGTATATTTTTTTATATACTTATTGATTCTAAAACTTTTTAACTAAAACTATCTTAAGGCACTAACCTTCAGATGGAAATCACTTAAGAATATTTCTTGTGCTTGATTATATAGCACATAGTTAAATTATGAGAGTTATGCACACACCGTGGATATCTCCATTCCAACAAAGAGCCACTGGCTTCCATGTATGATATATATCGTATCCTTTTAACCTTAAACCCCGATAGGGTTAAACCATGCAGCAAGCGTATAAATCAGATACTGAGGCTCTAATAATTAATTGATGTTAATATTTTGTTATAGAAGTACTTCTAGGAACAAGGTGACTTCTTTATGTAGATGTTTGAATGTAGTGCCACTGCAAGTAATGATTTTAGTGCATATGAGGTTAAACTCGTGGCGGAGGAAGATCATATAGTAAGGTAGAGATGATCTTCAACCCCAACTATACGTTATTAGATAAGGTCACTCCGGGTGAGTCGTGATACGGTTGTCTGCAGGGGTACGACAAGAGTGGGGCAGTAATACCCTGCACCACTGAGCTTGATAGAATCATCCCACTGGATTACCCTCGATATTCCAAGATCTTGGGGACATGTGGGACTATTTCACCTCACCGACTCCTCCCTATCCAAATTATATTTTAAGTTAAAGGAATATTTAGCTGTTCTTTCTAACATGGAGATCATATGAACTTATAAAGTATTTAGAAAAAATTAAAATGTTTCTAACTATAAAATTATCAAATAATGACAGTATTAAACTAATCAGTTGGACTAAAAGGATAGTTTATTAAAGTTACTAAATATTAAAAAAAAAAGTTATTATAATATATTAACAGTTAATATGGAAATGACACCAATTAATATTAAACTGTTAATCGTAACATTTTATGACTGATATTAATTCTAAATGGCTGATACTTTTAATAGTTTTCAGAGTATTTACTGGTAAGGGCAATCTGAATTATTTGGATGTATTTCAAATTCTACATATAAAGTTTCTTCAACTGAAGTTAAAAAACGAACCTGAGGTTGGTTGTTTTGATAAAACTCCAATATTCCTAGCTACTCAGCTTGGTGGCTGAGTGGTTAGCTGAGTGGCTGAGTGGTGGCTACGGCTGCGAAGGCCCCTGTCCAAAGTTCGAATCTTCCACTGAGTTAACGGTCGACGAATAAAGTTAATGCACAGGTCTGTTAGTACGCCGTGTAAACTGGTGAGGAAAGTAAATAAATAATATATATATATATATATATATATATATATATATATATATATATATATATATAAAATAGAGATGCCAGGCAGCTAAGTTTATCTTAAGGTGAACTATTTGTCATTAGTATAATGGATTGAACTATATTGTAATATTTACTATATTAACTAGTTATTTCCATACAATTAACCACATTATTATGTGAATAGTCCTTTATTTCTTCTTAAGGTTAGTCCTTTATCTCGTAACATTATAATAATAATAATAAAACTTTTATTGCATTAGGACAATTATAAACATTGTATTGCAAAAGTCAATTTTTTTTATAATTTGCCATTTATTCTAACAATTCACCCTTTCAAACATACATATATTGACAGACACCCAAATTCCCACTCATCACCAATTGAACCACTTCAACTTCACTTGTGTTATAATGTTATTGATTTTCCCCCTCCTAGTTATGTGCAAAGAATTCGTCTATACTATAAAATGCTTGTTTTGAAAGAAACTTCTTCATAACTACTTCAAGAGATCAAACAAGATAGAAACAGAGAGAATATATTTGGGCGAACCCCATTAATGCCCATATTTTTATCATCAAGCCATTAAGGCAAAAATAAGCGTAGAAGTTTTCCTAGTCCTGTAAAGCATCACACGAACAAGGACTAAGGAAAATGGTTCAAAACAATTAAATGTTCGAACATTCAGTCGATCGGTGCCAAGTCATTCAAAAATTACTTATTTTGTGACTAACAATTTTAAATGAGGCTCGAGATAAATATATGATGAAGTTATCCAAACCTTTTAGCTCGACAATATATTCAAGCAAGGGAAAGCGTGCCATGGCATATTTAGCGAGTCCTCTTGGCACTAACCCTCAGATGGAAATCACTTAAGAATATTTCTTGTGCTTGATTAAATAGCACATAGTTAAATTATGAGAGTTATGCACACACCGTGAATATCTCCATTCCAGCAAAGAGCCACTGGCTTCCATGTATGATATATATTTTAACCTCACTTTTCTCCAAAAAAAGGTATTTTTGGTACGGATTAAAGTGGCAGCAACTTTTACCCCAAAGGAAATATCCTTTTAATAAAAAGGTTTAACGATTTTTCTTGACAGAGAATAAAAACTTTTGCCCTTCTTCCTGTTCAGAACTTGTCCCATGCTTGATGAGGTTCCAACAAAATCCAAGGCTATGGAATACTCTCCCGAAAGGGTCAGCACATTGTGTTATCTAATTGGCTGAGTCTTATTATTAGCAAGGGCCACTAAGCTACAACTAAATATTTGTTTCATTAGTTATGAAATTTGAAAGGAATTTCACGTTTAGATTCTTGTTTAGTAAAACAATAGCATGCTTTAGTAAAACTAAAATCTTTTTAGTAATGAAGCTCAATAATTTGAAGGTAAAAATGAGTAGTATTTAATTACAATAAAATAATGACAATACCTGTACACTTTATTTATTTTAATCCTATGAAGTTTAAATAAGGATACAGAGTCTACTAATACATGACTATAGCTGGGTTTTAAAGTAATGCCTTGAGTAAGCTGGTGATGCTCGCACGTGCTGCTATCTACCAGCGATCTGTTTAAAATAAGTGGCCAGACGGCTATTTTACGTACTATTTCATCAGCTATTAGTCACTTCAGTGAGTTATGGATAGAGACAATGAGATAGAACAATATGGTTTGCGAGATTACTGGTACTAACTGTGGAAGACTAATGGAACCGAACAGAAAGCTCGGACTAGGGCGACCCCTGAGTGAACCGTCTTCTTCTTTTTTATAGTCAAATAATCAATGGTAATACTTTATATTAAGTAGAAATGATAATTTTTTAACAATTTATACTTAATAAAGAAGTAAATGATTTTAAATTTAATATTAAAATATCTAAAAGCAAGCAAATAATATAATCCTAATCTCCTTAATAAATTGTATCATTAACTTCAGAGACTTAACTATTTATAAAGAATTACATATTGAACTAAATGCTTTTTATTTATTAGTATATTAAACAAAATACAACATACTTATTACTAAAATCCCTAATTTATATGCTTCGGCGCTTGGTGGGTAATTATCTGAGATTCAATATAGTCGGCTAGTCACGACAAGTCCTCTGAACATCATGCTTCTGTGATATTGAAGACGCTGATTTCCACTGAAACAGCACAAGTCATATAAGTCATATAATTTACCTGTCGTAATTACTATTTATGATATTTTAATCAAGTTGTATAGAGATGCCATGCAGCTAAGGTTATCCTAAGATGAACAATTTGTCATTAAAGTAATGGATCGAACTATATTGTAATATTTACTATATTAACTATTTATTTCCATACCATTAACCACATTATTGTATGAATAGTCCTTTATCTCCTATTGAAGTTAATCCTTTATCTCGTACCATTATATTACGAAGCAGTTAGCACACGTGATTAAACCGCTTTGTATCCATAAGTATTTTTACTTAACAGAAATGTATTTATTTAGTTTTATATACAGACTTGTTAGACAGTCCAGGACGTCCTGTAGTATACGATATTGGGTTACAGTTGGGTAGCTATGATTGGGGTTCTGCCCAATTGTCCCTATCTCATCTGTATCGCTTCTGGACTTCTGAATTTCATCCCTAAAACCACCAAAGATATTATTTCTTGCTTTTATACACGTTTTACTGAAAATATAAACATTAAACGTGAATGGGGGTGGTTTATTTCTTTTATTTTGGGGAATAAAAGAAGGATATTAATTAACATAACTATTATATCTGATTGATTGACCTATGCGTTATCACGGCTTAAAACTGTTATAAGAGGTAACTGAAATGTAAAAAATGTTTAAGCAAATTACAATTATTGCATAGAGCACACTTATTAACGTAAATGTGTTGAAAATTTTTCACAGAAAACATTGTAAAGGTTTGTAAAAGGTACAACATTTACTTTTGTGCATAAAGCAAGATTCTTTTACATTTTGTTACCAATATAATATAAGTTTATAGTATACAATTCTTTCACAAAAACTTAAACATCTCCAACTACTTTACTTAGTATGTTATTGTCTCTCAAAACAAGAAAAATTCTCCAAAAACCGAAAAAGAACTATTATACAATAATAAAACGCCAAGTGGGGTATCGAACTAGAGTAATTTATCTCCTAAATATCATTATACCGTTATATTTTGGAAGACTCAAAGTTTAACGACAAAATAAATACCTCTTTAATAGAAACAAGTAAAATACCTTGAACCAATCTGTTGGCATAAAATATTATCAAATTATTGCCTGATTATCATTTTGTTAGTGTTGGCGGAGCAAAATAAACGACGATTGTTAAAACATATTATTGTACTTTTTAACTAAAAAAAGGCGTTAAGTAAATTTGTTAGTGAACAAATGATATAATATTAATATTAATTAAAATAGGAATAGTAGATCTAAATTATTTCCTTTAGTTTTAAACGCCAATATGAAGAAATAATATACAAATTACGGGTATCATTGTTAAAAAAAACATGTGTCTTTAGTTTAAAATGCGTTTGAATTAAAATAACTAGATCACCCATTTAGTTACTTTTGTGGTTATATCATTAAAAAAAAAAAAAAAAAATATTTTGACATCGATCCTAAACTGCCTTGGTCTATTTTAGGCAGTTTTATCTTCATACAATTTTATACATCATTTAAAATAATTTAGGAAGCTAAACAAAATATATTATTTATTACTTTAACTTGGTATTTTTAAGGTTCGTTTGGTCCACTAACAGACTTCTCGGTTGATTACGCTAGGTGCAATAGTTATATTTACCTCATGGAAAAAGGCAATATGACTTGTGTTATCTAACTACTTAGTTTTAGGATGTCTTATTTTACCAGGAGAAGTTAGGGATAGGCAGCAATTGTTACCACTTAAACAGGGGATCAACGGTTTTAGGGTGACTTCCGAACCACCACAAGTGACCGGCAGGTGAGCTGCGTGCAAGAACGGAATCCCATCCAAGGAAAAGCCACGCTCGATGTTGCTTGATGTCATTATCTCGCAATAATGTCAAAACCCTTCGGTCAAGGCCAATGGCAGTTTGATACAGTAGTAAATGAGACCCATCCCCCACCCAAAACTGGAAGTCGTGCCAACTGGGGGATGGCTCAAAACCAGTCAGGCGATAGGATCACAGGTGGCAGTTGGAGGGTCAAATAACATCTTGGCAGCTGAGCAAAACTAATTTATTTTCAAGAAAACAATTAACTATTTTGAAAAAAAATCAGCAGAAGGCCACAATATCAAAATTACACTTAGACAATCCACAAGAAACAATAAAATTAACAAGAGACTAACAAACTAACACAAAAACAACAAACGCTATAAATACCGAAATTACAAAACATTTGTGCCTATCTGCAGAATTGCTAGAGACAAACAAAAAATTTGAAGAAAACTTACAATGAAAAATTTTGACAACACCAATTAACCGGCAGTTTAGCCCACATACCATGATTCCACCGAGGCCAAGGAGTAAGCCGGAGTCCTTGAGCAGCTACGAATTAGATCCAGTTAAAACAAAAGAGAAATAATCCCCTTTTGGTGTATATTTAAAAATTAAACAATTTAAAAAATATATAACACGGTACCGTACTATCGAAAATTCACTTCAAAATACTACAAATCATGAAACAAATAAACCAAACAAGCTTAATCACTAGGCCTAAACATAAAAATAAATAATACCATGATTTAACAGTAGGGACCTAACAATTAGAAAATTTAAAAACATATAACAACAAAATATACTAATTTAAGATAAATAAAAATAAATATTACCATAAAAGTGTTTTTCTTTATCTTGAAAAAACCTTTCTTCTTTAAATTTTAAATGAATATATATATATATATATATATATATATATATATATATATATGTCCCATGGCTGTTTTTTAGACCCAAAAAATGTTCCAGTTCATGGCCAGTTCCTCGGCCTAGGCCTATAGTTCCAATAAAATAACTTTGGTACTGGCGGAACGGCCTCGCGCCACTGGTCTGAAATGACAAAACTCTGAGCTTTAACTTGCTGTCAAACTTAAAATAAGTAAGCAATAATTTTCAAACTAATTGGATAGTGTACACCATTTTATATTCTTTAAGGAAAAATTATGCTGGAGATTTTTCTAGAGCTAATTTGCTTTTTAAAGTGATATTTGTATTTAAAAACAAGTTTTTATTAGTGAAATTGCGCGTGAGTCGTCTTTAACCTGTCACTGTTGCGAGAATAATAATAATAAAATAATGTCTTGTGGATGGATGACAGTTTGATTTATTGTGATTAGTTTGGTATAAGTCTCATTTATTAATTTTAACAGGTTATTGAGAAATTAATTTTTTTGTAAACCCTTGCAAACTCTAGACAAAATTTCTTTGAACAAACATGTATTTCTGTGTTATTTATGTATTACTAAAATAATACTGTGGTACTAATAAAACATGTGGAAAAATAATGAAGAGTTGATGAAGTAAACTCATTGTTCGTTTACATCGAGGCTGTGTCGGACGCGTAAGGTATACTCTGCTCAAGGGAAAGTGTAGACTGAATATTCAGCCCAAGCGTAAAACGAATTCCGATCGACGATATTTTCAGATAAGAAATGTTTCTCCAGTAATAAATAAGGTAAGTTAGTTGACTTTTGACTTTGAGGTGTGTTCATGTTCATTTCTTTATCGATTTAATTAATATAAAAACCCACAAATAAAACAAATATATTCAAACTAATAAATTTAACTAGAATTAATTGTTAACAGTGCTTACTATAGTATAACCACTAGTTTATTTTCATTACAGTTATTTAGTTTTAGTGATATTACAATTTTTTTATTTAGATGTGACAATAATGCTATAGGATTCAGTGTATATATAATTATCAGTGTTTATTGCAATTATAATATTTAGGCTCTTTCAAATTTTAGGTAATTTTCTATTGGTAATTGACAAGATTTGTTTGCAATGGAAGAGGCCAGAGCTGAGCCAGTGACTGTACATTGTGCGTGTGGTATCACCGCCGCCTTGTTGACAATCTAGTTTTGAAAACTCCTGAATCTTTCTTCCTAGTTCAAGAAAATTCTATTTAATACGAGAGTAAGATTTTAGTGTCACTTAAATAACACAATTAATTTAGGTTTAAACAGATTTTGTCTAGTGTTTTTCGTTTCAGAGTTTGCAAGGGTTTACAAAAAAATTAATTTCTCATTAATCTGTTAAAATTATTAAATGAGACTTATACCAAACTAATCACAATGAATCAAACTGTCATCCATCCACAAGACATTATTTCATTATTATTATTCTCGCAACAGTAACAGGTTAAAGACGACTCACGCGTAATTTCACTCATAAAAACGTGTATTTAAATACAAATATCACTTTAAAAAGCAAATTAGCTCTAGAAAAATCTCCAGCATAATTTTTCCTTAAAGAATATAAAATGGTGTATACTATAAAATTAGTTTGAAAATTATTGCTTACTTATTTTAAGTTTGACAGCAAATTAAAGCTCAGAGTTTTGTCATTTCACACCAGTGGCGCGAAGCCGTTCCGCCAGTACCAAAGTTATTTTATTCGGACTATAATTAAATAGTTCCGCACAACATTCCTCCTTTTTTTAATTTCATATTTTTTTACTTTTTTCAAAATATTAACCCCCCCCCCAGCTCAGCTGCCGGGAACAAATGGAACGCACTGACCTGAGGAGAGAAGAATCCTAGCAACAGGCTCGACACATGGTCCTCAGGCCAGGCTAGCAGTGTGGATGGTAGAACTCCACCCGGACGACAGGCTGAGGGTCAAAACGTCCCACTCAAGGACCCTGGAGTTTATGATTCTCTAGCCAGAATTCATGTCGTGAAGAGAGGGTGCCGAGAACAAATCAAACGGCTGGCCAACCTAACAGACTGAGACCCAGAATCACGGAACGAACGAGTTCGAGCCAATGGCCGCTAAAGTAAAAAAAACGCAGCGCACGAGCAATCTCAGGCAGCCTGGCAAACCACGAACACCAACAGCAAAATGTACCGGTCAAACGACCCGGTACAAAACTAACCCCTTATATTGTTCAATATTGATCGATTACCATTGTTATACTAAGATTTACTTACTAATTTTTATTTGGTAACCGCAATTCACCCTTTAAGGATGTGTTTTAGGATTAGTTTACTTCACCTATAATCTTCATATAAGTATTTACACACTTACATAGTACAAATATTTAATTATAGCATGTATTTATCGTGGCATAAAGCTATAGGAAGTTAAAACTTCTCGTTTTCAAAGTCATTTATAGTTTCCTGTAAGCATGTTGGAGTAGAGTAGAGGTGATTACACCTCATTGTCTACGAACTGTCTTTAACAAACTGTAATGTGCCGAGGGTAGTGCAAGAAGCTCTCAGTTTCTGCTGTAAAAGCAGATTACATCCCTCTTGGGTAGTTAAAGTCAATGACCAAAACTCGACGTGAAACCCATTCTGTTAAATCATCCCCCATTTACACCAGTTCTGAGCAAACGTTGAATAAACCATTTAACACACTAATTAGATTGCTTTGAAATATAATTTTGTGGTCATGTTTAATATTTTGCTGTCAAATACTTCATAGTACTCTTTCTAGCTTACACCACGTTGTATTTAGTTCATATTATTTATATTAATTATACAATAATGATTTTAAACACGTATTTCAGTAATTTAAACAATACTAGATGTTACGTAGAATCATTATCATTATATTATTTCTGTTGCTTGTTAAAATTTTGTGATAACCATCTAGAGTATTTATATTTATGACAAATTGGAGTTGTCTGTTGCTTATAAATACATCAATTAGTTGAAATTCGTTTCGAACTGCAGTAAATAAATAAAAAGTTAATTAAATTTAAAATCCTTGAAAAAAAGACATTGATAAAACTTAATCCCTTAAAAATGTGTAGTAATATTTTCTCTCTTATTCCGATTATAAAAAAAGAAACAAAATAATACAATTAAAATATTCTAAGAAATTTAAAGATATAACAAATAAAAACTACACTTTTAACAAATTAAATCTTGCTTCTTATAAACGTCTATTTTCGAAGCCAGGTTTGACTACTTAAATTAAAAATTAAAAGAGAGAATAGAAATAACAAATTGTATTAAATATACATGATTTGCAACTACAGTTTTGAATATGATAAATATATTTTAAAAAGAAAGAATTCAGGGTCTCAAAGGCAATAACTGATTTCAGGGTCCATTTTTAACATAAGATTTAAAAAAATGATACCATCATATGCATAACTGTTAAAGTTAAAAAAAAATACTACCAGTACTAAATAAGAATATTATATATCTACATACATTTATACAAATTAAATCATAATAAATATATAATTTTTATTAGTACTAATAACTAACAATCTTTATAAACATGAAACTCACAAACAAATACAGTCCTGTGAACTTTCTCTTTGTACGGATTAAAATCTTTAATATAGCGATATATTCTATCTGAATTCAAATAAACCCTCAAATACTGATGACAATATTTCCTAAAAAGATCCTCGCCAAATACCTTGTCGTAAACGGTTTACAGCTTTGTCGTAAGATATAAAACATCTTATTGGTTGTTGAAGTTACTACCTGATGGTGCTTTAATGTATCTCGGGGAATATTTTGACCTAATATATTCATTTACAATTTTCCAATAGGAATGTTTATAACTATATATATAAACCTAATTGCAAAATTTTACTAAAAAAATTACATAATTTGATTTGTACTCATTCAAGTGCTTTTCATTAATTTGAATCGAACAGTATTTCTTTACATAGTTTAAAAGACGTTTAATGCCTTTACATTTATTCATTGAAATAATTAATTTGTACTGGTTGACCAAGGTAGGTCAAGATAAATTAAATAAAAAATGGGTGCATGGTAAAATAATTATTTTAGAAATATTCTTCTGTTGTGTTGCTGATTACAAATTGTAACCAAATTGAGGCTTGTTTGATGTATTTCTGTTATGTTTAAACGCTTACTCAATATATTCAACGTGGTTTTCTAATTTGCATTACTGTATATCGTTTTCAAAATAACAACTCATATAGACTTTTCCTCCTTGTTTAATTTTATGTTTTTTGATGTAAATACGTACCTCAGTACCATCGTACATGGGTGGGTGGAAGTGTCCATACCTTCGTACTTTCGGTGGGTGGGAGTGTCAGTACCATAGTGCTTGGCTGGGTGGGAGTATCAGTACAATGGTGCTTGACTGGGTGGGAGTGTCAGTAACATTGTGCTTGGCTGGGTGGAGGTGTCAGTATCATCGTACATTGTGGGTGGATGTGTCAATACCATCGTACTTTCGGTGGGTGGGAGTGTCAGTACAATCGTGCTTGGGTGGGTGGGAGTTTTAGTACCATCGTGAATGAGTGGGAGGGACTGTTGATACCATCGTGAATGGGTGGATGGGAGTGTCAGTACCATCGTGAATGGGTGGATGAGAGTGTCAGAACCATCGTACACGGGTGGGTGGGTGCGAGTATCAGTACCATCGCGATAGGATGGGGGGAGTGTCAGTACCATCCTGAATGGGTGGGTGTGAGTATCAGTACCATCGTGAATGGATGGGAGGGAGTGTCAGTACCATCGTAAACGGGTGGGTGAGAGTGTCAGTACCATCGTGCTTGGGTGAGTGTCGGTACCATCGTACACGGGTGGGTGCGAGTGTCAGTACCACAGTGCGTAGGAGAGTGGAGAGATATAGAAGCATACAATATATTTTTTATATTGCTCACGTTTATTTTCTTTAAAATTTATGTTGATACCAGACTTATTATAATATGACAGATAGAAAAAACGAGATTGATTTTTACTATAAAATGGAGAATATAGTATGAATATAGATTTGTTTCTTATAATAGACTAAAATGTTGTTGTTTTAGTTTTTTATTTTTTTCAAATTAACTAAGGAACGCACATTTAATTTTGTTCTTAAAATTAACATAAAAATGCGATGAAGTTTTACAGGGGCTTTAGTTTTCTTCGTGTTGCCAGAGTGTATCTGACAGTTCAATGTACCCCTGTCATTGGGCATTACATACTTTGGAGTTGGGAGGACTTTTTTGAGTCTGAAACTTATGTTTAACATATTTTTTTTTGTAAAATGGAACATCTTTTTAATCCAAAATCGTATTTTGATTCTGATATATTCAACTTAATATCTTACTAAATAAATCCAATTAGAATTTGTCTTAATGCTGTAAAGTTAACGATAACAGTTTTCAATGTTTTAATATTTCCTTGCTAATCTACGATTTAATGCTTTTAGCTGCTCCAAATCACCAACTCCCCAAAGAACTTCATTATTTACAAAATGTACATCAATAATCTCAAATATAGACTGAAAAGTGAAAATATGGCACGTCAGTTATTTTGTTTTCAAATTTCGTTCACGTATTATTAAAGGTGAAAATATATTGAAGTCTTTAATCGCAATCAATAAATGTCGCAGATACACAGAACATTTTTTGCGATAAAATTCCTTTAAACAGGTCAAATATTTATCACGCGTCTAAGAACTAGGTTATACAGTCAAGCAGTGATAACTTTACTTAAAACAATTTTTATATTTAATTTATACAGTACAAGTAAACGTCACACAACACAAATTTGTGTTGTATGACGTTTACTTGTAATGTATATGTACCAACTCGTATTATGCTAATTAAAAACCTATTTAATTTATCACATGATCTAAAACTGTTACAAATAAAGTTTTTTATGTATATTTAATATTATTATTAAATATATTAAACTATCTGATATTGGAATATGTGGCAGACTGAAGAGATTGTTTAGTAATTACTTAATAGAAAGAAATATTTGCACTTCTATTGGAACTTTTGTGAGTGACTGTACGAGTCAAAGTACTGGTTTAATACAAGGAAGTATTTTGTCTCCTGCTCTATTTAACATTTACGTTAATTATTTAGCTTCTTTAAAACTTAACAGTAAAATATTGCAATATGCAGATGATAATATATTGTTTTTAGTATATACAAATGTTAACACAAGGATTAGAATCATGTAAAATGATTTTAATTTACTAACTAAATATTTTTTTAATAATTCAACTAAATTAAATGGCAGCAAAACAAATTGAATAATTCTTAAAAATCCAAGGATTTAAAGCAACAAAATGTTGAATAGAAATAGCGGATTAGTATGTCACAGTTATACATTTTTGAGAGAGAAAGATTAGATTAGATTAGATTGAAAGGGGATGTACAGTTGGTCCAGCCAACCCTTGCAACGAAGCCTGAGGCTTTTTGTGCCAATCCCGGTGCCTAATCGTCGTAAAGCTGGCAATCCTTGACCAGGTCAAGGAGCTTCTTCACTAGATTAGTAATTTCCGACTGTCCCAGAGGTGAGCCTTCAAAAAGTACTCTTCTCCTGGCACCAAGAGCCTCACACTCCAGGACAATGTGTTCTGCCGACTCTTCGTCCTCCCCACAGAGGCGACAGATGGGATCCTCCGTAAAGAGTCCCACTGTTCTTAGATGCCTCCGGAATTTGCCGTGACCGGTGATGAGTCCCACCACCAGCTTGACGTGCAATTTACTCAACCCAAGAAGTGACTTTGTAAACTTCTGGGAAGGATTTCTGACAAGAACCTTGCCGAGTCTTTGCCCTGGGAACCGCCACCATCTTTCCAGATGTCTGGTGCTGACCCAGTTTTTGATTGCTGTTTTGACAGCTGCAGCCGAAACGCCGCAGGCCGGCTCAGGACCAATGAAGGGCTTGATAGCACCTTCCCTAGCCAAGGCATCGGCCTGCTCGTTGCCTTCTAATCCCCTATATCCTGGGATCCATTCCAGCAAGACCTGATTCCTTGAGCCCAGGATGCTGAGGGACTCCACACATTCCCAGACTAGACCAGACGAAACCTTCCAGGAGTCAAGAGCCCCGAAGGCCGCCTGACTGTCTGAGAGGATGTGGATATGTTTCCCGCAAACCCCTCTCATGGTTTGCGCTGAACGTATGGCGACTTCAGCTTGGAAAACGATGCAATACGCTCCCAGGCTCACGCTAGCGTTGGTCCTAAGGTCGCCAGTATAGACACCAAATCCAGCTCTGTTGCCCATTCTTGACCCGTCTGTGAACCATACAATTCGGTCGTGAGAAGAAACCGGGCTACTAATAGCGTCCCAGTACTCCCTCGACCTGAAATCCACAGTATGGGGTCTGGTGAAAAGATACTTAGTCCCAATGAAGTCAAAATTCATTGAGAGTACCTCATCGTTTACTAGATTGACCACTGAGGAGTGACCTGTACAGGACCCCCTCCAGTGGTCATTCAGTTGAAGCCTGTAAGCCGCCGCCCGAGCCTCCCCAATAATGAAGAGATCAAGGGGCGGCAGGTTAAGAAGAACCTCCAGTGCAATTGAAGGGGTCGCCTAAAGGCCCCTGTCATGCACATGCAGGCAAGCCTTTATTGGCTTGAAAGCCTACCCCGGACACGGTACGGCACGGGAGAGTGGATGTTTGGTAGGATAAGGAATTAATGGGATAGGAGTGCTCTCAGTATCGGGATCACACTGAGAGCTGTGGGAAGGTACCCTCCTCCTTTCTCATCGGTTATGGGAAAGATGAGACCCCGGGCTTGGGACTGGTGCAGCGGAGTTAATTGTTATTGAGAGAGAAAAGTCAATACAATTGTAATAATTTAGTTTCTGTTAATTGTATTAAAGATTTGGGAATTTATTTAGGTGCAGATATGTTTAATACACGCTAAATGGTTGATATTCTTTGAAATGAAAATGAATGAAATGAAACTATCTTTATTCCATCTTAAACAATACACTTTAAGTACAATATAATTTGGTAGGAATAAACTCGACCATCCTACACAGTTGCGATGGCCGGCAAACAAAACAAAGAACACTTATCAGTCACTAAGTCCATGACACTGAGAATTGGTGTTCGGCCTCTGTAGTGTTATCGTTTACTTATCTACATGTGGACAAATTTATCTTATACTATTCACATTGCATTGAAACAAAACTTAAGAATAATTTCGAGGAAAATTATTGTAAACAATTCTTACCAATAGATAGGTTTGTAGCTTTCGTTTTATAACCTATTTAACTTTAAATTTTATTAAATCTAAATCTATATACAACCTTTTACACACTTACAAATATATTTATATACAAAGAAAATGTTATTGAATTATTTCTGTTAATTGTTTGGTTTCCTCAGAGCTCAACAGCCATTTTTTAACATGAAAATTAAATGTTTTAATAGATTTGCAATTTTTAACTTCAATTGGCAACATATTGTAACATTTTGGGCCCAAAAAAACAAACGATTTTATAAAACAGGTTTTCTTCACTTTTGGCCTTTTAACTATTTTATTTTTTGTATTCCGCGTCATGTATGGATGATTATATAGTTGTTCTGTTCCATTGTTTCCACTTCTTTTGAAAAATATTTGTAGCACTTTAAACAGAAATAAATGTTGAAGTGGTAAAATATTCAGCTTTTGGTAAAGCGGAAAAGATGATTCTCTCTTGTTCTTAAATCATATTATACGCAAAAAATGGTTTTGAGTTGCTCTGAGTTTTTCTATTGAATTTTTATAAGCTCCTCCCCAGCAGTGAATACCATATTGCAACCTAGAATTTATAAGAGCAAAGTATAATGTCCGTTATAGATCTTGGTTACATTTATTCCTCAAATAGTAAAATTTCCTAATTTGATGCTTTAAGGAGCCTTGTAAATACTCAATATGTTTTTCCATGTCATTTTACTATCTAAAAATACACCTAGGTATTTAAAATGATTCACTACCTCAATTTTCTCACAGTTACATATGTTCGTTTTATTACAATAAAAATTATGAAAAACTACATCATTGATAAACCTAAAATCTTTTAAATTAAAATTAACTATTTTGGTTTTAGATACATTTACAATCATTTCATTTCGAACATACCACAGCTTTAAAATGTTTAAGTCCTGCATTTTACATTGCCATATTTCCTCTTCGTTTTCATTATTATATACTAAAACTAAATCATCGGCAAAAGCATAGATTCGACCTTTGAACGGCTTTTCTAGGAGATCATTAATATAAATTAGGAACAAGGTGGCTGAGAGTACAGAGCCCTGCGGCACCCCTTTTTTTAACTATTTCTGGATTACTATAAGAGTCTTTAAATTTTACAATTAGTTCTCTGTTTGAAAGGTACGTACTGAACCATCTGTGTGCAACTCCTCTTACTCCTGCATGTTCTAATTTTGAAAGTAAAATAGTTTGGTCCACCAGGTCAAATGCCTTTTTAAAGTCTATAAATAATGCAGATGCCTTCCTGCCAAAAGTGATGTTATTATATAGGCATTCTACGAAAACCGAAAGCGCATCTTCGGTGGATTTGCCTTTAGTGAACCCATACTGATTATCACTAAAAAGGTTATTACTGTTCAGAAAATTTAGAAGCCGTTTTTTCATAATTTTCTCTAGTATTTTAGAAATAATAGGTAGAAGGCTAATAGGTCTTAGGTTATCCAGTTTAATGGAGTTATTTTTCTTCACTAAAGGAACTACTACACTCTTTTTAAAATAGGTCGGGAAATGGCCTGACTTAAAACTTGAATTAAAAATTGTGTCAAGAACAGGTGCTTCTTGCTTAAGGCTAACTTGCTTAAGGCTTGATACTAAGGCTTACTTGCTTAAGTAAATCAACAGAAATGTTGTCTACTCCACGCGATTTTTTTGTTTTTCAAATGTGCAATTATATCTAAAACTTCTTTCTTGTCCGTTCTGTAGATAAAAAAAGATTCAGGGGTTGGGTTGGTAGCGCTGTCGTCCCAGGCGCCGGCGCTAGGAAGGTTGGCGGTCAGCTGATTTGCCGCACTGGCGAAATATTTGTTTACTTCCGTACTGATAAGACCTGGATTATCAATAACAGTGCCGTTATCTAGTTCTATTTGACTCAACTCGTTTTTACTCTTATTTCCTGTAATTTGATTTATGATTTTCCACTGTTCTTTACTATTACCACTGTATTTATTTAAAAGTTAGTAAAAAAAGAATTCTTAGTAGAATCGATTTTATTTTTTAATCGCTCATGGTAATTCTCATAATACCTCTTAAGCTTAACATCGTAAGGTCTATTCAATGAGGTTTTATACAAATTATTTCTTTTCTTAATTGCATCTAAAATGTGCTTGTTTATCCACGGACTTTTCATTTTGGCCTTAACTAGCTTATGTGGTACTTCTATTATTGAGGTGTTATTTTCTATACAGTTGTTTAAAATCGTATAAAAACTTTGAACACTTAAATCAACGCTAATACTACTATATACACTAGTCCAATTGCTACTAATTATATCATTACTTATATTTGTATAATTGACAACAGTTTTCTTGTTATGCATTAATCCTAGACTATTACTTTGTGTTGTAATTTTGCTGAACTCAACACTTAAAGCTACTAAAAAGTGATCTGTTATACCTAACTGAAAAATACCTATGTCAAATATATTTACATATTTATGTCTGATGAATAAGTGATCAAGACATGATTGCGAATTGTAGCCTATTCTTGTAATTTGTTTTACCATCGGTACAAAACAATTATTGCTCATAAGAGACATATATTTCTTTGCTTCTGGGTTATCTGATAAAATATTTATATTAAGGTCTCCTACTACAAACGAGTTTGCTTTCAATAGTTTTAATTTATTTTCAAATTCAGATAAAAAATCTTTTTGTGTGAATTCTTGTAATCGATAAATAGCTGCTATTGAGAATGGAATATTACCTATCTTAATGTCTAGAATGACACAGTCAGCAGTGGTCATGCTGCAGTCAATCAACTTGGTATTTATCTCATTATCTATGTAAACAATCACACCTCCTGCTACATACTCGTCATTACATTTCCTATACATTTTATAGCCTGGAAGTTGATAGAATGGAGTCTCTTCACTATTTATCCAAACTTCGGTAAATACATTAATGTTAATTTCTTTTTTTATAGTTTTTAGTTTTGCTTCTAACATACTAAACTTATTCCTAATGCTTCTTACATTCCAATTAATTAAGCTAAGGCTTTTGTTATTAGTAGGTGAAAAAAAGGGACATTCAAACTCGTGATAAATTGGCCATTTTGTATCTGGTTCAAAAGCTGGTTACATAAACTAACTTATTATACTTTTCAATAATTCAAATCTAAAATTAATATAAGTATTGCAACTATAATTCCTTTGAAAATAAATCTTACTCGTTAAATACACCAGTTTAAACTATTTTGGCCAAGTCATCCTCATCAATAATTTTCAAACAAATATTACCATCAGCCTTTCTTACAAATATTTTCCCTTCTCTACACCATGTGTACTTATAGTTTGCAGTTTTACATTTTTCTTTTGTTTTTTGAAGCAACATTTTGTTTTCCAGTGTTAGGTGTTCATTAATATACAGATTAATACTAGGAAAGTTCTTCTTTACATGCTTTGCGGTAAGTCCGTTGTTGTCCTTCCTCGCTGACCTGTATTTCTCCAGCCACGTAGTCTTGAGCACCCGTGAGTGGAACTGCACCACAATCTGCGGGGTCCTCTCCTTCCTAAAGGACGGGACGCGGTGGGCCACTGCGATGTCTCCACTCTTCACCTCCATGTCGATCGCCTTGCCCACGTCTTCTACTATTGACTGGACATTTTCTCCTGGCGTTTGTGGGATGCCCGATATTTCAATATTCGCGTTCCTCGAATATTGCTCTACGTTTCTCATTCTCACTTGGAGCTCCCTTACTTGTTTGGTCAGGATCCCATTGGCTTCCCGAAGTTGATCGTTTTCTTTTTTAATTTCCATGTACTGTTGGGTTATTGACTCCATATTCTTGTTGGATTGGTCAACCGCCTCTGATAAAAATTCTACAGACTGTTTGAATTCTTCAAACTGTTTCGAGTAGTTTTTTAGTTCGCCAAAGATTTCAACTTTTAATCTTTCCATCATTGAAACGAGAAATTCTTTCATAAGAGTAGTACTGGTGGTCGAGGTTTTACTGCTTCCCGCGGAAGACGTATTCTTTCCTTTCTTACACTCTTCACAGTACCAGTCCTTTTTAGCTGCACGCGTTTTCATGTAGTCTGACTGCACGGATACGCACTTTATGTGGTACTGTTGTCCACATTCTCCCGCACATATAACACTTTCCGCATTTTTCTCACAAGCTACATTACATACACTACAGATGCCTGCCATAATAATCACGTTAAATACAACGCTATATAATTTTGAATAATGTTTGCAATATACGACCTACCTACACGGCACGTGGCAAACTAGACCTTGAACTCGGCACAAACACCGCACGTCTGCTCGGCACAAGTGACTGATAACGACTTCTTAGAGTTGTACTATTCAAATGCCAAAAAATTAGTCATTGTTTTCCTATTAGCACTAGAAGATTGATTTATTTTAGTTTAATTCATTGTGTTTTCTTTTATGAAATAAATATTTATTATTTAGATCCGGAATGTATACTGTCCCCTCTTAAGAATATTCTTAAAAGAATTTTGATGGTTTTATTTTGTGAAATTCCACTTGAACTATTATGAATAATGAGCTTTGATAACTTAGATAGGTACACTGATCTATGCAGACATTATTTAAAACCTGAGCTAAGAATTATTCCTAAGGTAGAATAAAATCTGAGGTATGAGCAGTTTGTAGTTCAGAGGTATTCGAACAACTACGGACAATGTACAATACAATATAAAATAATATTGTATTTAATTCTTTACCTTATTCTTTACACGTTAATTTAATTCTTTACCTATAGATTTACAAACCCTACAAAACAAAAACCAATTAAAAATAAGCAAAAAAATATTTTATTTTCAGAGAACTAACTTACTTTCCTTAAAAGGGGTAATCCAAGAAAACCAAACTTAATCACTTGAGACAAGTTATACACCTTTATCACTGGTTAAATATGAAACATCCATTTTTCATCTTTTATTGATTAAAATAATATATTTATATTTTAAATAATTATTTTTATAAATCATGTTATGTTTATCAAAACAACGCAAGTATATCAGTAAACATTCTATTTTCTCCACTGACATTTGAAAAATAAACTGACCCCTACCAGGCGGGTTCTGCCCTATGACTCATAACATGTAACAAAAGCTTACCGTTATCAAACATTGCTCAACATTTGCTAATCTTACCCGGAATGTCCGTTAAAGGTTTATATGATAGCTCGTCTGTTTCTACTAATTTATAATATGATTTATGGCTATTTCTTTATTTTTAAGTTTATAATATTACTAAGCTTTGTTAGTATTATTATAAAATTTGGTTTGTTATCGTTGTTACATAGGCCAACAATTATTCTATTACATGTTTATTGCGTGTGTTGTTTCTCTTGTTTTTTTTTTTTTTTTTTTTTTTTTTTTTTGTTTCAGTAGACCTAAATCTTTTTTTTTTTTTTTTTGCAGTGGACATTTAACATGTATTGCAAAAGTAAATTTTATTTTAAAATATATTTTATGTCTAGTTAAAAAAATTTGGTTTCACCCACACTACAAAACAATCTCTCAAACATACAACATTTCTGCACATTCATACATCCAATTTTCCCACCTCAAGTTCCGGTGTCAGCCTACCCACTCTCCAAGTTATTCGCCAAAAACTCACCCACACTATAAAAAGCATGGCAGGCTAGAAAGCCTTTTAATTAAGTTTTAAACGCTTTCAGCGTTTTGGCAATTTTTATACAATTTGGTAGTTTATTGTAAAGATGAACACCTGCCTCTGAAGGCAAATGCTCGTAAGTAACTGTTCTGTGCTTCCCAGTCCTATAGCTGTCCCTGCCTCTGGTGCCATATTCGTGAATGTCACGTCCCCGAATCAAAGCACACTTAGAAATAAAAAAGGTTGTTGTTTCTAGAATATGGAGGCAAGGTAAAGGCAAGATTCTTAATTTTTTGAAGATTGGCTTGTATGATTCTCTGAAATCAACTTATTCGATTATCCGAATCGCTCTTTTTTGTAATCTGAAAACTCTCAAGAGCTGATTACTTGCACCAGCTCCCCACAGCACTATGCCATAGACTAGGTGGGGATAAATTAAACCATAATACGCCGTCTTCAGTACCTGAATAGGGCAGTATTTGGCTAAAGTCCTAAGAACATAGATACCAGATGTTAGTTTGGCACATACCGCATCAATATGGGCATTCCATGTCAAACCTCGATATATGTGTAATCCAAGGATTTTGACGTGAACACCTCTTCCAGCATAGTGTCTTCCAACAGTACCCTGGGGACCCATTCTAGGTTCTGAGGACGTAAGGTAAAATTTATAAAATTTGATTTAGAAGAATTTGTTTTCAAGTTTATGTTTTTGAAATATTGAATGCATTTATTCAATTCTACAAAAGTTTGTTGTTCCACGAGTTCAGGAGCTTTATCTCTAAAACACAGGGTTGTATCGTCTGCATATTGCACGATTTTTCTCTTGCGCAGAGATGCTCAAATGTCGTTGACATAAAATAAAAAAAGGGCTGGACTAACAATTGATCCCTGAGGGACACCGCAGCACAGGTTGATAACTTCGGATGATTGATTTGCGATTTGTACTAATTGAGCTCTTTGTCTGAGGTATGATCCAAGCCACTCCAAGGGCACACCTCTGATGCCATGAGATTCCAATTTGCTGAGTAGTATCTTATGGTCAATACAGTCAAAAGCTTTTGATAAATCGAGAAAAACACTGAGGGTGGATTTCCGACATTCTAATCCCTCAACAACCATATCGACCAGACTAACCACTACGTCTATAGTCGATTTACCCTTTCTGAATCCAAATTGGTACTCAGAGAGCTGGTTGTGTTTATTTAAAAAATTAAGCATTCTAGTTAAAAAAAGTTTTTCAAATATTTTGCTCAAAATTGGCAAAATCGAGACCGGCCGATAGTTATTGATTGAGCAGGGGTCACCCTTTTTAAATATAGGCGTTACCTTAGCTGTTTTAAGGAGCGAGGGAAAGACTCCAATTTGAAAATATAAGTTTATTAAGTGTGACAGTGGCTTCAAGATATGCTTGTAGCATTTCTTTAGGAGTGACATTTACATAAAATTTAGACCGTTTGAATTTTTGGCTGGGAGCTCTCTAATAATTCTGCTGATTTCTTCCTCATTGGCAAGTTCCAGCACCATCGAAGATGTTGGGCTTTGCCTTTTTGAGGGCTTTGATTCATTCAATGAAGAATAGTGCATATTTTGACCATCCACCGAAGCAAAAAAGTTATTAAACTCGTTTGCCAGGATTTAAGCATCACTGACCAACTCATTTCCAATGTTTATCTTTATTCGTTTATGCTGCTTATTATTGTTGTTAATAATAGACCAAGCTGTTTTAGAAACATTTGTTGAATACAGAAGTGTTTTTGTTACCTCATACACTTTGGCTGCTAGAATTACTTTTCTGTAAATATTTTTATATTGTTTGAAAAAAATTTTTAAATTTTCATCGAGTGTTGTTTTATAGATCTCTGATAGAAACTTTATTCTATTCCTTGACACTAGGATCCCTTTTGTGATCCATTTGTTCGCTTTATATTTGCTATTGAGCTTATTTATTTTCATGGGGCAGCAGCTGTTCAGGTGGAAAGTCATGAAACATTTTAAACTTTTCCTCCACTGGTAAATTTGAGTTTAAGAACAGCCACTCTTCCTTTGAAAGAGAGGCATTGAGAAGGATTATATTTTCCGGCCTTGTGTCTCTTATTATTTTTGTAATTTTTGGCTCCCTTTCAGATTGTGTTCCACTTATAAGGGCCTCTTGGCCGTAGTGGTCAGATATGGCTGTATTGACCACTGATACCACAACATCAGGAAAGTACAACATCAGGAAAGTTTGTTATAACATTGTCGATAGTAGTTTGAGTTGAAGCAGTCACTCTCGTAGAGCATGTGATCTTTAAATTAAGATCAAATACCTCAATAAATCAACAAGGCGTTTAGTGGAGTGGTTGTCAGTTTTTTTAGAGTCAATGTTCCAATCGCCCATTATAATGAAATTTTGCTGTTTGTTAATTAAGTCAGTCAGTAGATATTCAAATTTAGAGAAGAAAACATCTTCATTGCCACCTAGAGACCTGTAGATACCAATTATGTTCAATTAAGATTTGTTTGTTTGGAGTTTAATACCGGCCACTTCGAAAAACTTCTCCACGGCTAGATTAATCTCCAATGACTCGCATATCAAACTTGATTTCGCAAGAATCGCGACTCCTCCTCCTTTACCTTCAGCTGTCGAGTAAACGAATGGGCTAATTTAAAGTTGGGCAGCTGACAAAGTCCAATATTAGACATGTTAAAACCATTTTCGGTAATAACAAGAATATCTGTTTTTAATTCTTCGCAAACAAGTTGGAGCTCATCCAGCTTGTTCGTTGCAAATTGTGCATTTTGTTGCAAGATTCTAATTTTGGAACGAAGTTGAAATTTTGAGAATGGTTGGTCTTGAAGTCGGGTTCTTAATTTAGTCCGTCGCTGTGAGGTGGGTGCCCTAAAATAATAATATTTTTACTGCAAGAGGTTTTGGATTTGTCGTCAGTTTGTTGGTATAATTGTTAGTTTCATCGGACGAGGAAGGAGTTTTGGTAGTCGTCTGGAGCTGCGTCATGGTTGAGGGTCGACCAATGGCAGCAGCAGCCATATCCTGGAGAGATGGGAAGGGCTGTTTTAGATGATACTAGTAGATTAACCGAGTAGTGTACAGGATTCATCAATGCCAGTTTCTCAACGATGAGCTCCACCAGCAGTCTTTTTCCCGATGCACGAATGTGTAGTCCATGTGACGTATAGTGATGCCGACCAACACCACTGATATTCAGCATGCTCATACCAGCGTAGCGCCTGCAGAGCTCATTCAGGTACTGGTTTACCAGGTCAACAGTACGGTGGATGGGGCTGGTGGCCGGTAGGTCATATCAAGGTGTCAGAGGCATCAGAAGCACTTCTGAGGACGATAGACAGCGCTTTAAAGCGTCCTCTAATTTGCTAAAAATGACTTTCTCTCTATTGCTTGATACGTCATTTGTACCGGCCATAAAGACAAAACAGTTTCCGGGTGGTGGGGGGGAAGTTGGCATGACGTTGAGGAATCCAGCTCCTGTCTTGCAAATGCCACTCATCTTAGTTGAGGAATGTACCATAGGCCTCATGAGGGCGGTGAGATGACGAGCATGGATATCTCCGATAATAGACACGGATAGTTAATTAATTATAGGATAGTTATAATTAATTAACTATCCTAATCAGTCTTGAATGAATAGTGACAAACTTAAAAATAAATGGGTTCTTCTAACTCTCAATGTGTGTGCGGGAGTGGGTGAGTATGTGGGTGTGCGAGTGTGTTTAGGTGCGTGAGAGAGTGAGCGTGCACGGGTGTAGGTGTGCGAGTGTGTGTAGGTGCGCGAGATAGTGAGTGTGCGTATGTGTGTGGATGTACGTGAGCGCGCGTGAGTGTAGGCGTGCGAGTGTGTGTAGGTGCGCGAGAGTATGTGTGGGCGTTCGCGCGTGTGAGAATGTTTGTATGTGGGGGGATGTGTGTGTGGGTGTGTGTGTGCGTGTGGGTGTGCGTGTGCGCGAGCGCTCGTGTATGTGTATGTAGGCTTACCTGGCAATGACTGCATGCAAGTTATTTTTGTTTTCCTTTAAATAATATTATATTTTTACAGTCTAAGTCCAACTGAGCTCCTGCATGCAGACAGGGGACATTTCTGATCCCCTTGCATGTCAGTATATTTCCCTGCAGCAGTTTTGGTAGTTTTTAGTTTAGTTAAGATAAATTGATATGGTACATATATATATAGTTTTTATCTTGAGCGTCTTTTTTTTTATACTGTTAAAATAAGGAAAAGATGTAAATTTTGTATGCTGTATGGGAAAATAAACAATTTTCAATTTTCAATTTTCAATAGACACGTTCCTGAATGGAACTTTAATTTGATCCTTGGTTTCCAAAGTTTTTATTTTATTAGTGCTTTTTTTTTTCATTGGCTTCTTTTCCCCTTTGTTTCTTCTTGTTGATGACAGCGATAAAGTCTCCGTCATTGTCATGTTTACAATCCCATGATTCCGATAGGACACTGAACCTGTTGCCACTAACATTTTGTGATGTGAAAGAGGCTGGTCCTCTCATAATCTGCTTGTTTGGTTGCTTCAGGCTCTCAATCTCCTTTTCTAAGCATCTGATTGAAGCAATCTTGTTCTTTGTCTCATCAGCCTGTATCTCACACCTGTGACATATTCCCTTGTGTGCGGCAATGATTCCTTCCAAATATGATATTGTTTCCTGTGCCTTCTTCAGCTCCATTTTCGTCTGGCACAATTCGTCAGGATTTGCCACTGTATCGTCATGATGTTCTGTATGTTGATCATTCACCGTTATTGGAGATAAAAATACCTAATCCGTGAACTGAAGGAGTTGCTGGTCAGATTCAATAGAATTATCTAATACAACCTGCCTCTCAGCACGCACCCTAGCCAGTTCTTCTCTTAGAAGGATATTCTCGGTCCGTAAGTCCACTGGTATTGTTGCTAGTTTATTTTCGTCCCGTTGCTGTTGGATTTGAGGAGTTGGTGTATTATTTACAGGAGGCGTAGGTGTACTTGCGGTCGTGATTGGAAGCGGTAATGGAGAGTCGCTCTCGGCCACAGTGCTTGAAGTAAGTCCACTGCGTCTTTGCTGAGGCTGAGTAGGAGTCAGAGCTCTCATTGTCACGGGATGTTGGCCACTATGCTTATCATGACAAGAATATCTACAAACATAACTGTCAAGTGTATTTCTTTGTTATTATATAAGTAGATCAATAATTTACATCTGATACACATCTTATTTTACATTTTGATATTTTGTAATGTATGTTTTTTCATCTCCTCAACTATTTATATCTTCCATCAACTAAACATAACAGAGAATATGATTATAATATTTAAAAAATTACTAATAGCAAAAAAATTACTGGTAAAATAAACATCATACAAAATTAAAACTAAAAAAAAATGTATACTTGTTATACGCATTTGTAACCATACAATATTTCATTGTTGGCTGTTAAGCTTTTCTTTTTTTATATATATAATATTATTCCTATAAATGTCGTAAATATAATTAGTATATATCCCAATTAGCTTTAAGCTAGAGGGATAAATAAGAGAACTGTATGAGAAAAAGGTATTCTAAATGAAAAGGTATGGATAAATAAATACACGCTCGTAGTATTAGTATATCTGAGTCAACATTAAAATACAAATAAGTATATTACGGAGTTACAGTTTAAGTTGTGATAAGAATTTAAATGTTATAATCATAGAGACTTTTGACTATGAAAAGTGTATGTAAGTAACATGTTTTCAAATGCACTCTTAGAGGGGAAAAAATTAAAGTAATTTTTACTATAATTATAAGTAAACGCTTGTCCTACTCTGGTGTTTGCTACTGTAAATCGTAAAAAAAAACTAAATAATTATATTTAACAGTTGAATAATCTTTATTTAGCACTAAATGTCTTCAGTTCTTGTTCAATATTTGTTTTGTAAAGCAAATGCATATTGAATATGAAAAAAAACACAGAAAAGTTATTCTTTAAATATATTCTATAGTAAACGATTTTGATATTGCTTGTTTATCAACAGAAAAATTTTTATATTAGTAGATTGTCAAAAATAAATAAAGGTATTTTTGTATAGATCCGCATTTTTAAACAAGTATTATAATTTAAAGAAAAAGCATCTTTCTTAATTTTGTTTTTAACTATTACAATGACTATATTTTCACAATGTAATATCCAACACTGATTTTTACATTAGTTTAGTTTTTTTATATATTTTTAATTACACAGCAAATTATTGTATGCCTTGCCTACTTTATTTAGGGCTTCTAAATTGTGTTCTAGGACATCTGCTGTCAATTATATATATCCATGGTCCAATGGTTCGATAACAGAGGACAATGCAGCTTATTTTCTAACTCCGTTCGAACGAAGGGAGCGACGTAAGCGGATTTTGTATGCACTAACTTCCTTGAATCACGTTCTTTCACCAATAATTAATCGGATTATGAATGCATACGCTTCAAGAACAGCTGTGCACAGTTATTTGATCCTCCCAATTTATAGTTTTAACTATACTTTAAAATAACAATAATTTTTCTGACCTTTATTCAATGAATTGTTAACTTACAATATTGTAGTACTCTGGTAGTAGGTACTGCTGTTAGTTAGGCGGTATTGACCCACCTCCCCTCATACCCAACTACACACGTGTGGTGGTGTTGACCCTAGTTACATTTTGAAGTGGAAGGTGTACATTTATGAATTTTTTTAGTAAGAAAACATTATAACAGTATAGGCCTGTAATAAAGACCTATATTAAAAGCAATAACATAAAAAATTAATAATAAAAATTGGAAGGAGTTCTTTTTCAGTCTAATGGTTCTAAAAATGCGGTGCGCTTAAATTGTGAAGATTCATATTGTTTAGAATGAAATTAGTTGTAATTGCAATACTATGTTTACTTCAGTAGGCTAGATGTTTCATGGTCGTTGTCACGAGATACCGAAGTTGTTGTCGCCATAAGAATTCGATGAACTTCGTAATATCATTAAAACTAAGAACTGTTACATAGTTAATTAATTATATGCTATATAATAACATATTTTCAAATCTAAAAATACAAACCAACTTTCCTAAACCAAATTTTTCACCTACCTTTTAAGAGAATTCTGTAATTTACAAATTGTACAGGTTATGTAGACTGTTTAAATTATTGTCTACCAAATTAATTTTAATTATATAAATTACTACACATGGCCATTATTGTTTGAAGTTCTGCATCAGATTCAATTGAAATACTGCAATTAAAAAATAATCAACTTTTTTCAGATGAACTTACTCTAATGTATGAGGAATTGACACCAGACGTTCTCATTATAAGTGAGAATGGGTTTAAAAACAATAATATTTTATTTTGTAAAATTACAAACTACATCTTGGCCAATTACTACTGTCAAACTTCATCAGAAGGCGGAGGTGTAGCAATTAATATTCATTAAAAATAGCTTCTCTTTTTAAAAATTTGAAATAAAAAACATTAAAGATGAGGAATTTGAAGCCACTGGTATAAAGTTAATTATAGGGGAAGAGGATAACATAATTATAATTGGAATAGATAGGTCTACCAGTGGAAATGAAAATATGTTTTTCCCAAAATTTGAATCTGTTTTAGGAGAACTAGCATCAAAACAAAGTAATTTTTTTATTTTAGGGGATTTTAATATCAATACACTTGATACACTCTCCCCTTTAACAAAGAAATTTAGAGACTGCCTGCATTGTTTTGGGCTGAAATGGCCAATTAACTCTCCTATACGAGTGACATTAACCTCACAGACAGCTATCGACCATATTATTAACTAACTTACCAGACGTTGAAGGATGTGTGGTGAACACAGCCATAGCAGATCATTATGCCCAACAGGCCATAATTCCCAACCTTCGTCCACTAAGTGTAGGCCTACCCCATTCTCCTCAAAAGATAAGAATCACAAGGCCACCAAACATTGCCCTTTTAAATTCGTCTCTCTCCAAAGAGAAATGGATTTTTTTTTATTTAACTGATTCGTGTGAAGAAAATTTTTCAAATTTCTAAAGAGTTTTGAACTTTCATTTGGATACTTCATGTCCTATAAAAGAAACCAAACCAAAACAACGACCCAAATCTTGTTCCTGGATCACCATGGGAATATTAATTTCGAGAGAAAAACTAAAATTCTTTTGTGAAACATTACAATTTTTCACAAATCCAAATTTTAAGCGGTTTGTTACACAGTACAAAAGAATATATATATATAAATGTTATTAAAGCTGCCAAACCCTATGACATATCTAAAAAGGTTGGGGAATCCCAAAATGTGTCTAAAAACTGTTTGCGATATTATAAACTCGCTAAAAAATTAACACAAATCAGGGAAAATCAAGTTAAAAATTGATGGGGAGTTAATTACCGAACCCACTAGAGTCGCCAACGAATTCAATGATTTCTTTGCCTCAGTCGCTGGGCCGGTCAAAGCGTCTCAGCCTCCTACAACGTTCGATGTCCAAACTCACTGGTTCTGACACCAGTTTCAGAGGAAGAACTGAATAATGTGATACAAAATCTTTCTACAAAAAATCAAATGACATGCATTACTTGTCAACTTGGCAACAATTCTACAAACACTTGCTGGGTCGTTTGACACATTTAATAAACCTTTCCTTTCAGTCTGGACATTTCCCTTCTTCCCTTAAAATGGCTAAAATCATACCTATTTTTAAGAAGATAGATTAAAATTCTATCAGCAATTTTGGGCCTGTTTCCATTCTTCCAGTGCTAAGTAAGGTCTTTGAGAAGGTCTTTTTAGCACGTTTAAGTAAATTTTTACAAAAATACAATTTTCTTTCTAAAGATCAATTCGGTTTTAGAGAAGGAAAATCTACAGTAGATGCAATAGTTTGTCTGCTTGAGAGGGTGGTTCGGGGATTAGAAAATCACAGACTCGCTTTAAGCGTCTTTTTAGATCTATCTAAGGCATTTGACTGTGTTGACCATAACATCCTGTTGAAAAAACTAGAAGCTAACGGTGTACGAGGAGTGCCACTTTCGTGGCTCAACTCGTATTTACATGGAAGGTCGCAGACAGTCCAAGTGTCCAGCCATTTATAAAAAATCAATTAACTTAAATTTGGTGTCCCCCAGGGATCGGTACAGCCCCTTATTTTTTTTATCTACGTAAATGATATATCATCATCTCTACAGCACGGAAGACTTGTCCAATACGCTGATGATACGACCATTGATTTAGTGAAAAATCTAAATCTGACTTGGAAATTCATACATTTACGGAATTAAACGGACTAACGCATCATTAGACAAGAATTAATTTAAGAACAAATACAACAAAAACAAATTTCATTCATTTCTGTCTACGCCCGTCACATTCGGAGTATAATACCAGAGTGATGGTAGACGAAACAGAGGTTGAAGAAGTCCAAGCGACCAAGTTTCTTGGTGTGTACTTGGACCGCTGTTTAACATGGAATAATCATATTGATAGCGTTTGCTCCAGAGTGACCACTGGAATTTATGCTATAAAAACACTATCTAAGTTCTGCTTAATTCAAGTAATGCTGACAGCGTATTATGGACTCATCTATCCTCACCTATCCTATGGAGTAGTGCTCTGGGGCAGTTGTACAAACAACGAATTTACAAGATTGTTCAGGTTACAAAAAAAGGTAATAAGAATAATCTGTAAATTAAAAATGGGAGAATCATGCAAAACCGCATTCAAAACATTACAACTGTTGACCCTGCCTTGCATATAAATACTATAAAGATCAAAATGAGTTCTCACACGAGGCACAGACATATATGCTCATGCAACTAGAGGTGGGGAAAACTTACGAACTGGCCAACACAGAACGGTTGTTTTTGAATACCTTCCTTCACAGGTTGTGTATGAAATTTCCACAACAACGCATTGAACCCCACCCATAACCAACCCCCCCAATGGAAACGCCTAGACATCTTTTGCCTATCAGAGCGTTTAAGTGTAAGGTTTGAAAAAGGGTTGGTAATCTGATATCTATACGCTCTCGCGCTCTCTTCTAGACGCAGATGTAGTAGACAGTAGTATTTCTAAGTCACAATGATACTAGAGCTGCCTGGATCTTTGAGATCCTATTGATATAGTGTCACCTGACTAGGACACCGAGTAATCGAAGTTTCCTAGCAATCTCCTCGATTAAATGTGATGGAAGAGCAATGATTGAATGTGACACTTTTGATATGTACCATGAATCGTGAGAATAATTGTAGAATATAGATTCGCTAGTCACAGTCTTTATATTTGTAGATTTTCGCTAATTTATAATTTGCTTTGTTGACGGAATGTTTCGCGCTGAGACATAGTAATATCTCAACTAACGATGTCATGACGCGCAATACAATAAACCTCCAACCCTAATCCTCCCTCACAGAGAGCTCCATGCTAAGGTCTACAGATAGACTCGTTGCTTCGCACGTATTTGTTTAAGGTAAGTCTATTCACTAATAATAAACCTTATTTTATGTCAAGTATAGATGACCGTGTTGTGGCCTTACAGTGCATTTTGAATAGAACGTCATCTTTACAGGTCTAAATGCCGAATTGAGCTCTGGGTACTAATACTCTATCTTAATGTTAGATGTACATTTATGAAATATAGATTAAAAGAGGGTCAGAGCAGAGTCACACAATCAACAAGAGAACTCCAGCTATCACTAGTCCCCCAGTTCTAGTATACAACAATTATATGTATTAGTATGCTCACTGATACAACCAGACATTCCTAAATTTAAGATCTTAAGAGAACACTAGATACGATTTATATGACAACGGCAAAATACTCAACCACTGGAGTCCTATACGCGCTCGCTCTCTCAAATCATCCTTAATCAACTTCATGTTCCTCGCTCTCAGTGATAACTACTTGCTAATGAAAGATAACTATCACAACTGTATGAGGCACCTTTAAAATCCTTGTCCATTAACTCCTCTCCCGCTCTCTCATCAGCGAATATTCGTTAATGTTCCTAGTGGTGACTAATAAGGAAGAATATTTAGTGAACCGCAGCAGTATGTAACTAAATATAATTGTAACTCTTTCCGGTGTGAATCGTGTATATATATCTCTTGATCATGGATCTACTAAACTATTGATATGATCATTTGAGTTATGCGTAGTACGTTAGCTTGATTATCGATAGAGATAATCGTTAACCGAACTGCGTGATAGACAGAGTATTACAACAGAATACTCAAGTATGTAGCCTGGTATAGTGTTGATTTTTGTTTTCATATCATCTATTGAAGACATGCCTCTCGTAGCTCTATCATTGTATAGTTAACGTGTCGATTTACATAATTCACGTGTAGAGATTTATAGTCTCAATGTTGCTAGACTTCATTGTCAGATGAATTATGGGACTAATATTTAGTGTTATATGATAGTATATCGAATCTAAGTAGTAATATGTAAACTTATGATTGTACTAATACTTAGCTCGAGTTATCAGGCGGCTATTATACGGGACTAAAGGAACTCAAAATTGGATGTGCGTTAAAAGTACACTTCAGTATATCACTTGAAGTAAGTGAACTACTGCTGAAATTATGTCTGAGACACTATTTTAGAACCGCATTGACCGGCAATTGAGACCCCCATATGTGATGAACGTAAAAAATGATGAAAACGCGTTGTTAGGAATTTTTGTGACAATATAGCGAAGTTATTACTTCACATGGTAGACAGTTGGCAGATAGAATCTTTAGATAATCTCATAACTTCGTACGCTTATCTATGATAAACTAGCTTTTTGTGACGACTTTGGCATTACAATCACGAAATATATGTAATCTCATGCCATTTGATGAGCACATACTGAGACTAGCGTATAGACATGTAGCGATATACTTATAAGATCACTAGTATTGTGTGCCAGTTATATGTTATATTTATGTGTATTGGGATCGTCCAGTTCGCTGAGTTACAATGCAGTATCAAGCATTTATATTGTCGGATATGTATCAATTTATTTGTTTATTTATGCTTCTATACGATTGTGAGTTTACGTTATTCGTCGTACCTCGCGATATCCACTTGTGTACCTGTGCTAGTGGCGGGTCAACTCCATGGGACGCCGCTCAGTATAGATTTACAGAGTGTAAAACTAGTGTGTGATTTTTCCTCCAGAGATCTTAGGAGTGACCCTCTCTCGGAGATTTTCACCTGTGACACAGGTCGTAGTACTACACTAACCCCTACTATGAGATGTGCTTAGCGTCCTACGTCTCCACGCCACTCCATCACCTCATAGTGCCACCCCGCCGTACAGCCCTATCCTGTAGACCGTCTCACTACCCTCCCGCAGCTGATACCCACACACGTAATGGAACACGTATATCCTAGCACGCACCACTATCTACCCCTCGCCACATCTCCCCCTCCCCACAAGCCTCTACCCCCCGCGCCCAACTCTATATGCCACACCCACAGTCCCCGTGCCCCCTGAGTGCCCACGCTCGACCTAGGCTTTCAGAAACTCGATTCCATGGTCTACATGCATCTAAGGCATTCGTAAGTATGGACGTGTACCAGCATTTTGTTTCATTAAATTCATCAAACTGTTGAAAATGCCAATGGATTCCTGTCTTGCCTTGGTGTCTACCATAAGATTAAATAACTTTTGTTCACAGTTTGCAATGTTTAACACTTTAAATAGATCACCATGAAATCTGTTCATGAGTGTATGCAAGTATAGATATTCATCAATTAGTGATAAACTTTGCAATAAGTACACACTAGAGCTGATACGAGAATCTATTCTATTTGGTGACGTGTTTACACTATTTACATGAAAACTAAGACCGCACCGGGTGACTTGTATCATTAATTAGACAGGCATTATGGTATGCACTGCTTGAAATGAAAATGAAATGAAAACTCGTACTTTCGTATTTATATTCAATGAGGCGAAGTGTAGGGCTGCCAAAGCCCTGCGTCTATCCATCTTAACCTCGCATCATACATGATTAATGATTACTTTCAAAAGTCTAAATTAGCGAAGTTTACACAGAGTATAGCGAAATACAATGAATCGAAATTGTGAAGAAGTCGCAAGGAAGTTGAAAAGAATCACTGTGATAAAAGTCATATGAAATGGTTGAATCATGATATATTAAATCAGTAAGGACTCTAGAAAAATATTTTTGCGACTATCTTCAATACAAAATAGCTACAGTAATTCTAACATTTATCAATAACGTACATTCATTCGGGCACCTATATCACTCCTATTACCGCGAACCACTCAAAGCACGAGACGACACCCTAACTCATCGTTAAGACTCCGCGTTCAGGTGGCCCGCTAGCTTAGCTTATGCAGCCTCAACGTACCGCCCATAAACTGGCTTATTGTGCGCTTATTTGATAGTGAGTCTGATATTATCAGCAGTAGCTATTCCATGTGCTGTGCAACCGCTTTGGGCTTCTACAATCGTAATATGTGACTTTAGTTAGGAGTTATAGTTTGGTGGTCGCGTGTAATGAGAATTTGCTATTGTCGATCTCACCACGGCTTTGGTTCGTACGGACACCGCTAAGCTTGTTAGTGTGACAGATTTAACAAGCCATACTGCTTGACAGATAAATTAGGAATTTGGTTTTGAAGAATTACTGTGCACCAATATCAGGATATTGGATGTGCTTCATTGTGTCTGCTATACGATTGTGATAATGTTTTCACGTCCACACATTTTCTTAGGGTACAATTCTTCTGGGTTGGTACATTTGGAGCTAAATAGAAGTTTTTATGAATCCCAAATGAAAGCTATCCGTAGCATGATGTGTATCAAACTCTCTGATCTCGTTGTTAAGAACTTCACTATAGAGATGGTGATGAATAGTGCTATGAAAAATGGATAATAGTTACTCGTCACAGTCTGATCCCTGTTGCCTCAGTTGTATATTATAGAATTCTGATTACAGTAGTTCTTGAGTCATGCACGCTGTGGTAATCTTTTTCTCGGCTTAAAAGATAAACCTCGTGATCTCAACAGACATGTCAGTTGATTACTAGTAATTAATCACTAATATTTGAAAAAGGTCAGATACATGTGAAAACTAGACGTACTTTACCTAACAAACACCTATGGTATCCTAGTTGATTCGAGGATACAACAGTAGATGTGAAATACATAGGAGGCATAATCTTTTCTAAGGAGCTTAGTGCTAAAACAATATAGCAGCAACAATAACTCTATTTCAGCATTAATGTGACTACAGTTGATCAGTCTCAGTGTCTAAGATTTTCTCATTACACATAATAGATTCATTTATTTTAACTTTTGTCACAAAATAAGCTTTCTGGACTCACATGCTCTGTATTAGTATTACAAGTTGTGAGGTTCATTGGGATCAAATTTTAGATGATACTTATGTTCAGGGTTCTAATGATTAGAACGTTTAAGAGTCTAGTGATAGAGTCTGCCTAGACTAAAGTATTTGTAATTGGTCTTTTGACGTTTTGGACGATGAAACTCATTGAGCTTTAAGCTCATTGCTTGACAGGACTCCTGATAAATTTGTGACGAAACTGTAGAAACTGGAGATCTATTACAGACTTAATTGTGATGTGTTCCGGCACGTAGGAAATGCTGCTTTCAGAGTGATTGTAGGGATTGATAATATTGTGTGAGTGTATATTGACGCATGTTTTTAATAGGTCAAGATCATGTCGTAGTAAGTGAAATTTGATTGCAGATAATTGATTAACCAGTAGATGAGTCATCGTTCAATGATAGTAGTGTACGCAAATAAGAGTGGATCCTGCATGTACAAAAGCATCAGAACCCTGTGGTTGGGCTACGCACAACTAAAGCTATGTCACCAGTGTCCCAAGTCTAGATTTTCTGGAAGTCATCTAGCCTGATAGGTTTCACTATCACTGACTCGTGTGTCGTGTGAGTCCGTCATAGTTACGACGCCTGAAACCAACTTCAATATACGAACGCAATATTCTAGAAAACACCGACCTAGCGGAGCATTTATTATATATAAGAAGGGCAATTAAGATTGTTGTCTAGTAGTAATGCAGATTCGAAGCTATTTAGCATTGAAATATCAAATACGGTTGTATATCAGAGATGAGGTAAGATGTAGGGAGCTTAGATCATATTTAGCAGTGCTGGCGACTAGTCGTCAGTAATATTTAGTAAGAGGTCAAGTGGAGTTGTACTGAATCTTTGAACGGAAGGTCGCACATTGGGAAATTGGACAATAATCGCCAGTGAGCACATTTCTCTTAGTAAACGGGTGTGAATCTGAACGGTATGGACTAACCTTTCGAATGAATTTTAGCTACTAACGCTGGCAATGGCTCTACTGATTATGGTCTGAAATGCGGCATGCGAACTTAAGAGTGGTGACCGAAACTTTTTGTAGAAGGGCTGCACAATAGAAAAATAGCAGATTTCCGACTAGACTCATGGATAAAAGTAGATGTTAGGTATTTTACTAAGCACTTTATTGAAGATAGCCTGTAATCACAGTACAGTATTGCATGGTATGTAAAAGATTAGAGAATTTTCTAATGAGTTTCGGCATTTTATTCGACGTATCCGAAACTGGCATTGTTGCTTGTTCATCCTCATTCACGAGCTTATCACTAAGCACATCTGAGACTCAGTTTTCAACCTGACAGTGGGTGTAAGTACCCGATATACTGAAGGGTTCAATTTAAGCTGCTTTTTCTGAAAGCGGCCATGGCAATTTTAGAGAGGTCAGTGGCATTCAGTTCTCTATGTGACAAAGTCACTAGAGCTGAGTTCCTAGGATCAAGATCTCCAGTTATGGAAGAGATGCTCTAAGTACGAATGAAAGTATTTATTACCGTTATTGTCTTAATGATCAAGGGGAAACAGAGTTGATGCCTTTCGCTATTGTCTGTACCAATGCCTAGCTTCCCTGACCTTATGACATGCAAGCCCTTCAGTACATAATAGACAGCAGAGAAAGGATCTTGTAAGTGAATGTATCTTGAGCATGCAGCAAGTTGTGTATGACTGAGTCCGTTCATTGCGCTCTAGTACTCTTTATTACTCCGCGCAATCGTCAGCACTGATCTTAGTTCTTTGGATGTAGCTACCTACGGAAAAGCAATGTCCCTTAACCTCTTGTACTTACGAAAGCTAAGTAGTCATTAAGTCCATGGGGAACTGGAGTTCTTGAGTTGCACCCCTGCTTGTGATGTCAAGGGTGTGAGCTGATGCTCTAGTCAAGGAGGAAAATTGCTGAAGGTAGATTATTAAACATAGCTTTACCATAGGTATTGACGATCAGTGAGCGTCGATCTATATCATGCCCGCAATGATTCATTAAGGAAGTGCCTCTGCCAGCAAGTGTCATCTAGAAATCAATATATTATATGAGATTGTCATGTAACGAGAGAATTTGCGGTTCACATTCTCAGGGGTAGGTTATTGTACGAGTAGTTACACAAAGAATATTTTAATCAGTACACGTGTCATTGTCTAGGCCAAGAGGACAGGGTGCTGACAGTGGTGCACTGACATGGGACAGGTCAGAGACAGCTATGACGCATCCGTAGTCATGTATCCGTAGTAGCAGTGTGATGGGTTGCATGTAGTAAGATGCACGTTCTAGTATATCATGTTACAAGAGGTGAAAGCATTTTGTTAGAGTATGTTGAATCGTAAGTAGCAGGGCCCAAAAGATTCGAAGCTTTAAAGTCACCAAGCATGTACAATTACATATGAGCTATAACGGAGAGCGCATAAGACGCAAGAAGAATGAGATTCAATATACAACCGATTGTTGAAAACCTAATGTAATTAGTGCCCTATATACTAATTAACATGAAATTGAGAAATAAATATCATTGTTAATATGTATTAACAGAAACATGCAAGATAATATTGTACTCAGCTTTATAGTCGCCCAACCCCCCTCGCCCTAGGTGCGTGTCAGCGGGTGCAGTATCGCATGTTATTGTAGTAGGTATCAATTAGCATTTGACATAAGCATTGCTAACTCCGTCCAACACCTATCTGCGACAGAACGATCATTACGATAAAAAAAAAGAGTATAGTCCAGTATAGATAAACACTTTTATCTGATATATTAGTGGTATTGAGCCAGGATTCGGTAAAGAAATCTTAAAACGATTATCTGAAACAGAAATATAGAAATAAATATTCAATAGATTATGTGCGAAATTCGCTCGATATATATGACACATAAGAGATGCCGAGTATTGTAGTCACTTGTACAATGGGCTGTACTGAAGATCCTTCAACAATTTCTCTCAGAGTCGTGGAGTTAGGGGGCAAAGGTTGATTGGCGAACGTGTTCCGTGCTTGTTAAAGTTGATGGTGGCACAGGGGGGAGGGTAAGAGGTGAAGACTCCATACACGGGGGTACCCAACTGGGCCGTGCGGTCGATTGCAGCCATGCAAGCCACTAGCAGCATAGCACCGGGTGGTACCGGTAGAACCACACAGCCTAGCACACTAGTCATACGTTTGTATTCAGCAGGACGACCAACACTAAGATTACCTAACCATAGTCGGTAGTATCATAACAAATTAATGTCCGTCTACCGATCCAGCCAAAAAACTAATCGAGAAATAGAGAAGCTCTTAGTACGCGGGAAATTATTCAAAATCTCTTTACAAAAACGAGGAGTTCAACTAATGTCTATATTAAATCTCAACAATAATTGAGTATATTGAGAGCCAAAAATTAACTGTTGCAATATTAAATTGAAATTAAAATGCGATTACAATTATATCTTGATCATTGTTGGTCGTGCGGGGTGTTATTATCAATCAATTCGAAAACATAAATGATCTATTAATATGTAACGTATAACGTAATGCATTATTACTGTTGATAATATACCTTGAGAAATTAATTGAATAAAAGTTAATAAGATTGAAATTACGGGATATTTAAAAATGAAATCTTATAAAATATAACATAATTTTATAAGAATCTAAACCAGATTTGGTTCAGTAGTCTTGGTGTAATATTCAGTCATGATATTTGGCGGGTATCAACATGATGGTTAAACCGCAGCCGCAAAATTATGACGCGTCCAAACACGTGTTAACATTTTTTTCCCTTCTTTTAATAATGTTATTAATATTTAGTATATTGATTGTGAATTAATGTTTACCAATGCATTTGTTTTATTGCTTTCATTCACATCATAGTATTTAGAATGGGTTGTAGTATGTTACTATTGTTTTATATAATACAAAAATTTTTGTCCACATACTTGCACCTTTTTAGCCTGAGAGTTATATATTCTTTTATGTTCTGTATTATTTAGAATCTGTATATTAGTATTATCATGATACTGTTACGTTACGAAAGACAGATATAAATAAAGACATAACTTGCTACTCAGAAATAAAGACATATTTTCGTTTCATATTCATTTAAATTTTAGTTAGAAGTAAATGATAGTAGTTAGTAAGGAAAACAAATAGTAATAAACAGTTCTTCATAACATTCAGGAAGCATTTGGCTATTAGTGTAGCTTCTGCTCAACTTATCATGTAGTTCCAGACCATTATGTATCGTTGTCTCTCGCACGAAACCACTCCACTCTCAACCTCTCCTACCTCATGGACCCCCATGCACCTCTCCATTCCCTCCACGCCGCCACCTCCGCACTACGTCCCCCATTACATCCGCCCTCCAAAACTTTCTCCCCCCTACCCCTGCCCAGCGCCCCCCCCGCCCGTCAACCATCCCCTCCGCATGCCACCCAACTCTAACCTTATAAATACTCACTCCACGCCAAATCCATGCCAGGTTCCCCACAGTCGTTGCCCCCCCTGTTGGCGTGTTTTTCTATAAAATATTTGTTTGATATCATCGCTGCTATTACGCTTTCACACCACTCTTGACTCCATAATCAGATTATTTTAGTTAAAGTAGTTTTATGTGCACAAGTGTCGAGATTTGAGAGTATAATATTTACCAGCCTCTGCTTCATTTTATTCAAAAAAATCGTTTTGTATGTAAAGAAATAACGATAAGTATTATTTTTAAATTCGATTAACTAAAATATCAGTAATAATATACAATAAATTTGTGATGACATTATTTTGCAGAGCCTTCTTACAATTCAATAAAAATCCGAAAGACATTTAAAAATGCTCTTGTGATATTTAAATTTTGTTCTTAGTGCACTGCTTTTCGGCCTACATATTTTAAATACTGTTTAATATACGCTTCATTAACGAATAAACACAGTATATCTAAAAATAATGTCATGTTCTTAACTATGTAAAATTCGTATTATTTATTGAAATTTAATTATCACCTAGATAATAAATAATAATAGACGATTCTGATTGAAAGCAATATCTTTTATTCAGGAGATAGTCTATAATATAATATACTATCTACTATTAAGTCCTGTCTCTATTATTTCATGACTCGCTTGTATACAAATGATGAATACAGCAATGACGTTATAGTATCCAAGTGCCAAGGGCGAGCGCATGGGAGCATGGAATGTATCAAGATTGGAAATAGATACATACTATCAAATGACGACTACATGAATTTGGACAGAATCACGCCATTACACATAATTTTTTGATTTGCGATATAAAAGAAATTTAAAACAACAGAGATACATGACCTTTATTTGAAAAATAAATGATTAAGATCTCTTTTAGTAGATTAACTCGGATTCGTCTGACCAAGAAAATCTTTACAAAATGACGCAAACTAGGATGATTAATTATTTTAGTGATTATTAGAAGGATTATGGCCAAGACTTGGCTAAGCCGGTAATAGAGTAGTACAATTGAATGATTCGACAGAGACAACTGAATGTAATTGCCAGAATGGTCTCCGTGGCTTGCAGTGTTTCATTTGTGAACTCTATCACACATAGATCGCTCGGTCAATTGTCTATTATACCTTTCGAAGCTATTTGGTAGATACTGCTGTTTGCTAACTTGATCACGCGTTCGATAAATTATAGACGGTTATATCTGCAGAGTAAGCCTCGCATAGCATTAATATATACGCAAGAGAGTATTTCCATCTGCATGAGTGTATATTTAATTTCAATGCTAAATATATAGATGAGGCAGAAGGAAAAATAGTAATTATATCTGTAATATGAAGGCAATTACGTCGGTAGACCTTATTCTTAAAAAATTAACTTTATGCTACTCAATAAGAGAGATTGCAATCTCGCAGTCTAAATCACTGCCTACAGGTGTATTAATAATGATATATAGTTTTAAAGAGTACTTAGATTTATAAAGCTAGCTTTTGTAGTCTATCATTCTCTCCTTTATTGCGCTCTAGTTTCTTACAAGTCACACCAGATTTGTGACGAAAGTAATCTGGCTTTCAAATGTGTGTGATAAAGATGAGCGATGTGCTGATCATCGTTACGCAAACTAAGGCCGACTATTCCTTAGAAGAAGAGTAGCATTAATTAATAGCCAATGGACAACTATTTACATACAATGATCAGTAGATCTGTTATAGTAAGTCAACGCTTGATAAGTCGTAAATAGTATGTCAGTACTTGCTGAGAATGGGATCGAACTGAAGACGATAACTTAAGGCTTGTGTGACACGGAAGAAGTCAGTGTGCTTCAGCCAACTTCATACTGTCTTTATCTGAGACTACGATGATTGAACTAAGGTCAAATAGGGTAAGTCTACGCCTAGTACCTTGGACAAGCAGTAATCAATCGCTTGATTGCGGGCTAGTTCTATGTTTGTACATAAGATTATGACCGTTTGTCATATTCGAATAGAATTTCATGTATAAAAATATACATGATTTAAAATAAAGAATCAAAATACTTATAAGGCTAACATATATACTTTAGTATTAGAGTATTAGGAAGAAGCAGGTCGAGTAATTATACTTATGCATTGTTAATGCGATTATTTCACAATCGCTATTAATTTCATATCAAGGTCAGTTGTAATTAATTATCTTTACAAAGGCTGGTAATGATCATACATTAGATAAGATCTAATATGTATGCTTAAATTTAATGTACTTAATTTTGTATCATTGTATTAACGAGATTTTCAAATAGACTATTTTACATCGTATAACCACTCAAAGTTAAATCTGTAACTATGTCGCTCGAGACATTTATTTATGTTCAAGAACATTATCGTGTTTGGCGTTATGTCAGACTTATGTCTTATTGTGTCAAGAACATATGTGTTTGGCGTTTTGTCAGACTGTAGTCTTACTGTTCGAAGAAACATATCTGATTTGGCGTGTATGTACAGATTATCTTTGTTCAAGAAAGCCCATAATCGGTTTGGCGTTAGTGTCAGACTATCATAATTTATGTTTCAAGAGACATATCGTGTTTAGGCGTTTTCAGTCACCGACTTATACTGTATTGTTCATAGAACAATATCGTGTTGGGTTAATTACTTGAGGTTAACATTGCTCTCTTTAGTCAAAGTGAGGAAAGCAGTAAAAAACAATATAAAATACGTTTAATATTACAAGAATGACATCAGACAAGCAGTAGCACGCGAGGGTTTCCAATCTTCAGTTTCTTCGTGTTTGGAAAACCTAACATAATATAAACACTTGTACTATTAGTATAGTTAGCTAGTCCTCTAAATATTTTGTGTTCATTAAGGCGTATTGTTTATTCGGATCATACACGTTGTTTTGAAAAACCGGTATAATGCCAAAACTTATATACTGGTACAAAACATTATGATACATCTAATCAAACAAGTATTTAATGTTAAAAGAAGATGGTTTTTCTAGCAATATAATAATAGTGCATGTGCAATAATAAAATCTCGAGATAAAGTGTTTAGTTGTAAGTTTTGTGATAGGTAAGAGGTACTGAGTACAAGATTAAATTTAATTGATCCTCAAAAAGTTGTTTTGATCTTGATTTACTATCTACATACGACTATAGTCGGATGTGTGAAGTATATAAGTATATGTAATTATGGGAAGTTTTATCGTCTCGCAATAAATACGCGTTAGTTAAAGGATTTTAGTATTCATTATAAATCAAAACTAAACACATAAACCTAACGAAATTTGATATGCATCTAAGTATAGAACACATGTCTAGGAAACCTACGAAGGTACGTAGTATCATGGGGAATGGTAATTATTAGTGTCATTTAACTTGGCAAATTTTTTTAGTAGTAAGCTGTTGTAAAATATGATAAGGATACTCTACGCTTTTAGTATGCATTTTAATTTTGCAATCCACGACAGTAATAAATATCTAAGATATATCTACAAGTTATAACACAATAGACGAGATAAAATAACAAATCGTAAATGTTAGGCTTGAAATAAAACCGTGAAAAGCGATATTAGTGTGACTGACGTTAAATCATTTATCATATACTTGCCAGACTGTATTGTCGATAAGTTCACGTAGCGTTTGTTATACATGTCGTGTGAATTTCAGTTGATGTTTTCCCGCCAAAGACTAACAAGTGAATAAGTTATTATACTATAGTGGCTATAAGGTAACGATAATAAACCGTGCACGGCGGTATCTTTCTTGATCATTGTTGTGCTAGTGACAAACTGACTATTGGTGCATACTTTTCAGATGGACATACTTCAAAAGTCAATGATGGCCTAAGATTGTATCAGAATTAACAACCACTTACGACATAAGAAGCATTCGTGTCTGATAGCACTTAATATGGCCAGAGCCTCTCGTTCGCTAAACGTTTATTGTGTATAGACCGATGCAGATATTCTGTACAGCTCTATATTAATTACTTACATAATATGGACTTCTGATATACAACAGATAGTGCAGGATAATGTAATAGTAGAAAACTCTCATTTGTCGTGTTCTTAGATATTTCACCATGCACTGTTCGCAGAGATATCCGTGCATAAAGAATGTTTGCTTAAGAGAAGATTAGTCTAGCACTTAATCCTATTGCTAACACTCAAAAGAATGTCGTGTGTACATTTCTTTAAAGATTGTGTGAGAATGCTAATAAGATTTAAAGAATTGTATTCTGTACAGCGTTACCTAACGTTTTCGAATCACATGCTCGTGTATTTACGTTACGATATCTCAAATCATATAGACGTTTGTTGAGAGACTTTTTTATAATTACACTTGTAAGTCTGGCCTTACAACGATATTAATGAAAATATGACTAGTATACGTAGACATGGAATATCTACGCCCCATGGTAATGTAATATATCACCAAGACATAGATAGATGTTGCAGCGCGCAACTTTTAACCATACGTATTAATCATAATATGTTTAACTAAAACAGCATTGAAAATAAACCACTCATTTATTCCGATCAAGTTAGCATATGGTGTTCCAAAATGTTGTTGATTCTTCTTCTATTCTGGTGTTAGATGTTAAGTAAATGATAAACAAAATCACAGCACATTACACGAGTATGTGATTCAACTAGACATATTTTTGCATTGTTTTAGTGGGGGGATGACAACGTTCAACTTTGTCAGTTTATCTACTAGGTGTTGTTGTTTTTTCAGCAATCCTAGGTTAATTACTGTCTGTACTGCTTCAGACGAGAACCGTCATCCTATAAAAGAGTCTTAAAGTGAGTGTAGTGTAATGTCAGATGATAAATTTTCCATGCTCTCCACATCGGATAGCTAACCCCCTGTACCTCGGCTCACAGTACGACGGTAGGTAATGATAAAGTATACGTCGATAGGAGCCTGGCTGAAACTAGGCTTGAACCGTCTGCAGACGTTGCGGCCTTATAAAATAGTTTTCCCTCCAGGAAGGTCATGATTGAATAAAATCTTTAGAAACAACCCCCCCATTGGTACTAATTTTTAAATTAAAATGTTGGGACCTCAGATCCTGCCATCAACTTATATCTGTGACATCCTTCTAGTATACAAATATAGGTATCAAACTTCGCTCGAGGTGCGGATAAAATAAATGGTGTTTGTTTCTACTCGCATTTAAAGAAAAAATCTACTCCTTCTTGTAGGTGCTAAAATCATGATAAATAGTTATTTCCGATACAACCGATGAAGGCAGATGTTAACTGAGTTGGGCCGTGTTTATTAAGTTGTATTGGACACAACTATTCTAAGTGTGCCTACTTCAGAAGTTTTCAAAAGAATGGAAAGAAAATAGCCATGCAAAGTTATTTGCCTACGGATAGAAGGACACCGTTCTCAGTTTTACTAAGAGACGCGGCTTTTCTTCAAGTCTCGAATGATCAGTTTTGTTTGAGTATTGTTACATATATGTTTTCAGATGGGCCATATTGCGCCTGGATTCTAAGTCTTTTTGCTTGGCTTTTTAACTTTAGAATCTGCATTACATAATGCCTGGATTCTGTTAATCATTGCTTGTATCTCTCTATAACCCTAGCAACTCTTCTTTATTGGGGTCGATAGTTTCTTACTGGAGTAATACTACTTAGTGTCAGATAGTTGAAGATCTTTTTGACATTCCATATTACTTGTTCGCATTATAGTAAATTTTTTTATATAATGAACAAGAATATGTTTCATTAACGCAAAACTCCAATTAATGCAAGAGTTACATTGACGTCATACTTCTGCAGTCGAGGAGACTTAATTTGATGTGTGAAGGTTTATTATAAAGACGCCCTGTTACAATGATTCTCTTCTCCCACCTAGCCTGATGTCTACGCAGATTAAAATATTGTACTATATCAGTCTGTGATTTCATACCTGAAATCGAAGACCAAGTTTAACGTAAGCGTTCAAGTTTATGTTAGTGCGTCATCACATTTGTGTATTCGTGTAGTTCTCAATGTAAATTTGATCAGGTTACATATATGGTCAGTTGAATATGTATTAATTAGCGTTATTAGATCAATAATTGTTGAGCACCCTTGTGACTACAAGCTGTATGGAGTGGTTCTGCTGATCAAATTTTGTATTGTATAGTTGTGTCTATTATTCAACTAAAAAATAGTATTAGCAGTAACTATTTTTTTCAATATTTTTGCAAAATTGAAATATTGGAAATCGGCCTGTGATTTTTTCGTTTCATTCGCATTCGTTCTCGAAGTTAGTGTACCACATAAGTAGCTAGATTGCAGCATATGTGAAGCAGGTGGACTAGTGGTTGGGTGCATTGGGATTTAGCTTTGTGAAAAGAAAGAAAATTTTTGAGAGGTTTAAACGGTTTTTTTCCTTACACTTGATTAAACAAGTAGCACGTAAAAAAAGTTGACGGATTTAACCTTTCGTAATTTAAAATACAGAACATAGGCGATACAATGTTTGAGACTGTAATAACTTTACGAAACATGTTCACACTCTACTATAATTATCTATTATGATTTACAGACAGCCAAAGTGAGTTCATGTTTACTTGCTTATTAAGTTGATTACTCCTTTGTTCACCCCTGTGAAAGTCTACCTATTCGTGTGTCCCACTGTGTTAAGAAGACCTGCCAAAGTTTAGAACTACAGTAAACTGACATCTACTCTCTACTAGTTAAGGTTAGTTAGACAGATTACAGTAGACGCTGTAAGAAGGGAATGTTCATACATTTTGCTATACTGTTTATTTTAATAACTAGTGAAATCAAATCTGGTACTTAGTTACGCTTACGATTTTACAATCTAGAGACTGGGATAAGCTATTAAAAAAATATTAAGTTCATAAAAAGGTAGGCTCTTTAGTAGTTATACAACTAGTTAAGAATTACAATTAGGTATCTCGACTTGGTATGTAAAATCACACTTATCATGAAGACCATATAGAACTACCTGATAGACGTAACAAATTTAGTAATTCTACTATAATGATACATAGTAGTGAACTACCTATTATGCTCTTACTAACTTATCTCAGTAATAAATACATAAGTAATCGCGAGTTTAAGTAAAAGTCCTCGCGATTATCAAAGAAAGCATGTAAGCTTCGTGGGTACTAGATCTCTTCCAACGATGGGGATGGACAAGGTTGGTATGATTTTAGAATGTTCTTTGTCCAATTCTAGGCCTTAATTAGGACATAATTTGCGATTGTTCTAATGTTGTAGTAATGCTATCTGATGCGTTCAGCTCTGTGTCTTACGTGTATATCCCAGAGACACGTCATCCATAGATCGAGTCGTCTACGTACATGGGAGAGCGTGACACTGGTGCACTCAATGCCGATTTGAGACATGTCATGCTTGCAGCCAGTATAGCCCGAAGTGTAGGTACTCTCGTACACCCTACGGTTAGTTTATGAAAGTTTACTGACGACATAGTATTCGGCTAATAATGGTATTAGAAATTTGTGGTATTGTGGTAAACTGCACGTAGTTACTCATGTTTCACATAATTAAGATTCAGTAGGTACATATGTTAGTCAACTATGTTGATTCTAATATTATCTTGCATCTTATTACAGGATGAATAATAATAAGGGATTTACATATACCTTACAATAATTGATGTAGACTCGGTAATCTTTTGATAATATTGCTCACTCTAGTTAGAAAATTATTACGCTGAATTCTTGTACTTATTGGCTCTGATTACTAGCTTATTATATGCTTTAATATCCTATAGTACATAGATATTTTTTTAAGGGCTTTTGCTTGCTACCAACAAAAGAATTCTATAATATAAATGTCACTTACTATCATGCTTATTTTTGATAAAACTTACTCATGTGTTTTGCAATTACCTGCTGAGTTAATGACAGCAGAATAAATCTCTGGTTTTTCTGTTATACTAATCACTGTTCCAAGCTGTTTTATTTATGTAATCTGTGTGTAAAGTATAAAGTCAGTGGAGTTCTGATTCTTGGAGTTCAAGATATAAGAAATAATACCCATTTTTAGATGTCTCTAATAATTTTTTATCTACATGAAACAAGGAAATACGTTTTTTTATCAAAATAATTCTATAAAATAGAAAGGATTTACTCGACTCAATCAATTGATGTTTGAAACATTTGATATTAGTAGATAATACTAATCACTAGATATTTATTTCACGAAAAATAAAAATAATTATCCCCTTCCTAGTTTACATCCAGTAAATGTATAATCTATAATATTTTGTATGTTTATTTTTAACTACAATAAATGTCGTAAACGCCGTTTAGCCTTATATGTACACTATTTTCTAGGATGTTAACTTCATTAGGTCCAATTACTATTTATCCACAAAAGGCATGTAACTTATATAAAATATATGTTTTCTGATAGCTAACATTGCTTTAAGCCGTTAGTTTTCTATAAATTCATTAATATCTGATAAGAAAGTCAATGCTTATATGTAGTAACACTCTTAATACAGGGGTTTGTTACTTGCCTTCTTAACTGCGACTGATCATTCATTCAATAACAACATTTAATGTGTAAGTGTCGAAGAATCATCTGATTTATTTGATAAAATGTGTGTGGTGTATACTTCTAATTCACTAAGTTTACGAATTTACTAAACTATTCTATTTAGAAGCCTTTATTGTAGTATTTCATTTCAGGTCACCTTTGATCGAATTTCGATAGTGTTCGTTAATTAAACATATCTAAATGATTTCACAAATATAGAATACTTTTAAATGTAGAGAAGGTACGTTTTTAGATAGTTGAAAGTGGTTTAGTCAAATAATATTTTATATAATTTCAGTCGCCAATGTGAGATTACGAAACTACCCTTATGCTTTGGTGCACAGTCAGTATCCGTGAGATCTTTCATAGATGTATTACAAGTAAGTCGATTGTGATCCGTATATAACCATTTTTTGTAAATCTCTAATATTTAGTTTGGCTCAATAATTGCGACGGCAAGACTGCTGTGTTTTCTGTTGAAATTCAGATTATTACTCTAATGTATGTTATGTGTCAGTCTAATATATTAGAACGCATAGTCATGTAGAATAGAATATTATTTATCTATTAGAATAGAATAGTATTCTATCTTTACTACATATTGCATCGAAGCTTTATTGTGTACAATTCAATGTATCTATGGCTCATATGACATACTCAATTCGTCCACTAATATTGTCACCATATCGTAATACGTTGGCATTTAAATAATCAAGTCGAAATATTAATTCTCAAATGTTAGCATAGATAACTTTGTTGTTAATGGTTTTATATGTTTCACCGATACGTACCTAATTAGCTAATCTCGAATGAAGAAAACGTGTGTAGGGATGAGAAACCGTGTAGTCATACAATAAACGACTATGATTATGCTGACTATAGTTATGTTGTTCGCTTTTATAAACACAGTCCCAACAGCATAATTACGTGGTGCCAAAGTTTGAGTGAGAACGTCTAGTGTTTCTTTATGAATTCACTGATGTGACTAGAGTCAAATTTGGCATTAGTTTTTACCCAGGAGCTTTAATATTTTTGCTACATGCTTACTTTAAGTTTGCGACACGTCTTATTGTTAAACATTCAGTTAAAGAAGTAAGAATTAAGAAAATAAAACATATTTTTTTTTCCCCCCCACTTATTTATGAAATTTTTTTATATTTATTCAATGAATATACTAATTATTTATAAGGGCAGAAAGGATTCAGAATAAAATTGATATATATATATATATATATAATATAATAGATATATATATCGTTTATACCTTGAGTCAAGATACAAAAATGTCAAAATTATAGCTCCTTCTCTTCGACGTCTTGAATGAAATTTTGTTTAGGGCTATTTAGTCTCTTGTAAATTCCAAACATAGGTTGCTCATGTATATGGGTAATTCCCTAGTCTTCCATGATACCTAATCTTCCATAGTTTTTATGTCTTGATGAAAATATCTCCCCCTATTCCTCACTGAAATCACCATAGATTTCTAGAGTAAAAACGGATCTCAAGGTGACTGTGAAGGTTAATGCAAGCTTATAGCTCATGTTGTCTCATCGTAGAGTGATTGAGAAGATATCAGAGCATATTGTTTACAAGCTAGATCATAGTGCTTGTTAGCTTTTCGTAGGTGCCAAAAAACTTTGATTACGAGAACTAAATGATCGAACCACGCACTTTTTTCTTCTTCGTTCATACGCCGATCAGTATCGAAAAAGAGCGATCTTTATAAGTTGTCTAATAGTGTGGGCCATCAAAAGAAATTCCAGACTTTTTACATTTTGTTCTACTACTAAGCTGCAGATTCATGACTTTGAGATAAGATACATGACGCAGTGTGACCATACCTGATTGAGAGTCCTTGATCACAAACTGTTTAATCAGTTTATGTGGAAAGGTTGGTCGTGAGTCTAGATTATTTTTGTTTCTTTATCAACTAAGATTATACGGATAACATTTTTTTCTCCGACAACCAGTGTCCTGCCCTATGTTAGCCATTCGCTTTTTGTCCAATGGTTTTGTTATGATCCCTGCTATCCCAAGACACAAGAAACAAGGATATTTTGTGTAGCACCTTGCTGGACCAAGAAGAAAGTTTACCATCTTTAAGTCCACTCACAAACTGAGCCACCCTGGTTGATCTTTATACATTATTTTGCTCAATTATATAGAGCTATGTATTGTTACATATCACTTGTCTTTTAGTTTGAGTGGTGAATTGAGCAATAGGAATATGATCCAAAATTTGGTTGCAATTATGCAAAGATACACACTTTAAAATCTGCGTTTGGAACTTTCAATAAAAAGGTGCTAGTCACCTTGGGTGAAAAGCTATACCTTAGCGTAGACCCATTCTTTGTAAGAAGCGCTTTAACATCATTAGAGAACACAAGTTTATTTTCTTCAGAAAAAAAGGGAAGCAAATATTTTTCTCTAGACCGATAAAATGTAATTTTTTGTCCCTTGTTCAAGCAGATTTTTTTCATTAACCTCGAAGCTAAGAGTTCAGCAGCTTCCTTTGATAGGCTCAGATCTCGAACAAGATCACTCAACTCTTTTTGATCAAAAACGTTGAGGACTGTTTGATTCCTCCTCATAGTCACTATCCTTACCTTTATCTGGTTCACAAGGCGTGTCAGAATGATCTGATTCATCATCTGAGAGATCTGGTAGCTGATGACATGTAGGGATCGGTATTTCATCTGAATGTGAAACAGTCTTCTAGCAGATTCCAGATTAGGATAAGTCCATTTACTGCGGTTGTTCCGATTTATATCGTTAATGTTCACAACACAAAAGTAGCAGTCATCATAGTGGTTCTTGGGTTCTCTCCAAACCATGGGAATGCCAAACTTTAAACATCTCCTTTTGCCTGTAGTCCATTGACGTAAATGTCGTGTACAAGTTTTACAAACGACATGTGGAGCCCACGTTTTATCTTGGTCACCAAGCTTAACCCCAAAATATCCTACATACGCACGTTTCACAAAATCAGTTATAGTTTTCCGATTTTCTTGTGATGTGTACTCACCACAGATATAACAAAATACATCAGGGTGATTAATGCAACTTTTACGGCTAGAACTCATTGCTTCACACATAAATGTACTGAATCACTGTTTTGAGGTTATTTTGAAGTAAAGAAATGAATAGTATGAAGAAGAAGAAATGAGAATTATGTTGTTTACAGTAGACAGTGTAATGTGCAAAAACATAGAGGACACAAAAATACAGTAAACAAAATCTTTACAAATTTTCATAACGCTATAGTCATTACCCAATATTAACAGGATAAAAATTGAAAATACAAAATCTAAAAAAGTGGAGCTGATAGGGAAAAACGGGTTTCATATTTGAAATCAGCACCAAATAAATAATAAAAAACAGCTTTAAAATCTCAGGCACCAAACAAAAAAAATTTTTGTTACTCTGTGTAATCGATGTACAGTACATCGATGGGCCGTCCCGATCTCCCATACACATTGTTAAAATAAACTTTAAATATTCCTACTTCGCAATTTACAAAAATAACTAACAAGATTTTAAAATAGATCCAGCCTTAGACTTTTTGAGCAGATTGTATTTGCACACAATTCAGCTCAACCTTTAGTAGTAAAGGACAACATTTATAGTACAGGAGGAAATGTTTATTTGTTTTAGGGTTTCATAAAAAAAATAACATTTTAATATAATTGGTAATGTTTCAGGTATGAATGGCCCACTGACGGACTTCTCGATTGGTTACGCTGGGTGTAATACAGACATTCACTATGACTGTTATGATTGCGCAGGTTCGTAAGATATTTTTGCATACTTAGAGAAGTTATCAAGAGAAACTTTAAAGAATACGTTTAAAATCGTTCTGAATATTTAATTATTCCAGTTACTGTAATGATTTCGACAGCAAATAAATAAGATAAACGAGTAATTCTGGAAATAACTTGTATAAATTACTTTTTAATTTAATATTTCACTTTCAATTTATAAATGTTTCAAGTCATAAACTACATACAAAATATCTAAAAAAAAGGAATTTAGCTGTTTATAAATATAACTATGAACAATGGTTATTGTTTAGAAACTTATGACCAGATTAAAAAATTAAACCCGTTCAAATCTTTGCGGCAAAATTCAATCTCCTATAGAACTTTCCATTGTCCAGTTAATTTC